>JAUKNK010000421.1:0-47087 GCA_030765055.1 Mantis religiosa
ACATAGGCGTTTGGAATAAAACCCTGTTCGCCTCCAGCAGGCATGATAACCAACTGTCGGCCTTTCAACATCGCTGCAGAGTCCCTGTAACGAATTTCACTCCAGGCATATGGTCCAGTATGTGTTGCGTTGATATGTTTCATCCATATAAACTATATAAACTTCACTGTGATATCTCGGAAGATTTCGCCTCGCCTTTTTGCCCGTTATGGTACAATGTTCGATTAAAATTTGTCTGTCTCGCTTAGTTTTTTCATATAAAACCTGACTTCAAAATATCTCTTCTTAATGTTCAGAAACTGCCTTGGAAGTCAGGAAAATTTTGAAGCTTCATAAGCACTTTCTTCAGAGTTGGTTTTTGTTTTGCTGTGTTTTAAAATTTATTCGCATTTCGCCTATTTCTGAATTAAAACATCCAAATTAGATTTTGTGCATGTTCTTAATATTTGTTTACTGGGCATAGAAAAGGACGTTGATGCACTAACACCAATGACTTCTCTTTCCTTAATAACTCACTAAACTGCTTTCAGACACAATTGTAGCCTGAGGGGCGCTTTCCCAGATTTTTATAGCAGACCCAGACCATTGTTCCTTTTTTTTTTTTTATAAATCTATAGACATTAGTTATTAATTGTCGTGTTTTTAAATATAGCACCCTATTTCCTTATGTGCTGCTAGGAGGCGTCATTTCTGAATGCTCGTTTGGAACCAGGAGACACGCACATTTTGAAACAAGCTATAGTGTTACCGAGTAGCTCTGCACTTATTTACTTGCTCGCAACTGGTGCGCAACTGTCCTGCCCTCCCCTACAGTTGCAACCGTTCTGAAGTGGACTCGTCCAGATACTACTGCGCATCGCTCTCCATCTGTCAAGATATAAAAATACATCTGTACTTCCGTTCAAAGGCCTCTTTTTCAGTCTTAAGGTTCTTTTACATGTAGTAATTCTATAAACACCGGCTTCACTTCCCTTCTTAAGGAAGCCATGCTAAAGCTTTTTTCACACATACATTTCACACTCACACATACACACAAAAATGCATCCCTTCCCCAAATGTTTTATTTATTTAAAACACCGTAATAGTTAAATTCACGTGACCTTCTCTCCTACTTCAACATCTATTATTACCTACAAATGATTCTGTCTGTAGAATTAGTTATATTACACATTTCGTTTTAGGTACCTGCTCAATGTGGATGAAGGCAACAGAGGCGAAATTCCAAGTGTTTAAATTCAGAACGCTAATTTAATAATATGACTAGAAACAGTTGATTAGCGACAGTATTTCAACATGACAACGTATTGAAACATTTAAATCAATAATAGTAAATGTCTCGGGAACGACTGGTACCATAATAAAAGCTACTTTTAAATAAATAGTAGTTTTAAATAGTCTACAGTTTTTGTGTAGTAAGCTTGGGGATACCCCTGGTGGTTTACCTACTATTCATAATTATATGATATCTTTCCAAATGTAATGTATTAGCTTTCCCTGAAATTTCAAGATTTTTATTTTATTTTGATGAAGTACCTAACCATCACAATGTACGTATTTTATTAAAAATCGTTAGAGATAATTTTGAGAAAATATAATTTTTTGGTGGAATACGATAGTTTCTCTGTTAGAGAAGTTAAAAGTGACAGTATTGAGAAGTTAACGCCATTATCTCGGAAATGGCTTATGCCACATTCTTTTTTGGTTTTGGAGGAAGCCTTTGGTCGCCAAGAATCATTTAAGCATCAAATGTCATGTTTATATTAAATTCACAGGCACATACACAAGCTCACACTCACATACTCATTTATTCTTTCGCTCGACATCCAGATTCTAAAGCGGATGGGAAGTAAATTGATTAAAGAAAATTTCCCATTCTGCTGCTGAAATTTTCTGGATTTGGAAGCTAGCATGCTAACCACCAGACCACGGGGACATTCAACAATTACGAGGCGTGTCCGTAAAATAAGGTCTCCAAGGCGCTGGTGCCGTGAGGAAGAGATCCGGCAACACTGGCGTGTAACTTGGTTACACCCCTTCAAATCGCCACCACAACGAACCCTTTGTAACCATTAGTCTGGGCTGGGCAGCCTTTGCGATGAAGCTCCCTATCACTTCCGCAGCAAAGTGCGAGTTGCGTGCAGTGATCCGTTTTTTAAGTGCCAAGGGCACTACCCCTACTGAAATGCATCGACAGTTATGCGAAGTCTATGGGCCACAGTGTATGGACGTCAAAAACGTGCGAAATTGGGTCACAGAGTTCAAAGACGGACGTACAGACGTCCATGACGAACAGCGTTGTGGTCGGCCTTCGGTTTCAGCCGAAACAATTGCAAAAGTGGAGCAAGCAGTGCTTAAAGATCGGCGTGTGACAATTCGCGAGCTGTGAGAACTTATCCCTGAAGTCAGTAAGACTACGATTGACAAGATTTTGATCGAACATTTGCATTATCACAAGGTGTGTCCGAGGTGGGTCCGCAAAATGCTCACCGAAGACTATAAAAGGCAACGTGTTGAAGCGGCCCACCGATTCCTGGAGCGCTATGCAGTACAGGACGAGGAATTGTTGGATCCAATTGTCACTGGCGATGAAACCTGGGTACACTACACAGCACCAGAAACTGAAGAACGTTCTCGTCAGTGGCGGCATTCGAATTCGCCGAAGCTGCGAAAGTTCAAACAGACATTTTCTGCCGGCAAAGAGATGGTCAGTGTGTTCTGGGAGTTTATGCCTACCGGCACAACAATAAACGCCGCTAGCTACTGTGAGACTTTAAACAAATTGTGACGTGCCATTCAAAATCGAAGGAGGAGAATGCTGACGAAGGGAGTGGTTTTTCATCACGAAAACGCTCGTCCCCATACGGCACATGCAACGGCTGATCTCCTGGCCCAGTTCGGATGGGATATCCTCACCCATCCCCTACAGTCCAGACTTACACCTAGTGATTATCATCTGTTTCCTGAGCTGAAGTCACACCTGGACGATGGTTTGAAAAACCGAGGTTGAGCGCTACCTGCGCAACTTGGCGGGATAGTGCTATGACAAGGGTATACAAAAAGTGCATCAATCACAATGGTGATTACGTTGGAAAATAGATGTAAGTTCCACCTTTGCATCACTGTAACGTTCATTGACAATAAACATGTTTTCTATATTAAATAAAATTGGAGACCTTATTTTACGGATACGCCTCGTATTTGAAATAAAAGACGGTTTTAAAGAAATTTACACTTTTTATGTAGTGAGGCTTTGTTTACTTCTCTTGTGACTTATCCGTTATTAAACATTACACCCTATTCCTTCCTAGGACTTCTTGGGCTTCACATGGCGAATTTAAGAGATGCATTTTGTTATGTAAATATATGAAATAGTTATTGTAAACAAAATCGTTAATTATGTTTTGGAAATTTAAAATATTAATTTATTTTCTATGTAAAGGTTGTATTTTGTTGTGAAGAAGTATCATACAAATTTTCTTGTCACATCGTTGAGGGCTAGGAAAAAATACATATTTTCGTATTCATCCGATGTTTTATTTTTGAATTATATTATTCACAAAGCAATTGATGTTGTTACAAATATAATTATTTGTAACAAAAAATTCATTTATCTTAAGAAAATGGTGTCAATTCTTCTTTCTAATGCAGATCAATTTGAAAAACAGATTGCTTTCATCGTCAGTTTTTATTTTTTTATTTTTATTTTTTATCAATTTTATTGATGGACTGACGATGGAAGCAATCTGTTTTTGAAATTGGTCTCCATTGGAAAGAATAATTAACACCATTTTCTTAAGATACGTGAAGTTTTTTGTTACAAATATTTATATTTGTGTAATATTAATTTCTTCACTGTAGCTAGCTTCATTTTCTACGTAAAGAAATTGATGTTTTTCTATGCATGCACATTTTTAGGTTCAGGCTTTTTAAGATGTATATTTAAAATGAAACCTTCATTCAATAATATAGTCCAGTCAGGTCGGGTGCTGATAGGCTGTTCACAGCCTGTAGAATTTTGCTGCGTGCCCACCCAGCTTTTGGGTTTTACAGAAGGTTGAGTTTACATAAGGCATTTGCAGGATGGTGTAGGAATTTCTAATGGATGAGGGTTATGAGGCAGCTTTGACACTCCTCAGAATTCTGTACAGGATGCAAAACCATTTTCTTTTATTTTCACTTTAAAAGTTGTCTTAGGATTAATTTTGAAGCCAAACATCTCTTTCTAGATTTATATGGAGTTCAGGTATTACTTCTGTCCGGATTCCCTTCTTTATTATAGAAAAACCGCGAAGAAACTGGAGTTGGTGTGTGCGTGCGTGAACGGAGCCTTCTCCCTCCCTCACTACTCAAGCATCCCTTGACTTACTCTCCTCTCTTCCTGCATTCGACAGAGGGTAAACCGCCATAGCGAAACGTGTGCTATTTCAACGCTATTTTGTTTTTCAGTGGGTATTAAAGCGTCCAAAAACAAATTTCTAGCCTTCAAAGTCTTCTTTGTTTCCGGTAGGCCACATAGAGGTCAGGATTGTGAATTAGTAGATAATGTGGCCCAGTATTTCGGAAGAAAATGCTGAATGGATCCAACAGTGAAAGCTAGAGCGAGTAGAGCCGGCGGGATGGAGGAGAGGCAACGTAAAACAACAGTGGAGGGCGAAAGCTTCAGTTTCGCTAAGCCACACCTCCAGCTTTATTTTGTTTGTGGTTTAATAATATAAGGATCAGTAGGATAAATATAAATGAAAGTTCGCGTGTCTTTTCGTCTATCACGGCGGGGAATTCGGCACTTCAGACCCCTAGAAAGGATAAGATGAAAGTACTCTGCAGGCGGCCAGAGCGTATTACAAGGGGCTCCACTGTCACGGTGGGTCCCTAACAGATGCAGGCAAGTTCCTCTACCTAACGGAGTTTCCGGTGGTCTCAAGAGCGCGCTGCAATGTTCCGGATAATCAGTTTTCGCGGAAGGGTGGTCGGCCGATCACAGCGTCTCTCCTCAGCCAAAGAGCGTGTTTCCAGAGCACAAACACCACCGCAGCACAGCCCATCAGTGACTTCGCTGACTCTTGTTGCCTGGAAAAACTGGACGGAGAGAATGTAATGAATGGAAGTGAATATATCCTTCCCAGCATTCGCCTAAGTAAAACCTCGAGAAAACCCAAGATCAGGAAGTATTGCCATAAGAACCGAGTGGGATGACCTAGGTGATTTCATCTCTGGACCCATTTGGGAGGTCTGGTTCGATTCCCATTGCTGATCTACCTCAGCCACAGGTTTTCTCGGTGTTTTCCCGGGTCTCCAGGCGAGTGTTGGGTAGGTTATTTACATTCCCGGATTTTCCGTTGTTCCATTTCATCTCCGTTATCATTTCACATCATCTCTCATCTGGTGGTCTCTTTCAGGATAGGAGTGTCGGCGGGAGTCTCCGCGCTGCATAGCGGGGCGATAAACTCCTGATGAACCCTTCCTCCTCCGAGCCTACCGGGGAGCTTCCAACTGGTCAATTATAGGGACCCTGTCCTCTGCACTGTCATGACTCCTTGTATCGGTCACCGTCTATTTCCTCTCGCCTCATCCTTTCATTGGGGCATAGTTACACAAGGCAAGTCTAAATGCCGTGCCGAGTCCCCTCCGAAAAAGTTAAATCCATTGCCGCGTCAATGGAACTCACGACCTCCCGAATGGGAGCCACACGTTACCGCTTGAGCATCATGCTACACCGATTTTCCCATCGAGCTTGCTTTATATTAACTGAAAGGAAGCAGAAAGATAGTAAGACCCCGAAGGAAGAGAGAAGCAGCCCTGCAAGGTATTCTCGCTATTCAGGCCATAAAACCATGAAGTCCTTGTTAGGGAAGAAGATCCAGAGTTACCCAAGATGCCTTGTGTTACAGCTGCACTTTGACTCCGTTCTGGCTTACACTTAAGTTCTCGCCTTGCAATCTGCACGTTTCAGGTTCCAAGTCCGCTTGGTTGCTCTCTCGTGCTTGAAGATGCTGTAAATTAAGCTTATCCATATCTCTCTTATCTCAGGAGTGGGTGAGAGCAATAATGCAATCACGTGTTAGATTTAGTTGGATGTTACTCCATACGCAAAGGTATGACAACGGCTAGCCCAGTAATTCCCCTAACACATCTTCCAATACATCTGTACTTTTAACTCTTCACACGACACTTTACGCCAACTTCTTACTCCTCTCTGTGGGCTGCTTTGAAAGAGTTCCCTATTTGTATGTAATCGCCCTCACGCACACATTCTCCCTAATAATTTATTGTATATTTTTTAAAAACGTTGTATGAAAATTCACTCATTAGCATTTCTGCTATCACTGATCTGGAAATTCCTATGCATCTTTGTCTCTTTCGTAAATACTCTCCCCCCTCTCTCTCTGTCTCTCTCTCTCCACAAACGTAACTTTTTCAATTCCCTGGATTACTAATGACTATCTGGGAACTCTTATATATCTATTAATCTGTATGATTTTCTTACCTCCTCCTCTCATACAAGCTGTTAATTTTACCAACACCCTGTGCTGCTAATTACCATTTAACTTTCTTTTCCTGTCCAAAGCATGTTTTACAGTATTCCATTCAGTTATATTATTTTACATTATATGCTATTTGTAATATTATTTACAACACTTCTACTGCATCTCTTTCCTACATATTTTACTTTTAAAAGTATATGTTTTCTGTATTAGCTTCCATGTCGTTTACTTACCTATCTGGGATCATTTTGCTATATAAACTTATGTATATTAATTATGGGATAGGTGTTCATCTACAAGTTATTCTCTATTCTAAATCTGAGATGAGCGCAACTATTTTAATATTTGTTATTATTATTATTATTATTATTATTATTATTATTATTATTATTATTATTATTATTATTATTATTATTATTATTATTATTATTATTATTATTATTATTATTATTATTATTATTATTATTATTATTATTATTATTATTATTATTATTATTATTATTATTATTATTATTATTATTATTATTATTATTATTATTATTATTATTATTATTATTATTATTATTATTATTATTATTATTATTATTATTATTATTATTATTATTATTATTATTATCATTATCATTATTATTATTATTATTATTATTATTATTATTATTATTATTATTATTATTATTATTATTATTATTATTATTATTATTATTATTATTATTATTATTATTATTATTATTATTATTATTATTATTATTATTATTATTATTATTATTATTATTATTATTATTATTATTATTATTATTATTATTATTATTATTATTATTATTATTATTATTATTATTATTATTATTATTATTATTATTATTATTATTATTATTATTATTATTATTATTATTATTATTATTATTATTATTATTATTATTATTATTATAGAATTAAAAACAGAAAAGAAGTACAAGTATTTAATGGTGTTTAATGGGACAAGAGTATAACTTAGAAACCAAATTACAGATATATAAATGAATAAAAATTTATAATAATTAGAGGTACATTAACTTAAGAAGCAGGAACTAGGAGATTGAATAGGAATTTAAATTTAAAATTATTTACCAAAATGGACTGTTTCAGGAGATCCAATAGACATTAAAAAAAACTCTAATATAAGTAATAAGACCAACCATGAAAGCTTAAATTAAATTTTAGATTTTATGCGATGTATAAGCTAGAATGGTAAGGGCATGTCCGCAGAATGAGTAAGATAAGATTACCAAAACAAGTTTCAGAATGGAACCCACATGGAAGAGGAAGACGAGGTAGATATAGGCTTAAATGGTTGGAAAATATTGAAAGAGGAAAGAAGGAATTAAGTCTAGAGGAATTTGACTGGAAGGATAAAGAAGAGTGGAGGATAAAAGGATAACACAGGATAAAAGTTTGAGGTTTGAATACAGGAATATGTTTCTTTACATTGTAAACTTGTTTATAAATAAATAAGTAAATACCACCACCACCACCACCACTACTACTACTTCTACTACTACTACTACTACTACTACTACTACTACTACTACTACTACTACTACTACTACTACTACTACTACTACTACTACTACTACTACTACTAATAATAATAATAATAATGATAATGATGATGATGATAATAATGATGATGATGATGATAATAATAACAACAACAACAATAATAATAATAATAATAATAATAATAATAATAATAATAATAATAATAATAATAATAATAATAATAATAATAATAATAATAATAATAATAATAATAATAATAATAATAATAATAATAATAATAATAATAATAATAATAATAATAATAATAATAATAATAATAATAATAATAATAATAATAATAATAATAATAATAATAATAATAATAATAATAATAATAATAATAATAATAATAATAATAATAATAATAATAATAATAATAATAATAATAATAATAATAATAATAATAATAATAATAATAATAATAATAATAATAATAATAATAATAATAATAATAATAATAATAATAATAATAATAATAATAATAATAATAATAATAATAATAATAATAATAATAATAATAATAATAATAATAATAATAATAATAATAATAATAATAATAATAATAATAATAATAATAATAATAATAATAATAATAATAATAATAATAATAATAATAATAATAATAATAATAATAATAATAATAATAATAATAATAATAATAATAATAATAATAATAATAATAATAATAATAATAATAATAATAATAATAATAATAATAATAATAATAATAATAATAATAATAATAATAATAATAATAATAATAATAGTAATAATAATAGTCAGGTATGTTCCACTGTTCAGGTAGAAATCATGGAAATATAGGTAAATTTATGTGGCTCTCAGTAATCTTGAGGAATCTTTATTGCCGCTGTCACAGAAGAACTAAAAACATCAAGAAAGAAATAGTGCAAGGTAATGGTTTGACTAATGGACGTCCCCTATCTATCTACAATAACATCGTAGTGACGAAAGCTGGATTTACCAGCACGATCCAGCATCAAGGAGGCTGTAGTCGATGCGGGTCTTCCCAAATGAAACTACTTCTCATCCCGGTGAAAGTAAAACTATGTTGAAGATGACTGCTAGCTTCTTCTCGCAGTTGGTAATATTGCATCCATTCGAAGTAAGCAAATAAGGTCATTGTCAATTGTCACCCAGTTTGCCTTCGCGGTGACTTCAAAATCCTGTAAGAAGTCAGAAGTAAGGAATGAAGTCTAAATTGCTTTTGTATTTTTAAGTGTCCATGTTTCACTCTTCCAATTTATGGCCCTGGTTGAGACATTTAACACATAGACACATCGTTCTAATTTTTCCCCTAAAGTCGGTCAAATGCAATGTCTGTAATTTAGACACGATAACATTTTTATAGCACAAAGTATTATGTTTCATGAACTTTTTAAAGCAGTGCTTTAAGACTTGTTGGCGAATAACAGTTTTAAGATATGCATTTGAAACATCCATAGTAAGATCCATATAAGCCTGAACCATTTTAATAGGTCATAACTTTTTAACCAATAATGGGACACACGTGCAACTTTGGGAGAATATAATAAATAATTGGGAGATTACATTACACTATTTACATCTCAGAGAAAATTGTGGAAGTGTCCTCCACCAGCATCTATACATGTTTGCACTTGACTCACTATATTCTCTGAAGTTTTACGGAGATGATATCGAATTGAAAGAAGGTTATTCCCAGCAAGATGAAGCAACGTGCCATACATCTAATGACACCATGGAACTTGTAACAAGTTTCTTTGGTAATCGAATAGTCTCAAAAGGTCTGTGGCCCCCTATATCCGCTGACCTATACCTCACCGGAGTTTTTTCTTGTGGGGGTATCTAAAAATAGAGTGTACAAGAATAGGCCACGGACAATTGATGTTCTCAAGGAATCCATTCGAACCGAAATGAGTAACATTGGCAAGGATCTCTCCGTAAAACTTCAGAGAATATGGTGAGACGAATGCAAACATGTATAGATGCTGGCGGAGGATACTTCCAACATTTTCTCTGCACATTATTTTGTAAGCATAATTAGGATTCATACATTTCGATCACTCCCACGAAATTCTTTTGGTCCTTTGGCTAAAATCAACATATCGCTATGCTAAGTCGAAATTTGACGAATTCTCGAAATACCTTTTGAGGATGACTGAATTAAATTTTTTTTTTAGAAAAGGTTCCCGTTTTAAGTACCAAGGACAGAGTGAGTGAGAGGAAGAAAAAGTGGGCGGGAGAAAGAGAGATAGAGAAAAAACCAGATTAATATTAACTTTATGTTTAAACCAGCATCTCAAGCGGAAAATGTCACTTTATTTTCAAACTTTACCCATCTCAAACCTTTACGTGGAAAATTATTCTTAATTTGCATTATTTCAATAAATAATTCAATCATTTTAATTAAATGATACATGTTTGACTTTTCGGGATGGAAGATATAAATTCATAATAAATTTGTCTAAATAACCTCTAAAATTCTCTTCTTTCTCACTCGTATAATTGGGAAACGAGAAGAGAAGGACAAAAATTATGGCATAAAATATTTAGAGCTCATTAAAAACAATATGAATGGATTTAGTTTCATGGAGTTAGCGTTTTCAACATATTTCACGACATTTACATTTTTTCAATTGTGTTATTTGTTGGAAGATGCTGGAAAGTTTGAAATTGTTCTTCTTATTTTCGTAATGGTTCGTTATTATGAATTATAAATATTTGAATACTGTTTTGTATACTTTATGCGTAACAACTATTTCTTATAAAATATACGGTAAGTAACTGAACATGGATCTGCTCAATGTGTGGCAATATGATAAATATTTTGCTAAAATTATTGCAATTGTTCCAGTGAGATTTAGTATGTAAAATTTCCAGGTGATATTTTATTTTCTATTTTAGTGTACTTTTTAACTGACTTTTAATTTTTTTACAAGTCTTTAAGGTATTTAAGCCCAGTATCCTCAGAAACTATTGTTTAAGAGCGCTAGTCATAGTTGAAGTGTAATAAAGGATACACAGTTTGTGTTTAGAAGGCAGAGGAAAAAAAGTTGAACTTTTCGACTGTTCCTACTTTTATTCTCCTTGATCTTACGCAACCTACTGTACAAATGGATGGCTGGCATTTGAAAATACATCTTGATAAATATGTCAGAAATATTGCAGAAAAAATATTACTAATAGCTTCAGTGTTTGGTGCAACAGTAATATATTTTCCCTTTCTAGTTGTTAATGAAAAAGAGACCTAGTGTAGTATTTCCTCTTCTGTTCCCCGTGTCATTTATTTTTCTGATCGTTGGAGGAAATAACTAGGTAGATAAGGTGTGTAGGTAAAAACAAGCGTTTAAGGAGTGGAGGTATGACACATGTTGTAGGTTCCATTTGTGGGAATATTGGATATACAGTAGTCCCAGCTAATTTGCGACCTCAGATATTTCCGAAATAAAGCAACACGTGAGAAAACAACTGGCTAGGAATGTACCTATGACAGGAGCTCACACAGTGAGAAAGTATGCAATATCCATAAAAAAAGTCCAAATAACACTTCCAACACGAAGTTGCATTTTTTAAAATGGAACATGTATGTTACTATCGCGAAATGAAAACTAACACTCCAATTACTGATAATTGTATCATTTCATTGTTGTGTATTACTTCCGATACCTATAGAAAATGCACTCATTTTCCAGTGGCTTCTCGCCAGAAGAAACTGTGTTACTTCAACAATGTAGTGCTATCTGTTTGCATGAATACACGTTTCAAGTCGGGTAATAAGAGAGTGTAGAACAGATTGTAGAGTTTCTAAAGGTATTGCCGCACACGCCGCTGTAATCGATGTTGCATGTACTGCTGCTGATTGGTGCATCCCAAATGACAATACATTCCGACCTTTCCATCCCAAAGATCACTGATTACATCCTATGTATATCCCAAAACTTTTACAGCAAACTACCTAACAGCTTCAAAAACCTCATCAGAGACCTCGGGAAATATGATCTTAACCCAGGGGAAACATATAAAAGATCCAGGCTAGTACTAGCAGCGCCATAACGCACAAAACATCATCTAATCCACAGAATACTCCAAACAGATCCTAACCAAATTAAACATTATTTTAAAAAAGAAGTCACTATGCACATTCACCACCATTTACCCACCGTCTTTCATTAAATCACACCAGAATGACAGCAAGGTACAATGTCCCAGAATGTTAAAAGGTCGAAGGCCCTTCCTCCGAGGAGTAGGGTTATCCTTCAACGACACCTACTGCTGTGTGCTGTGTGTCCTCTACTGTTGTTGGAGTTCTTTTTTTATTTGTTGATACATATTTTTGTTTTCCTTATTTTACCGTTTTTTATTGTTTCCGTTTATTTTCTGCCAGTTCTCTGTATTTGTATGTATATACACTGTGCACATAAACACTTATGCCAATGCAGGACCCGAACCCGCGACCCTCTGCACACACACACTAACGACCACGGCTACGAGGGCCGGCCTTTTTTAAAATGGAGTATCGCTGGAATGAGATGGAGAATACCCACCCCAGTGCCGTGTTGTCACTTTGCGGTCGCCTGGGATCGAACCCGGGTCGTCTTGTTAAAAATCGAGCGGTGTAACCACTCAGTCACAGCGCGGTCATGACAACTTGATATCTGTTGTGATTTCCTAAAAGAAGTTTCGGTTTATCACATAAAGCACGTGTAAATATATATTGTTTTAGTATTAGGTTTAGTTAACTTAAAGATAGCTTAGTTGTGACATCACTTCCTTGATTTAGTGGTCATTTTCGTGTTTATTGCACATGGGCCTGATGCGACGTGATTGGTTAGGTTTCTTGATACAGAGAAAAAAGTCTAATGGCATCCAGTCGGGGCAACGAGCTGGCAATCCCACAGGTCCTCCCCGTCCGATCCACATATTTAGAAAATTTGCATCTGGAAACATGTGCAAAGTGTGCGACACATTCCTTATTCTGGAACCACATTGATAGACGCGTTCCCAAACCACGCCCTTCATTAGGAGGGGTAGAGTGTGATAAAGAAATTATGCATACCTCTGTCCGTTAAATATTTCCTAATAAAATTAGGACCTGAACTACGGTTACCAATGATACCGCACAAACATTGACACTCCGCTGTCGTTGATAAGCAACTTGGCGAATCCAGTGGGGAATTTGCATGGACCAGTAGTGCATGTTCCGCAGATTCACGTGACCATGATTTGCAAACGAAGCTTCGTCCGTAAGCAACGTTTAACTGAGGAATACATTGTCATTCCTGTGCAGTTCTTGGTATAGTGACATGGAACGGATGAAATCGATGCCTATCCAAAATTCTGCTCACACTACTGCGGCTTATCAAGAACCTTGCGCAATCTGCAGTTTGTGCGCTACAGCAGCCAGAACAATTCCGTTTCCATTGCCAGGCGCTGTCTTTGTGCGTTGTCGCTTTGGGGCAGCTCAGCTTCCTGTTTCCACGAGTTTCACGCAGATGCTGGCAATGGTACGAGGGGTAGCGTTCAGCGTATAATGCCACAGCTGTGGTTGCATTTTTGCGACATTCCCGTAAATTAAAATAATATCCAGTTTTTCTTCATTACTGAAGGCCGGACTACGTTACGGCAAACGAAACAGGTCACACGAAACACGGCTTAATGTAATCTGGAGGTACTATTGGCTCTGTTACAGCAGTTTACAGGCCAGTGCAAGCAACTCCTGTTCTGAGCACAGACTATGGGCTCATTTGAGCATCATTTTATCCATTTCATTCATCGTCGGATATGACTTAACGTTGGAGGACGTAAACTTAAAAAAAAAGATGTTTTCACTAAAGCCAGAAACTAACATGCCATTGCCTTACTCTAAAAGTCACGTATTTCAGAACGTATGAGCTTTAGAAACATCAGACCAAGTGAGTTTTTCATTTCGCTAAAATAAACATACAACCTCCTTTTAAAAAATGCAACTTTATGTTGAAGGTATTATTAGTTTAACTATATGGATTTTGGATACCTTCTCATGAGCCTGTGACATAGCCCGCCCCGGTAGCGTAGATGGTAGCGTATATGCCTCACGTTCTAGAGGTCCCGAGTTCGAATCTCGATCAGGGTGAGTTACCTGGATAAGGTTTTTTTCCAAGGTTTTCCCTTATCCTGAAAAGACGAATGTCGGATAACTAATCTATAGAGAACCCTGGCTCATTTTAGCATCATATCATCTATTTTATTCATTATCCGATATGACTTAGGTTGGAGGATGTACTTTTAAAGAAGCCCCTGCTATAAGTACATATCTGGCCATGCGCGCCTCGGTAGCGTAGATCGTAGCGTGTCTGCCTCACGTTCAAGAGGTCCCGAGTTCGAATCTCGGTCAGGGTGTGTTACCTGAATAAGGTTTTTTCGGGGTTTTACCTTATCCTTAAAGACGAATGTCGGGTAGCTCTAAGCTCCATGGTCCCTGGATATATTTGAGCATATTTCACCCATTCCGATATGACTTAACGTTGGAGGACGTACAATTAAAAAAAATATCTGACCATAATTGGATTTGTCATAGTTTGTTTCATTTTGGAGAAATTTTAGGTCGTAGAGTTAAATGGGACATCCTGTATATTGTTGAAACTACTGACTGATGACAATTTCTTATTATTTATATATATTGTCACCCGAACATCGGAGTTCCCGATGGAACCAGCTGGCAGATAGGGCCAGACGGGAAGCATTCACGGAGGGGATGGTTAGAAGAGCGGCACGAGCCCTGTACCGTCTCTTTCCCCTCCCCCTGACGTCTGGAACCATCGGGATGATTTTCCGAGCCGCGAAGATTCCAGAAACAGCGATCTTCCTATATAAAGCCTGCAATGGGCGAGTCAGTTCAGTTCTTGGTGAGCAGCCGTGAGGAGCGCCATGCTAGCGAACGGAATGGAAGACTGTGTACGTGTATTAGGAGTTGTACGTAATTGTGAGTGTAGAGTGGACCTGTGGCAGACGAACTGGTGGATTGTAATTGTGTGCGCTACGTAATTCTTTGTAATCGGCAAGTGTTTCAACTGTAATTCGGTGGAAATAAAGAACATTTTGAGTTTGTGCAATTGGACTTTTAATTTCACGAACCCACCAGCGATATATTTTAAAGCTTTTAATGTTAACTTGTGCTCTAAAGGTGTACTATATATTTTTATTTATCTTTAGGAGTCAAAACTAGAATGGGATTTTAATTTATTATAGCACACTTAAAATAAGTATATAAGGATTACAATGCAATAAAATGTTTCTAAGTTAATTGATCGAATTGCTTTTATATAGTGTTTCTAATTCTGTTTTGTTGTTTGGTATTGTACTATTTTGTTAAAGATAACTTTAAATATCTATACGGAAAATTATGGTAGTAAACAAATTAATATATGCTAAGGAGATAATAAAGCAGACAACCTGAAGGGAGATGATAAAAACGACGAATGTTAGGGAGGTGTGATTGGCTGTGATTAGTTGAAACATCCCGTTTCGTGTCTTATTGGTAGTGTGATGTAGTACTGGTGGGGCAGTCAACATAAATTAACATTATAACGAATTCAATTAAGTGGAGTCATTTCGAATGTGGAGTTAACCAGTTACCACTAAAGACAAATAATGAGTTATTGCAACACTCTTATGCAAGTTGGCAATCCCCAAGGATTGTATAACGTTCACTTCCATTGTGTTCCTTCGTAGATGTGCAAGGTAATACGATAGCAAAGACAATAATAAACAACAGCAAGGGATGTCACAATTTCTTTGGTATTATACTCTTAAACTGTTACTCGCATTTAGTAATTTACTTGTCGCGTATATGAGTACTACTGCTGTTGTTGGCACACACCATTATCAGGCTCAACTTGGAGCATTTTCCTTTAGTTCTTCTTCTTGGGACGCAGATCTGCTGCAGTTCCCGGATCAAGAGCCGTCTCCCGCAGGAATTAACGCTTCCTTGCAGAAGTGATTCCTATTTAGAAGACTACAAGTGAATCAAGAGTGTAACTCTCTAGTGCCAGAGGGATCTCATGTGGCTGGAATAAGTAATTGAATCTATATAAAACAGAATTTGCTGCTTGTGAATTTCTATTTGTGAACAAGGGATGGAACTGAATCTAGTGTTGAATATATATTCAGAGCAGACGAGGATAAACAGATGGCACTAACGTTAGTTACAGAATATGCAGAATTATGCAATCTATGCCGAATAAACTACTTCTGATATTAGGAAATTCCGAATCCAGAGTACCGATCGACCAACATTTGATACATGGCTTTCTTTAGTTGCTTAGTTGAATGGTGGGTACATTTTAGCAATAGCGTTACTTTATTATTGTTTTTCTTCAGTTTCTATAGTGCTTTATACTTTCATTAGGCTTTCAGATCTTTACGGCATGATTAGGCGATGAGACAGATTTGTTCTACATGATTTATACAGCGCGATCCTTATAAACCTGAACCACTTCAATAGGCCATAACTTTTGAACCAATAACAGGACACGCGTGCAACTTTGGGAGAATATAATACACAATTGGGAGATTACATTACACTATTTATATCTCAGAGAAAATGTTGGAAGCGTCCTCCACCAAAATCTATACATGTTTGCATTCATCTCACCATAGTCTCTGAAGTTTTACGGAGAGTATCCTCACCAAAGTTACTTATTTCGGTTCGAACATCCTTGAGAACATCAATTGTCCGTGGCCCATTCTTGTACACTCTAATTTTTAGATACCCCCACAAGAAAAACTCCGGTGAGGTTAGGTCAGGAGATTTGGCGGGCCACAGACCTTTTGAGATTATTCGATTATCAAAGAAACTGGTTGCAAATTCTATGGTTCATTAGATGTATGGCTCAATCTTGCTGGAAATAACCTTCTCTCAATTCGATATCAACAGCTGCTCCATAAATGTCTTGAAGATACCCATATAAACTTCAGCGTCTACAGTCTATCAAGGAAAATGGGACCAGGGATCCATTATGCTGGTGGAGGACACTTCTCAACATTATCTCTGAGATGTAAACAGTGTAATGTAATCTCCAAATTGTGTATTATATTATCCAAAAGTTTCACGTGTGTCCTATTATTGGTTCAAAAGGTTATATGGATCGCACTATATTTAGTTTATCATCTCTGACTGATACTTGGATATTTAATACACCGACCAAATGTATCACTAAGTATGCTACATTTGTAATGCTTACCATTTTTGCTTTCCTTGGAAGTGCAACAGCAGTAAACATTGTCCTTCTCACGCAGATTTTCAAATCATTTTGATGGTTTTGTTGCGTAGTTTCCTATTTGTTACTATGAGCATTATGTCAAGTACCCATTTCTACATTTAAATATTTAGACTATAGTTTACCAATTTTTAACATTTGTGATATTTTGTGAAAATCATTCAATTACAGCTTAATGTACAAAACTAAGTCATTCGCTGCATATTCTCTCATTTCTTTCCTTGTTGACTTTATTCTTCATCTTTATTTGAGCAATTTATCCCAATAACGCCTATAAACTCATATCTTTTGTGGCGCAACCTTTTCACCACTCGTTTTGGTGTTGCCTTAGAAAATATATTTTTAATGAAGAGACAGATAGCAGTAAACTAGATGAACACGAATCAAATATTACTGAAAATGTTTACAATCAGTTTCCTCGAAACCTTTTCTCCCAAAAGTACTCATTTCATAAGGCCTGTTCATTGAGGGAATTTCATTCTGACGAGTTTACGTTGAAGTTGAATTTTTATGTATGGATGCTTCTTAACTGCTGTGTTTCTCAGCGTCCCATTCTATCTATATTGGGCATGAAAAATATATTATAATTGGACCATGGAGGACTTCGATAAGCTTGCATATCGTTGTTTGTTAGTATACATAAGTAGGGATGATTTTCATTATCACTTTTCATTATCGCTCCATACTTCATATGCGTATTATTTATTTATCTATTTAAAGCGCATTGTGTTTATTAAAATACATAAAGTGTCTCCAGAAAGGATTCATGTAGGTGAAATTTAAAACAAAATTCTTAAACGTTAATTTACTTTATCTAGGTGCTATCGTTTAGCTTTATATCGCTACCAAAAAAATTTATAAACGTTTTATTTTGTATCTATTTCATGTTAATCAATATAAACCGGAGCGACGTCAAATGCTGCTGTATGCTGATTTTGAGCGATCATCGTCTCCATGACTGCGAGAAACAATTGAATGTGATAGTACTTAAAATTGAAAACTTACTGAAAATTAAAAGCATTAACAAGGGATAATAATTTTGAAGTGAGTGGTGCCATAGAAAGAGTTCTAAAATTTCTTGTCTACCTCTTATGATTTAGCAATTATTGAAACTATAACAAAATTGAAAGAGTAGAGACATTGGAGAATTTAATGTCCTGTTGGCACGTTGGCCATAGTAGCTCAATGGTTTAGAGTGGCTGGATGGAGACCAGAAGATCCGTGGTTCAAATCTCGGTATGGCATTGAATTTTTCAGTCTAGCTCTACTCTTACATAGTGCGTCCTACACACGGCTGGTGTGAAAGAACAATTAATTTCCTATAACAAAATTCCTTCCGAAATAAAAGAACATCAACATGCTTCATAATGTCCGGCGTCTGTCTTGCATATGTTTGTCTCATCCCTGCTTTAAACGGAACCATTCTTGAAAGTCATTACTTTAGTCATAGTAATATTAAATTAATTGTCATCGAACATAACAAGGAACTAAAGTCTCTTTTATATGATCAACTTTTATTTTAAATTGAACGGTTTACAGAAAAATTGTCAGAGCATATTGGCAATTTATTACGTGCAAGATAATTTACTATTAGCAACATGGTATAAAAATTTGCATTGCATATGTTTTGTTTACGTAATTACCTTTTTAATTTACTATAACCACCCAAAAAAGAAATCAAAATGCAATTAAGGGATGTGTACACAACGCGAATTGATAGGTTAACTACACTGTATAACATGCATTAATGCACTATTGCATAATTTTGAAACCTGTCTGTCAATTTCTTCATAAGTCTCCGGCCTTTGTTTCTTGTAATCTATAACGTACAGACATGGGCAGTTTACGTACAGACTAATCAGCTCGCATTCGACATCCCTTTCCCAGATAGCTATTATTGTTTATGTTTCGCTTACTGTCATACTGTAGATTTCGAGATGCCTTTAAATGGATTTGTTGGCAAATCCATTATATCATTGTCAAACCTTTGACCATGTAGAGCATATCCTTATTTACCTTCAGTACTTTTAAGGACATAGAAAGAAGTGACAACTCTTGGAAAGTCTTGTAAATTTGAATTTAACAAAAATTTGGTCGAGTATAAGGAATTAAAGTGATTTGCAAATACATGTCTTGGAATTTCCAAACCTTACAATAGAAGCACTTCAATAATGTCATCTACAAAAAGATGTAATACAAACGAGAAAAAGGCAGCCTCGACAGAGTCTCCTAGAGCTTACTTTCTTCTCTTGTAATTTATACAATAATCCACATGTTGATATGATGCCTATTATGCTCTGACATTCATTTTCCAAGTAGTTTTTAAAGTGAGAGAAAGTGGAACTCATTTAATTTAGCACTTGGCACTGTCTATTGTTGTTGTTGTTATTATTATTATTATTATTATTATTATTATTATTATTATTATTATTATTATTATTATTATTATTATTATTATTATTATTATTATTATTATTATTGTTGTTGTTATTATTATTAATTATTTAGTTATTCTCCAAACGAAGCAACCCTATTTTACCAGTAAGGTATGTTAGGATTCTAGTTACTAAAACACACGAAGACAAAGATAAAAATAACTGAACATGATAATAGTTATAATGTTTTTAAAATTTGGCTAATAATGTGCTCAAAGGCAACAGTGTTTAAAGAATACACTAATCAAAGGTGTTTGAAGATCTGTATTAAAATATGAAAGACGTTGAATAGGATTATATGTCCTTTTGGAATGAAGATCACATCTAAATATTAAGTGTTCAACACTTTCATCAACACTTTCACATTTACATAGGTATCCTTCAGGAGAGTCTATATGGAATCTTCGGAAGTAAGTTTTTAATTTCCCATGTCCAGTAGAAAACTGGGTCGAAATAAAATTAAGTGAAAAGTACTTGCAGTTTACACGATAATTAACAGTAGAAAAAATAAATTTCAAGCGATTTGTCCTTTATCGCTGTTTATCCAAATGCTCTTCCACATTTCAAAAATTTCTTTTTTCAATGTGTGTTTTTTTTAACAAATGTGATTGTAAACTCTTTAAAACTGAATTCATTTTGAGATAATGCATAACGTTTAGCAATTTCATCTGCCCTCTCATTGCCATGTATACCCTATGGCTTCAAACCCATGTGATACACACGTGATTTTGTTTGTTATAATATCGTTCCTTATTTTGGTAGCAAGTGTATATGTAGTGTATTTATCTCCAATAACACTGACAGATGCCTGGGAATCATTGTATATACAGGATGTCTCTAAATTCACTATCCATTTCAATGAAAACGCAATATTTTGTTTCTTTTCATTTCAGATACTGGTATCTTAGTGCAATATGTTTAGCACAGAAGAACGGGTTGCCATTGTTTGTGCACGGGTACGCGGATTGTCATTTGAAGACGCCAGAGCGGAATTTACCCGTAAATTCCAGAAACCAGCCCCATCAAGGGCACACATTCGTCTGCTTGTGAACAAATTTAAGCGTACCGGCAGTGTGTGTGATGAGACATGTCCTGGACGACCACACGTTTTGGCAGAAACAGTGTAGCAAGTTCAAATTGCCAGTGATAGGAGTCCGAAGGCATCATTTCGACGTCTCAGTAGGGAACTGAACTTCCCTCGCTACACAGTGTGCAAAATTCTACGTTTCACTCTATATCACATTCAAAATCTGCACCATCTTGGGGACGAGGATTTCGCCTGTCGTCCGGCAATGTGTTATGACCTCCTGGAATGTGTAGAGAATGAGAATTTAATGGACAACATTTCATTCACCGATGAAGCCCCTTTCCATGTTTGTGGGAAAGTGACAGACACAACAGCCGAATATGGGCACATGAAGAACCACATGAGGTATCGGAGTGGGAACTGATACACCGAAAGTCAATGTTTGGTTGGGTATGACACACGCAAAACTGTATGGCCCATTTTTCTTTGCTGAAAGGTCAATAACAGGTAACATCTACCTCAACATGTTAGAACGGTTCCTTGAACACAGATTCAAGAGGATGGCATACTGGATACAGTTGTGTTAAAGCAAGATGGTGCGCCTCCACATTCTGCAAACATCGTCCGTGATTACCTGAACAGAACCTATCCAGGAAGATGGATAGGCAGAGGTTCACCTCGGCTGTGGGCTTCCCGTTCACCGGATCTTATTCCTTTAGACTTTTTTTTCATGGGGGTACATCAAAACTAAAGTGTACACTAGCAAAGTGAATGGTCTGCCTGAGTTACGAAATCGTATCAGGGAAGCAGCAGGTCGAATTATGGTTGACATGTTACAGTCTACATTTCGTTCCACTACTGAAAGATGGCGTATGTGTTTTGAGCTAGATGGAGGTCATGTAGAAGGGCACTAGAACATGTGTAACACTTTAAAATAATATTGATTTTTCAATCACTGTCTTCTTTCATTGAAACGGATAGTGACTTTAGAGACACCATGTGCATGCGCTATAGTTATTACTGCGGAACCACTCCACTGCTTGATTCAGTGCAAAAAGTTCAGCCTAGAGTATACAGCAATTAGGTCGAAATCTGTATCCTCTATAAAGCAACTCCACATTGTTTATATCGAACATCACAAAAGCACATCCCACACGAGCTAGATTATTTGGATAATGAAAATATTGCGAACCATATGTGTAGATGTTGTAATCATGTGTCTGTTTGCAGTTATTCTCGCTGATAATGTTGTGAAATGCAGAAGGATATCCAGCTTCCAAGAAATGAGATCTCGGATGAAAGTCGAATTTAGGAACTAGTAGGGACCCTTGATAACCTTTCTCTATGTTATATATCTTTGGAATGAAGATTGCCGATAAATATAAATGTTCAATGCCTGCGATTAGAAGTGCAGCATCTGTGGAAATCGTTCTATATCCCTTAATGATTCTGAGTACAAACCCCCTTGTTACATCTGGTTAAGTTAACATTGCACCCAGCGTTTATTTTGTACATCTTGAAATACTGCTGAGCAGTATAGTACATGAGGTTTGATAGATCCAACGTATAGAATCTTCTTACCGAAGAGTTGAGACCCCATGTGGGACGTGATGCAATTGACAAACCATTAAGAAGTCTACGGGTTTTTATTTGCACATGGTTGAAGTGTTCTCTAAATGTTAGTTTGGGATCTAAAATTACTCCAAGGTAAGACAATTTCTTCTCTGAAATTCTCTCAATTTCTTCTCTTGATTCTCTGTCTGTTAAGATGAATTACTGGTTCCTCTTTCACCTTTATTATACCGACTACCATTTCAGTTGTAATTATATTGAAGGGCTGAGCTTAGGAAAAGGACCAGGGGTAGCCCAAGATGTATTTCTTTTAGTAAACAGTAAATCATATCATATTATATCATATTAATTACTTTTATCCAAAACTGTCAACATAGTAATTGTCATACAATTTTCCCGAGTTCCAGTCCCTTTCTCTTACAATTAAGATCAATAATGCCCTTTTTCCAACAAGTAGGGCGATTCTAATCAAGGAACATTTAGAGTTCACTCATATATCAAACTCATTTACGCTAATTAAACCTTCTGTGGCAACTCGTCTAAACCTGAAGAAGCTCTGTCTCCTTTAAGGCCCTTCATAGTCTGTTATCTCTCTTATAAGACTCGGAAGTAACATTCAAATGCTTACGCCATAATAAGATGTTCGTTGATAGCGATATTACTGAAAAATGGGTTCACGTAGCCTTAAACATGTCCCATGTAAATAACATGTAAATAATATTTTTGAAACGTCTAACGCTACAAAAAGAATTATTCGACCTGATCTTAACATTTAAATTACCTGTACATTTGAATGGTAAGATTTTCCCTATGACTTGTGCTTTTATAGAAAATGAAATAATACCGGAAGAGACTTAATAAGTCGTTTTATTTTTATTATTAATTAACGTCCTCCAACATAAGGTCATAACGGATGAAATGGCTGAAATGAACCCATGGTCTATAGAACTTAGAGTTGCCATTCATGTTTCAGGATAAGGGGAAACTCCAGAGGAAAGCCTTATCCGATAATTCACCCTGAGCAAGATTCGAACTCGGGACCTATTGAAGGTGAGGCAGACACGCTACTACTTATGCTACAGAGGCACGGACTTCATATGCTACTCACAGTTGGATTGGATTGTTCGGAGAGGATTCGGCACCCCGAACAGACTGGTCTTTTGTACCTATGCCCCAGTGAGGCACCGCCGAGAGGGAGGATGAGGCTAGAGGAGACAGAGGGCGGCTGACACCAAGGAGTCACTACAGTACAGAGAGCAAGGTCCATACACTTTACCAGATAGAAACTTTCCGGCGGTGGGTTTAGGACAATCTTCATCCCACCTGCCGTGGTCCCGAGACAGTTAAGTGCAGAGGTCCTACTCCCATTAGTCCTGGACCCGTAGGACCAAGGACCCGGGCCTCCTTCTACCCGGGAGCGATGGATACTCCGGGGCTCTTTCCATAGGGCAATACCCGGAGTCTAAAAAGCCCCCCCACTGAGCACAATGACTAGACGGGATGGAAGTGGATATGCCACTTACGCGCGTCAACCCCTCGGTGGGGCCGCCTGGTGATCTAGCACAACTTCTACTAGCTCTGCAGGCTAGTACCCGGGACTTATTAGGCAACCCTCTACCCCCTCCGGGCGGCCGTAGCCTGGCTGGAGGTACCCAATTCCCCGTGAGTGTCGGGAACACAGTGCCCCCTCGAGTCCAACCCAATCCGAACAACTCCCCGACGGGAGGGACTCGCCAGTTCGGTCCGAGGTTCCTCTAGTAACGTCAGAGGTACCACGAGTGCTAAGGGTCCGCAGCGCCCGCACCTCGGCAGGTGAAGGGGACGGATCCCTTCCCCTACGGGACGTAGTCCCGAAACAGTCACGAGGTCAGTTTTGAGACGGAGGCCGCCTCCCCAGAGTAGAGTACTCCAGGAAGTCTTGCACATCCTGCCTGCCGCGCTTCTGAATCGGACCACTAGGCCAGCTCGGAGACCGAAATTCGTCCCGCCGGAGGTGAAAGCGTTTTGCTCAGAGCGTATCATTCCCCCATGCACCGCCGATACTCACGCCGGCACTTTTAGACTGATAGAGACCACCAGATGGGAGATGATATGAAATGATAAAGCAGGTGAAACGGAGGGACAGGAAATTCGGGGGACGTAGTTAACCAACCCAGCATTCGCCTAGCGACCAGAGGAAAAACCCCAAAAACCCGTGAATCAGGTCGGCCACGGCAATCGAACCCGAATCTCCCGAATGCCTGCCACAGACGAAACCTCCTGAGCCATCTCGCTCGGTTTGCTGTTCACGGACAGTTCTAGATATCAATCCTGATATATCAATATCTCCAAAATAAGTAAATTTAACAATTTTTTTTAACTTCTTGGGAAAAAGGGACATAGTGCTTTATTCATGATAATGCAATACGACCCACGCACACATTCGCTCAGGTGGCTCAGTTGGTTAGGCGCGGCCTACTAACCTAAGGTGCGGTTTCAAACTAGGTCCAGACCAATGGCTTTTTGGTAAGTTTAAAAGCGACAAGTATATGCCAGTAGATATCTACTGTGTGGTCTTGGAAATTGTGCGTCGTGATGGGGGTCAGGTAACTCACACGCACATACAATATATTTTATTGTTAAGGGTATATGCTTTTAAGGTGCATTTTTTTATTTGTTGGTTTTAAAAAATACGTTTTCAGAGCAATTTCAGTCCCGAAAATTTGTCAGATATTTCTGTTACCTTAAATACCTAAATGACAAGAAGGTACAATAATGGAGAATTCCCTTTTTCTGGGCATTAGTTTCCGGCATAGCATCTGCATTTTACCTCTGGTATGAAAAGTAATTCTTCAGTCCACTTTGTGCATTATTGACGATAAATATGTGCAAATAGTTTCAAATTATTGAAACTTAGCTGCATGAACGATATGAAAGTAAACTCTCTTCTTACATCATGCATTAATGATGTACCCAATCAAAAGTAAAAATAAAAAGAATTGCATATTCTCAAACATGTTCCTTTAGTTGAGGTACCAAAATACGCTGAGAAAATGTAAATATAGGAGAATGTAAATATATTAAAAACAGTGTAATGATCAGAAAAACTTTGACACATTGTATCTATTGGTAGATTTAGAGCTTTTTATATATTATTAAACCTTTGTATACCTCTCAAGGTTTCACAGCTATATGAAGTTCAAGAATGAAGAGAGTATCACAGTCTCTTTATAGAATTTCAATATATATAATTCGGAACACCACCTCAAACATATGCATATTTTACCGAAAACCTTTGGAATGTATATATATTTGTTCAAGTAAATATTTCGTTTCGAATGGACGGATTTTACTGATAATTTTTGTGGTGTCCAAAAATGTCTGGTCAAATAATGAAATTTAAAGTTTTTCTGACATTTTGTTTTTCAGTTTCCTGATGTTCAGTGATGAATAGAAACACGCGCAATATGACTTAGCAATTGGAATTTCAGCGAAATTTCGGCGCTGAATTTTATGAAAACAATTGCAACCCATCTGTATTAATAAGTGATAGAGATAGTAAAATGTATAACTGTCTATGCAATGAGGTATTTGGAAAGCATTAATCTTTTCAATAAAGAATGGTCACATTTTTTTGACAACGTCCTTTACTCATGCGAATAATTTTGATGGTCCTTCTCAAAATAGTCTCTCCTGAATGCGATGCACTTGTCCAAGCGTTTCTGCTAGTCTTCAAAGACATGCTGGAAACCATTTTTTGAGAGATCTTTCAAAAATCCCCCCCCCCCCCGCAGCCTTCACCACTGCTTCTGATGGTGGATAATGCCTCCCACGAAGGCGTTTATTCAAATTAGGGAATGTAAAAAAGTCACCCGGGGCTAAATGCGGACTATAGGGATGGTGAGGGATGCACTTCACGTTGAATTTTACAAGATATTCAGCAACAACATTGGCAATATGCGGCCGTACATTATCGTGGTGCAGCATCCAGCCTGCTTCACGGAAATGTGGTCTTTTGCGCCTGATATGGACTTGCAATGTTTTCAGGACATCCCTGTAGTATTGTCCAGTTACTGATGTGTGTACGGGTACAACATGCTGATAAACCATTCCATGAATATAAATGAATATAAAAGAATGAGATGACCATAACTTTCCCAGCAGAAGCAACCATTTTTGCTTTTTGGGGGTTGGTGATGATGGAGATTTCCACACTAAGCTTTGCTTTTTGCTCTCAGGATCAGAATGATGTATCCAAGTATCATCAGCAGTGATTACGTTTGAAAGAAACTCCAGATCTTCCTCTAACATTAACTTTAACTGCATGTTACCTCCATTGCAGCGGGAGGCGATACATAACATGTCTGAACTTACCTGGTTCTCACAGGCGGGAACCAGGAGTACCAACAATGAAAACACTACGGCGTGTTTGTTTCACATTAAGCTAAAGGAATATAATAAGATTGAATTTTAATGCGAAAAATTGTGACCGTAAAAATTATGATCATTCTTTATTGAACAGCCCTCGTACTTATTGCTTCCTTATTGCTATTTCAGTGGCTTTATTTGTCGTGGTCTCTATTGTTATCTTGAATTCTGAGGATGAAAGGAAATACGTCACATTTGTAAATTTATATAGTGCGATCAATATAAATCTGAACCATTTCAGTAGGCCATAATTTCCTTTTGAAAGCTCGTAGAATGTAGACATTTATTTAATGATCTCCGTGGTTCTGGGGGAAATGACAACACTGGCTATTGTTGACAGCTGACGGTCTTAAATGTCCTATTTGCTTTGACACGACTGTAGACACTGAAGTTTATATGGGTATCTTAAATACATTTGTGGAGCAGCTGGATGATATCGAATTGAGAGAAGGTTATTTCCAGCAAGATGGAGCAACGTGCCATACATCTAATGGTACCATGGAACTTGTAACCAGTTTCTTTGATAATCGAATAATCTCAAAAGGGTGTGGCCCCCCAGATCCCCTGACCTAATCTTACCGGATACTTTCTTGTGGGGGTATCTAAAAAATATAGTGTAGGAGATAGGCCACGACAATTGATGTTCTCAAGGAATCCATTCGAACCGAAATAAATAACTTTGACGAGGATACTCTCCGTGAAACTTCAGAGAATATGCAGAGACGAGTGCAAACATGTATAGATGCTGGTGGAGGACACTTACTACATTTTCTCTGAGATGTAAATAGTGTAATGTAATCTCCCAATTGTGTATTATGTTATCCCAAAGTTGCACGTGTGTCCTATTATTGGTTCTAAAGTTATGGCCTATTGAAATGGTTCAGATTTATATGGATCGCGCTGTATTATTGAAGTACATTAAATGATTATAACAGAAGTAGATGTTTTAATAATGAGATTCTTCGTTTAGTTTTATTACTAAGCTGTTGTGAAGCTTCATACGAGCGTGCGTTTTATCTTCGGTAAAAGTAGTATAAAATATGTAATGGTTTTTTATGCCTAGAGTTACATAACTGTTTCTTGACCATAAGACTATAAGAAAACACGAAGTTTATGGTGACTATGAATTCAGTATTGCTACCGGAAGCGAGAAATGGTGAAAGAAAATAATGAAAAATTAGGTATGAAAATTTATGTAGCACAGGTAATTTATATCGAGGAATTTATCTCAGTTCGGTGAGAAGAAACAATGTAGTCAGTGTTTACTAATTCTGAGAGAATGTGGCATTGCTGTTGGCGAGGAGAAATGGTGAAAGCGAATAAGGAAAAGTTGGATATGAAAATATGCTGTATAAAGAGATTCATCGGTGAGGAATTCATGTAGAGTCTGGTGAGAAGAAAGCGACCTTCTGGAGGTGACATCCTTATTTGGAGCAGGGACAGCCCCAGGTGATGTTGAAACGCTGTACCACCACCATCTCAGTCTCGAAAATTGCACGATTTGTTTGTCACCTTACGTCAGATCACAACACTGTGCAAGGTGGGCATGACTAAGCGGTATGGATTCCTGAGTCATCCCGACCCTGAGGTCCACATTGGTCGGACTGGATACCTGAGAGAGACAATCCCACGGTGTAGGAGGGTGTGTGCATGCGCCAAATAACTGTCAAGATAAACAACACGTACATGTGAAACAAACTGGCTCTGTTATATAAGTTGTGGCAACGGTGCTTCTACACGTACTTGCTATAAGATTGTCGACACGTAAAGAGCCGCTTACAAGCACCATTACAGCGGACGATGGCATTTATCAGTTGCATTGTGGCTGTAAAAGCATTCTGGGCCCAACGAGCAAGCAACAAATGTCATCATATATTTGAAAAATTTCTTAACTCTTAGATACCAGGTGGTGTTTTCATGTGGTAAAGGCTACAACAAAAAATTTGTGCCGTGATCTTCCAGACAATTTACTTTCAGGCAGGTCAGCTCTTCAGTATATGGCTTAAATACCTGTCACAAGGGAGCAGCTGATTATACATTAAACATTATTAGTTTTATACTTTCCCGCTGGGTAGCGCTGTCATGCCAAATGGACTGTTAATCAGAATTCCCCTTTGTTATCGACGTATATAGGACTTGTAACAGCGAGGTGTGTATTTGTGGAACTATTTCACTTGTCAACAAGATGAGTTATATATCAAGCAATCGTAACTTTAAATCATAAAATGTATGATAAGATCTTTAGAATAAAGATGACAACTCCAGAGAGTTTGGAGCTCAGATTGTATTTATTTTAACTGTTTAGGGAATAACTACAAAATTAAGTATACTACAGCAAAAGTATACAAATGTACAATAAATAATTTTCATTGCAAAAGTATTTTAATATTTGCAAATACATTCAAAGATAAAATGTACCTCATATGATTATATTTTTCATAACACATAGGGGATTTTAATTAGTTATACGAAGACTTCTTTGCATAACTACAAATGCTCATTTTAACGAAAAGCTATTTGAGAACAAAATTTTCAACTAATAAATATCTGATTGAAGTTTTAAACTCTATGATAATAAAGTTTAATTTGAGAAAACTTCAGAGTTATATCCTACAAAAATTAATGTACAAATAAGATATATGGATGTACCAATGCATTTTCGTGAATGTAGTTAATCCTTGCTTGGTCCCTGGGGTCATTATAGATCCCAAGGCTGCTTTAAGTACGTAGAAACTGTTTTAATATGAACGTATGAATCATTTTCCAGTGTACTTTTTATTATAAATGGTAAATATGACGGTAATATGACGGTCGGTAGCACATATTTTTGAATTATTGTTATTATTATTATTATTATTATTATTATTATTATTATTATTATTATTATTATTATTATTATTATTATTATTATTATTATTATTATTATTATTATTATTATTATTATTATTATTATTATTATTATTATTATTATTATTATTATTATTATTATTATTATTATTATTATTATTATTATTATTATTATTATTATTATTATTATTATTATTATTATTATTATTATTATTATTATTATTATTATTATTATTATTATTATTATTATTATTATTATTATTATTATTATGATTATTATGATTATTATGATTATGATTATGATTATGATTATGATTATGATTATGATTATGATTATTATTATTATTATTATTATTATTATTATTATTATTATTATTATTATTATTATTATTATTATTATTATTATTATTATTATTATTATTATTATTATTATTATTATTATTATTATTATTATTATTATTATTATTATTATTAACATTATTATTATTATTATTATTATTATTATTATTATTATTATTATTATTATTATTATTATTATTATTATTATTATTATTATTATTATTATTATTATTATTATTATTATTATTATTATTATTATTATTATTATTATTATTATTATTATTATTATTATTATTATTATTATTATTTTATTATTATTATTATTATTATTATTATTATTATTATTATTATTATTATTTTAATTATTATTATTATTATTATTATTATTATTATTATTATTATTATTATTATTATTATTATTATTATTATTATTATTATTATTATTATTATTATTATTATTATTATTATTATTATTATTATTATTATTATTATTATTATTATTATTATTATTATTATTATTATTATTATTATTATTATTATTATTATTATTATTATTATTATTATTATTATTATTATTATTATTATTATTATTATTATTATTATTTTATTATTACTATTATTATTATTATTATTATTGTTGTTATCGTTATTATTATCATTATTATCGTTATTAACGTTATTATTATTATTAATATTATTATTATTATTATTATTATTATTATTATTATTATTATTATTATTATTATTATTATTATTATTATTATTATTATTATTATTATTATTATTATTATTATTATTATTATTATTATTATTATTATTATTATTATTATTATTATTATTATTATTATTATTATTATTATTATTATTATTATTATTATTATTATTATTATTATTATTATTATTATTATTATTATTATTATTATTATTATTATTATTATTATTATTATTATTATTATTATTATTATTATTATTATTATTATTATTATTATTATTATTATTATTATTATTATTATTATTATTATTATTATTATTATTATTATTATTATTATTATTATTATTATTATTATTATTATTATTATTATTATTATTATTTTGTAACAGAATCAGAAAATGCCCCAGGTATACAATGTGTGATTTTCCATGTTATATTACAAATTTACTACAATAATTAAAACTTGGCAACAATGCACCTTCTGAACCTTCATTTGCATGTCCATTATTGTTACAAATTCCTAGACAATAATACACATGTTTATGGAGGCATAACCTTCTTGAGAAACTTTCAAAACTAGGCATTCAAGATAACATGTTAAATTGGAATCCCTCAGTTTCTCTCTCAACGTTTCCGTGCTACAAAATACAATGACAGTACATCCAAATTCCGACAAATAAAAATGGGCCTACCACAAGGTGTAGGACTGAGTACAACCTTGTTCAACATCTACATCAATGATCTTCCCGCCGCTGTATCAAATACAGAAATAAAGACAGCACTTTTTGCAGATGACATGATCATATGGACATCTTCCCCACAAATAGATAAATCCAAAACGTCAATGGAAAAGGCTCTGATACTATTGGAAAAGTGGACTGACAACAATTTGATGAAAATAAATACTGATAAAACAACATTCCAAATATTTAGCTTAAAAAAGAAAATCCCTAAACCAGATCTGCAGTTCAAGAAAACAAACCTGAAACAAACATATGAAACAAAATATTTAGGAACAAGTTTTGATTCAAAATTATCTTGGAGACATCATATTGAAGCAGTAGTAAACAAATCAACAAACATTTTTTCAATTTTGAAAAGATTAGCTGGAGTCAAGTGGGGCAGTAATCGGGAGACACTGAACACCACATACAAAACATTCATCAAGCCAATACTTCTTTATAATGCAGAGGTAATAATTACAGCAAACAGTTCTAACATAAATCACCAAGAAGTATGCCAAAATCAGGCCCTGCGACTAATAACCGGTGCAGCAAAATCAACTCCAATCAGCGAGCCTTAACTCGGAAGTATCCAATACATCTAACTTTAGAGGAGTAGGCATTAATACAACATGAAAAAATGTTGCGGTTAAAAACAAAAAAATGGGAGAAAAGATTTACAACCAATCAAGTTGAAAACACAAACAAGTTTCTTAGAGAAATTTATGGAATTAAAAACAGATCTGAATCTTCCTAATTCTAAAGAAAACATTTTAATCAAAGAAAACCCGCTGACTTTTGAACCAATTAATATACAATTAGATTTAGAACAAATAGTTACAAAATCTGAAACTTCCAAACCTGTACTAAAAGCACTAGCATTAGAAACTGTGAACAATAGATACCCACCTGAAGAATGGTTACATATCTACACAGATGGATCTAACTTGGACAACAACTCAGAAGCAGGAATTAAGTGTGCACTGTTCTCATTCTATCAACCAGCAGGATACCACACAACAAATTTTGATACAGAAGTAACGGCTATTCATATCTCACTCCAACACCTTCTATACAGAATAGATAAATTCAAAAATGCTGTCATACTTTCTGATTCTAAAGCAGCATTATGTGCAATAAGTTCATATAAAATGAGGTCAATCCAAATTAAAGAATGTCACAAAATGATCCAAGAACTTCAAAAACTACAGAAAAGAATTATATTACAGTGGATACCTGCACATTGTGGGATTGCTGGAAATGAATCAGCTGATTTTCTTGCCAAAAAAGGTGCAAACGTAATTCAGAACAAAAGCAAAAACTTACCCTTTACATACATAAAAATATTTATTAAAACAAATATAAAAAAACAAAACCAATCAATATCTAACAAAGCCAAAGATAAAAAATGGAACATTTTAATTAAAAATACAGAAATTATTCCAGAAATCCCACGTAAAGCTGCAGTAGCAAATTTTTGATTACTTACGGAACATGATCATTTGGCCAAACACTTACACAGAATAGGAATTTATACAAGTCCAGATTGTCCTCTGTGCAACAAAGAAGAGGAAATGACTGAAGAACATCTTTTAACCTGTGAAGCCCTACCTGCCGGAACCACTACACAGAAATATTGGAGAGCAAGAGAGCTAATGGCTTCATTGCCAAAGCCTAGCATTCGAAAACAACAACATAATACACATGCACAGATGTGAGAAATTATTACAAAATACGAACACAGTAATTGCGTTTTGTGGAAGATAGACGTGAAAAAACGTGAAAAAATAATAAAAAACATGAAGTGATAATGTTGTACAACTCAACAAAGTCAGGTGTTGATACTGTTGATAATATCGCTAGGCACTATTTAGTGAAACATTGAACAAGAAGCTGGCCACTTGCTCTATTTATTGATATATTTGACTTAGCATGCCTCAATGCATACGTCCTGTGCTGTAAATTTTTACATCATATAACAGGTAAAATGCTAGAAGAGAATTCCTCTCAGAACTGGGAAAAAAAGCTAGTCAAACCTAAAATTTAGAGACGATTTCTTAACCCCCAGTGCAGAACACAACGCATTCGTTCAGCAATAACTCAAACAGTTTTCACGAATATTCTAAATGTCAACCAACGAGGTCAAGATACAGATGTTCTAAATATGAAACGAAAAATATATGATTCCTGCCCAAGTTCAAAGAACTAGAAACTGAAGAAAAATTTATCAGCAAAGAACACGCAAGAATAAAACTGTTCTGCGATGAGTGTTCATCATTTCAAGTGGAGAATGAGTAGAAGTTTATTTATAACAGGATTTTTATAAAGGGATGATGCACATCATAATAAAAAATACAGTATTTTTGTACAGTGTAAGGTAAATGAACAGTTTGTGTTAAAATGGAATATATATTTTTTGGAACTAAATCACACACACACACACACACACACACACACACACACACACACACACACACACACACACACACACACACACACACACACACACACATACACACCCCACACACACATGCTTTCATATGTCAGACATGGCTAGTACATAACTTATGTAGCTTACAACAATGGAGTTTTAATTTAAAAGATGTGCTTTAGTCTCAAAATAAAGTCATTATTATTTCTGGGGACATATTTTACACTTTAGCATCACATAGTTGTTAGAATCACTTTGCGGTAAAAAAAAAGACCCCAGACATATATGTATTTCCAGAGCTGACACCATGGAAGTATTAAAAGAAATGCATTTAGACGCGAAATGACACGGATATGATATAAGCATAAAATTCTGTCAACTGTAATTTGTTGTAATATGAATATCAGATTGGCCCTAAACTAATGAGGTAACTGTTCACGTCATAAAAATAATAAAATAGCCATCTATGTTTTTAGGTTCTAGCTAAAGAGGAGAAAATCTTTAATACAAGGATATTGAACCACCTACACGCATTTCAGTAAAGCGTGTGCTTTTAAGTAGGTATTTAATTTTTGTAAAGACAATAGCGCATGAAGCTAAGTAAGCACTGATTGTTAGCTATTTTTAAACAATATTGCTCCAATCGAAGCAATTATTTAATATCAATATGAATTTCTTAGCCGGATGCTACTGGCCCTGCTTCGAATATCTGTTAAGCCAATGCACTTGGCTGAGCTATAACATGGCTCACCTTCACCCAATAGAATTAAAATCAGATGTACTCTATAGCATTTGATGCTGCAGGTCCCCATGGCACACTTGCTGTACTGTCTAACTCAGGTGCTTTGTGGCGTAGGGGATCACGGGAACGAGTCCCCCTCGCGCATTGGTGTTTGCAAATCTGTGTGTATCTGTCAGTGATTATGAAGAAGAAGACAAAAAAGGAATAAAAAGGAAAAGAAAAGAAAAAAGAAAGAAAAAGGAACAGTGCAACGCCCAATCTTACTACATACTACCCTTCAGTCAGCTTATGTTATATTTAAAATAATAACAAAAGAAGGAGGAAAGTTTTCCATGTTTAAGTTTAGGGCATCTTTGAGAGAAGAGGAAAAAATTCCCATTCAGGGAGAGTGATCCTTCCAGTATATGTATCACGTTTTAGGTACCTACCTTCGCCTACGTCTCTTAACGGCTATCCAAATGCACCTTAGATCCCAAATTTCATTGCTTTATTTTTGTTATGCATAATGAAATTAAAATATGTGAGGTCTATAAAGGAAGACTTCAATAACAACAAATTAATAATAATGATAATGATAATAATAATGATAACAATGATAATAATAATGATGATGATAATAATAATAATAATAATAATAATAATAATAATAATAATAATAATAATAATAATAATAATAATAATAATAATAATAATAATAATAATAATAATAATAATAATAATAATAATAATAATAATAATAATAATAATAATAATAATAATAATAATAATAATAATAATAATAATAATAATAATAATAATAATAATAATAATAATAATAATAATAATAATAATAATAATAATAATAATAATAATAATAATAATAATAATAATAATAATAATAATAATAATAATAATAATAATAATAATAATAATAATAATAATAATAATAATAATAATAATAATAATAATAATAATAATAATAATAATAATAATAATAATAATAATAATAATAATAATAATAATAATAATAATAATAATAAACTCTCTCGTATAATGATGTTTTCGAAAGTACTCTATGGATGAAATAGAGAAGTATTATAACGGTTCTATACGGTGGTGCTATCTGTCCGGCCTGTTGTGAAACTACTTCAAGGATAGAGTAATGAGAGCATTCATTGAAAGGGGGAGGTAACAACAGGTAGGAATATTCTTCACCTCACACCAAAAAATAACAACACAATATATTTGAGTACAGCCTGCTGATTTTCGGAATAAAACATGGAAAGTATGCAGAGTACATTTTCGTTTGGGACACCAACCTATCTCAAATATCCAAGAAAATAATATAAAACTTCAACACGTTGCTGTTCTTATGCTAGATTCTGAATTTCATTATTCCTACAGTAATTTTAATAAATAAATGTTTTCCCGTTGCATCTTGTGCTTATTTGGAACATACACGTAGAGGAGTCCAGGAAATGAATGAGCTAAATCTCTTTTATACGAGGTGTGATAAAAATAACAATTCTATGTTTTATTAAAGAATTTTTATTTATTCATCAAGATCATCTTTGACCCGTTCAAAGTAATCCTACTCAGACATGATGCACTTGTGCTAAAGCTTTTCCGAATCTTGAAAGCAATTTTGGAATTCACTTTTCTTTATGGTGATCGCCTCCTTTAGCGATTTTGTTTTTATACTATCAGTGGTGACAAACGATGTTCTTTCGTAGTTCTCTTCAGCCTCGGGAATAGAAAGAACTTGCAGGGGGCATGTCCGACGAATACGATAGCTGAGACCACCTAATGGTTTTGCTTTTTGCCAACAAATCAAGAACACGTATTGTGGTGTGAAATGGACATTATCGTGATGCAGTTTTCATTAGTAGTTTTTACATAATTGTGGTGTGCCCCTTTGACAGTGATTCGATGATTTTCCATGTTTGCTCATTATGGTAGAAGTCTTGTGACTGTTACATCTCTGATCAGTTCTGAAGTTAAAATAATTTTTTATGCATTTCAGGTTCAAATAATATTTAAAGAGTTGCTGGTATTTCTGTTAGTATTCACAAACATGGAATCCTACACGCATTAATTGTATATACATACACAGGAGAGGGGAAAAATTGCCTTGAGGCAGATAAACCAAAAGGCTGAGCGAGGTCGTTAAGACATGCTAATATTCACAATATTTAATTTAATATAATTGGTATTAATAATAACAAAGTTAGTAAAGATAGTAATAGTAATACTTTTGGTAGTAATAAAAATTAATTTAACAGTAACATATCATTTAATTATATATATATTTGTTGTTATCGTGCTCGCAAAAGTTAAAGGTATGTGAACACAGGCCAATGCTCATGCGGAGCGCTGTTGCCAAGCGAAATGCAGGAACCGGCAGAAGTTCTGTATATAAGAGCACGTAATGCGTGTACCACATTCGGCAGCGCTGGTAGGAGGGGCAAGCTTCGGGTTCGCTGCAGTGTGCACTACGACCCACCTCCATATGCCTTTAACTTTTGTGAAGATTATAATAGTTGGTAGTTTTAGTTTTGTATGAGTGATGGTGATACGAATGACTTTATTTAGATTGAATTGATGAGAAATTTTGTTCAGTTTATTTGATGCATTTTTTTCCCTTGTTTTAGAAATGCTGCATAGCAATTGTATAATTTTTATATTTATATTTTTTTTTCATTTTTATATATCTATCTCCTCATTATGTTGCATGTGTGAATGTAACATGAATAAATGTTAAAAAATCTGGCATTTTAGCCCTGGTGTTAGTATACCCGGGCAACCTGTATTCGCTCTTGGCTCTTGGAGTCATCAGTAGTAAGTTGGCCAAAGTCATTGAGAGTTTGTGCTTCGAGCTAAGTGTGATAGTTCTGAACTCCGTGATAAAGAAATGGTAGGCCGTTGAACGGTCATGAAGCAGTTAACGTTTCAGTAAGTGCAGCAGCTATGCAGCAGAGCAGTTTACGTGTGAATATTTGAGTTATCTTCAGAGGTTTGTTTTTTGTAATTTACGTGCTCCAACGTTAAGTCATATCGGACGATGAATGGAATGGATGGAATGATGCTCAAATGTGCCTAGGGTCCATAGATCTTAGAGTTACCCGACATTCGTCTTTCAGGATAAGGGAAACCCCCGGATAAACCTTATTCAGGTAACTCGCCCTGACCGAGATTTGAACACGGGACCTCTTGAACGTGAGGCAGACACGCTGCCACCACGCTACCAAGGCGGGCTACCTTCAGAATTGGTATGTAGCTCCGTGCTAGAGGTGAACCTGTCTGTAGCTCAGCAAATGAAATGTGTAGTGTTCAATGCCCGCTTTTACTATACCGGCACCGCAGGCATTGACACTGATAATTAATGAGATGAAGATGGAGCACCAGTGGAATGAGATGGCGGGGAAATCGGAGATCCCGGAGAAAACCCGCCCTAGCGCTGTGTTGTCGACCAAAAATCTGAAGGTCGCCTGGGAGCGAACCTTGGTGAGAGTTGAGCAGCCTAATCACTCAGACACGGCACGGCCCGTGTGTAGGTTAGGGAGATTATAACAGCACTCAAGGTGCTTGCTAAAGAGACTAAAAGAACATTGTAGAGATGTTTCGAAGTGTTGCATTTGTGTAAAAGAAAGGCTGATTGTATGTTAGCATTGAGCTAACACTCTAGTGACAACTAAAGAAAGCATCTCTAACAGTAACCTTTAATGAAATATTTAGAACCATCTTCGAAATAACATTGTACTACAATTGTGTGCCACCTACATGTAAATTGTGTTTTGTAGTAGCAAATTTCCTGCAAATATTCGTCATGCTTCCTTAAAAAGTGTGGTCGTAGGAGGTAGCTAACGCCTGGTTCGGTGAATGAGATCTTCGCAACCAGAGGCCGCTAATTTTCCCTCAAGTACGAGGGTGCTCTGAAAAGTTTCTGACCTAATAAAGATACAAGACTTTAATTCAGAATTCTTTATTTTGGTATTTTTCTACATAGTCGCCCTGTAAATGTACACACGTCTCCAAGCGATGTTCCCATCTCTGTAACCCGTCCAAATAGTACTCGGCGTTTTTCTCTGCAAAATAATTATTCACGAAGGTGATTGCCTCTTCATTTGACCAAAATCTCTGTCCTCCGAGCGCAATTTTTAGCTGAGGGAACAAAAAACGGTCGTTTGGAGCTAGATCTGGTGAGTAAGGCGGAGTAAGACGGTCCCTTGTCTTGGTGAAACAGGATTTTCATTTTCTGCAAATGTGGTCCGTTTTTTCCGCAAGTTCTTCCTTCAGCTTGTCAAGTAATGATGCGTAGTATGATCCAGTAATGATTTTTCCTTTTTGAAGATAATCGATTAAAATAAATCCATGACTATCCCCCCCCCCAAAAAAAAAACAGTCGCTATCACTTTTCCAGCCGAAAAAAAAAAACAACAACAGATTTTGCTTTCTCTTTGGAGCCGGTTCCTCCTTTGCGGTCCACTGTTTAGGCTGTATATTTGTTCCGGGCGTATAATGGTGTATCCAAGTTTCATCTACAACAATTAAGCGGCGCCAAAAATCCGATTTATTGCGCCTAAACTGTGCCAACAGAGCGTTGCAAATGTTCATTCGAACAAGTTTTTGGTCTAACGTGAGCAAACGCGGCACCCAACGCGCGGACAACCTCCTGAAGTATAAATATTGAGTTAATATGTGATAAACACGTTCTCTTGACATGTACATAGCCTCTGCCATCTCTCTAACTTTAATTCGGCGGTCGTCTAACACCATTTGGTGAACTTTGGCGATGTCTTCGTCGGTAGTTGCAGTTTTTGGACGTCCCGAACGTTCATCGGCTCCCAAGCTCTTACGGCCACGTTTAAATTCAGCTGCCCAAAATTTCACTGTATTAGATGATGTTGCAGAGTCCCCATATACAGAATCCAACTTATCTTTGATTTGCGTAGGCTTATTGCCTTACACAAAATAAATATTTAATGACCACGATATTGTCCATTTTCATAAAAGCACTCACATCAACTCATGCAAAGGACTGTTACATAACAACTGAGCGTCCAAAATGGCTGAAACTGGTGAGTAACTGTCAACAGATGAACAACGATATTCACTAGCTTTTATTTACGAGTGCTGCCATCTTCATGTTGGGGTTGGAAACTCTTCAGTTTCCGACTGAATGTGCTGAATTTTGCCGCCCTCAGGGCCCTTACGAGGTTGAGTGCAGCCTAAACTACTAAATGCACTCGACGGAGGTAACGGGGACCGAAACGAACCTCCAGCTTGCTAAGCACCACACTAATGAGACGAGCTGTGAATGTACTATACACGTTTCTTTTATTTATAGTGGAGTAGTCTTATGAAATGCGACTCTTGTCTTTAAAGTTAACATGCAAAATTATTGTGGGATTACTTGCGATAGTACTGGATAAGCAACAAATGTAGGGGTTACGGGGAATGTACAACAACTAGAGAACGCAGGATCTCCCACCAGTACCTACCTCCAAATGGAACGTGAGTGCATGCTGCCGAACCGGGTGCACTTACTTTGCCTCGAGTGTAATGTACTCCAATGCGTGATTTATGGTCATACTCACTGCTTGGCCCAGGTGGCAAAGCGTCTGCATACAAAATAGTGATTCTGTCTGACTGAAGTTAACTCTCAAGTTTTCTTACTATTTGCAATATAACGATAGAGGTATTAAATTAGCACAAACTTTTCTACAAACTATTTTAAAAATAGTTTTATTTTTCATTTATACCTGCGTTATATGGCCATAATGCGGCCTTTTTAATTTTAAAACACATTGTCTATAGAAAATCGTGTTAAACTGTATTCAGTGAGTTTGGGCAATAACGTATTAGATCACAAATTTTATGCATCTATTCTGAAATGTCGTTTAAATATAATAATGGAAAATATAATTATGGAAGTGTACAATGGATTCAGAAGAGAAAGATCTTGTTATGACTGTATTTACTGTTAATCAGATAATTTTAAAATATAGGGAGTTCAATGTACCAACTTATATGACGTTTATAGATTTCGAGATGGCCTTTGACAAGATAAATTGAAATAAGTTAAGGAGTATTATGAATCACCAAGGTGTACCCCAACGTTTGATAACAGAAGTAAGAAGTTTATATGCAAAAAATAAGATCATGATAAAAATTGGAATAAAGACAGATCAAATGACAACAATAAACAAAGGAATAAGACAAGATTGTCCACTTTCACCGTCACTTTTTAATATTTATATTAGATGCCATATCAGATTGGCAGACAAAATAAGATTCCCATTTTATAATTAGAAACATATATTTAGATACTTTATAATTTGCAGACGATCAAGTTCTCATATCTAGCTCAGAAAGTGGTCTACAAAAAGTGTTACATATATTAAACAACAGTCTGTCAATATAGTTTAACAATATATATATATATATATATATATATATATATATATATATATATATATATATATATATATATATATAACCCGTTGATCAACTGCTTTAATTATCTTGGTTGTAATATCTCTTATTTTAAAAATAGTGACATTTTAAACAAAATCAACAAATTTAATGGTATATGTGGCACCTTAAAGAGAACCTTAAAGTACGAGAAGAGAAATGAAATGTGTAGTGTTTAACGCCCGCTTTTACTACATACGGCACCGCAGGCGGTGACACTGATGATGCATGAAATGAAGATGGAGCACCGGTGGAATGAGATGGCGGGGGAAACCGGAGGTCCCGGAGAAAACCCGCCCCAGCGCCGTGTTGTCCACCACAAATCTCACTTTGCGGTCGCCTGGGATCGAACCCGGGCCGCCTTGGTGAGAGCCAAGCGGTCTAACCACTGAGCCACGGCGTGGCCTTACGAGAAGAGAGATTAAATTAAAGTTTTATAAAGTAATGTCAGTTCCTATAAAATTATATGGTAGTGAATTTTGGACTTCAAAAAAAGAAGAAGAACAAATGATTGAACAGCGGAAATGAAGTTTTTAAGAAGTGTCGCAGAGTATAATCTTCTAGATATTAATTAATTAAATAATGGAAATGAATTGACCTAATAGTGGTTAACTATAAAGCCCGGGCCTGAAAGCCCCTACAGTTTGTGGGTTGCCATTGAGGTAGTTGTCTCATGTGGTTATGAGAACTCCTAAGTGGTTTACCGGGAAACATAGGAGTCATTTGGAGAATTTAATGCCATATCGGCACGTTGGCTATAGTAGCTCAATGGTTATAGCGACTGGACGGAGACCAGAAGATTCGTGGTTCAAATCCCCCATATGGCATTGAATTTTTCAGTCTGACTGTACGTTTACACAATTTAGCCTATACACGGCCAGTGTGAAAGAACAATTAATTTCCGTTTATATAGAATTTATACATATATTTATCATTTAATAACTGTCATTACCCAGTAATTTATTTATGTACATGTCAAACAGTACCCAGATTCTTGTATGAATCTAGAATAACTTTAATGAGAAACCTTTAATTAATTTAATCTGAGTGATATATATATATATACATTAAATAGTATACAAAATTGTGCTGGATATTAAAGTAATTCAATATATTTTCTCAAAGTTTCCGTCTACCTTCTTTTCATAATTATTATGCTTTTTGATAATCTAGAAGCACGATAAATAATGACAGATTTAATTGTCTTGTTACATCTATCTATATTGCATCTATATCTTTATATACGTTTTCTAAATAAAACGCTACTCTTGCATGAATACGTTTAGTTTTCACTGCAATTTTGGTTCTATTATCAATTTATAATTTTTTTTAGGCTTTATTCATTAGAGAATCCTGCCTATTTCCTTTTTGTATATATCAATTGCTTTTGGCATTTTCTGGTATTTTTCCTGTGTTCATTTAACAATTATGTGAATCCTTTCTCGAGTTTTATTCTTTACTTTTATTGCATTAATTGTCCTTTTAAACTCGTTTTGTTTTTAATACAATAATGCCTATGATATTTGCGAGTGACTTTGTTTAAGATCAAGTTTAATACCATTGTTTTTCGTATTTGTAACACAAAAGATTAGCTCACATAACTATACGTTAATGGTCAGATCTACACGGTGTTCATTTTAATCTACGATTTTACCGCCCAAAGGCAGGTAAATATACTATTTGAGAAGTAGGTCCTGCCAGCGTAATATAAAGGTGCGTAATTTCGCCTGGTGCGTAGACACAATAACTGTTGTAGTTTATTTTAATGAATAGGAACAATATAAATGACGGTTAAAGACAAACAATATCTTACAATTTGGTGTTTCTCTGTGAAGATATACAATTTAATACAGAAATGCCAAATTAAGAACACTACTAGTTTCAAAACGCTTTAGTAAAGAAACAAATTCTTTTTGTCCTTTCAAAAGTGCACGCCATATCGAACGATGAATGAATATATGAATAAAGAAATGAATGAATGAGTAACGGATCCTGTAACTTGGAAATGTTTCATGCACCTATTGGTTTTTAAGATCAAAGGATACCAATATTAATAGACATTTTAATTAAGCGTGAGAATAACAAAATATATCGTATATTGGTAAAACCTAAGACGTTTATGTTGCAAACAAAAGTATGTCAATTTGACGTTATCTGGACACTTTTGACAACATTGCGCTCTGAGGGACTTGTTGAATGCCGGATAGCGTTGCATAAACTCCTCTATGCAGCGGTTTAAATTACATTTATATGTCGCACCAATTTTAGTGCCGGTAGCATTCAACCATGCTCTATTTTCATATTCATGATAGGTACCTTTAGAGTAAAAGTGTGCTATGTACTTATACATATGTATGTACCAGAATGTTAATCACGATTACCGAAGTAGGGGTGGATGAGGAATCTGGTTGCATTAGTTACTAGTGCAACCACACTCAGAGCACTGTAATTTGCTTACTGTTGTGCAAAAATTACCTCTTCTCCGTAGAGGGCACTATGATTTCAAGATGGACTCACCGGTCAACTATGACGTCATTCTTGCTCTATCGGTGACGGAAAATAACGAATAAAATGAACACCGTGTACTTTTGTATAATATCTATATAAATGAAATTTAAAATTTCTGAATTCACATTTTGAAATTGCAGTTAGGGGCCTCATTGGGACCTTTAGCATCCGGGCCTCCAAGAACCTAGTCACGCCATTGATAATGATACCGGTGGTGATACTTGTATTGAACTATGACGCCTAGAGCAAAACTGCTCGTGTTGAATGAATGATTTATAAAAATGGATAAACTTATAACTATGGCATATAAAAATGTAAATCAATTAAAGACTAAATATACTGAATTACTGACTGTTGTAATTGAACGATTTGGTTAACATCCCATTTCGTTTTATGGGTTACTGTAGACGTTTCTGAAAAATCGTTATCGTTCACTAGGTCATCGCATTTTACCGGACTTCTGAGAATCTTGAACACAACGACCTGACCCAGAGGAGCTGGATGCCAGAATACCGGTGGCTGCATCAGAGATTCTGCTGCGAGGTTTGGGATATGCAGGTAACTTTCAGTGTGTTTACTACTTCTCTTGTATTGCTTTAGATCATTCAAGCTCTTATTAAATTTATTCACTTAATCCACTTTAATCATTGAAACCAAAATATTTGTTTTTACTTTATCAATATTAAATAGCCTTAACTAAATAAAAAGTCGGATGCATTGATCACCAAAGATAAAATGTAATGTTCCAATGTCTTTAGGGTTTCTTGAGAGTAATCATCACTCAAAAGACTTTTTCTACTAAGAGAAATTTATGCTTCTATCTACTTCTTACGACGCATTTATAAATATACCTTATTACACATGAAATAAGAACCCTGCAGATCCGTTGAGGGTAAAGGCGCTACGCAGGGACTAGTAATTGAGTAGCTCATTAGGGAAGCAACTCCTAAGAGCCTTGGGCAGTTGCTGCGTTCCAGTAACGGTCTGCTTTCGCGTCATTAACACTGTCATCGTTTACTTCACACACTTAACACAAACAACGTTGTTTTACATATTTAGCCATGATACAAACTTTTAGTTTATAGTACCTGGGTAGCTACTTCTTCCAGTGTCATCCATGTGGCTCTGTTCTTAGCTTGTGTTGACCACTGTGTCCCTGCTATCTTTTTGAAGCTATCGTCAATCTCATCTTTGGTCTCCCTGCCGTTCGACGTCCTATTCTGGGGCCTTAAATTTTGTCATTCGTTGCCTCCATCGGTGGTAATGCATACTAGTGACATGCCCTTTCCATCTCCAATTCGGCTGTTGCGCCCGTGAAGCCACGTCTGTTGTGCCTGTCTTCCTCATGAAGACAGGCATGACCGACATAATAAACTTTTATTATACATTTACACATCTCGTCCTAAGTAATATTTTTTAAAATACCTATCGCTATATGTTGAGTTACAAATTATATCCTATTTCATATATGACTTGTAAAATGCCTAGGTATTTGAACATTTTACCGCGTTACAAATAATACATCGAAACGGTAGCTTGGCTTAAATGGTTACTTAAAATTGTATGAATACATTTTGTCTAGTTCATAAGTTTTATAGTTATATCAAAGTAATTCATTGTGAAGGGAATTTCTAGCACTCTCAGGAACTTCAATGCATGCATTTCATCATATACATTTATATGGTGTATATCAACATCGTTAGTATTTTTTTAGAAATTAAAAATAAGAATATTTTTTCGTCAAATGAGTTCGGCCTGCTTTATTTTTATTTTCCCAAGTGGCATACCTGGAAGACGCTGAAATTAAATACCAATTTATTGTGTTACACATTTCTCTCTCTCATTCGTCCACTTTCACTCACATACACTCATTCACCAGACATTAACATTTTTCTAAACATAAGTTTTTTACTCACGGAGTCTCAAAATTTACATTTTTGGTGAAATTTGGATATTGAATTTTTAAATAAAATGCAATACTTTCTCCTGCTTACAATACTAAATAGTAGAGAAAGTATAGGTTTAATAAAGCGTTTTCATTTATATTTCTAGATTTGGTAAGAATCCAAATGTGTTCATCCACATCTCGTCATCCACGCACATCAATCACTGCTGTTTATGTGTTTACACAGTCATTTATCACAAACTTCGAAACAACTCAGCGAGGATTCCAATATGGCCACCGGGAAGAAGGTCTAGAGGTCATATGCTCTGGCAAGGTAGGGTCTCGAACGATTCCGGAAGGCACCAACTCTGAGCCACTAATTTAGCCATCTACAATCTGGTTGTCCCAGAATGAAACGAGGTGCTCCCGGAAATGAGTCTAAGACGACTGCCAAGCGCCAGAGAAACTCAAACTACACCGTATCGCGGCAACACACTAATTCTATTGTCGTTGCTGGTCGTACAACCCTGCAACATATGACATTAAACATATGAAAGGGAACAATGAGATTAGTATATACAGGATATTTGTGTTAGAAGAGGATATCTCAGCAATCATCTACAGACTAGAGGTAACCATGGATAGTAGCGTGTCTGCCTAACGTTCAAGAAGTCCCGAGTTCGAATCTAGGTCAGGGCGAGTTACCTGGATAAGGTTTTTGTGGGGTTTTCCCTTATCCTGGAATACGAATGTCGGATAACTCTAAGCTCCATGAACCCCGGGCTCATTTGAGCACTATTTCACTCATTTCATTCATCGTCCGATATGACCTAACTTTGGAAGACGTAAATTAAATTAAAAAAAAAAAACGGAATAATCCGAGATCAAAGTTGGACGAAAATCGAAACCGGGACCTCGAATTGCGAGTCTCACAGGTTACTGCGGAGCCATCTTCAAATACATATTACTTGCAAGTTACCTGAAAATGTGCTATTAGAATATTACTTTCAGAATGCTCAAATCTTGCAAAATATTAATTTAAGGCTCATGTCTTTCACTTCCAGTGAACTGTGTAGTTAGGTAATTATGCAAAAAATGTTGTAGCTAAGCCAACTATCTTTAAGAAATTTCTTTAGTGTTTAAAATGCACAATATATTTTCAGGGAATTTAACGTCTTATAGCTGGGCATGCTCTTTCCAATTGTGAGTCATTCTGGAATCGAACCCATCTCACCTTGATAAGAAGGTCACTTGCAGTTGAAGCAGTTGAAGACTACACCTCGGTAACTCTTCCATCTGTTCAACTTACAAAAATAAATAAAGCCATTGTTAATAATTTTGACTTAACAAAGCATTTAAAAGGTTAAATTAGCTTCATGTGTACATCGCTTCTCTTATCACAAAAATATGGCTTCTACAATTACACTAAGCATTACATCGCCTCCATTCTGCCCTGGAGTCATAAAGAGGGGAAGGTATTCACTCAGAAGCCGTCACATAAATTACATGGGAAATATTATTTAGCAAATATGTTTCCGCATTATGTCCATAAATACATACAATTGATCCGGTTTATAGATTCTAATCTTGAAGCAAATTGCTGAGTATTTCAAATCTTCAGCATCTAGTCCTTATTTATAATTCTGACGAAAAACGCAGTTATACAAGGGATATACCTTATTACGAATCAACG
>JAUKNK010000422.1:0-267500 GCA_030765055.1 Mantis religiosa
AGAGAGAGAGAGAGAGAGAGAGAGAGAGAGAGAGAGAGAGAGAGAGAGATTGTTATATACAAGGCTGAAATAAAATAAAAGATATCAGTGTGTTCCAAGACAGAACTGAAAATCCAGGTCCATATTTCTTTTGGGGGAGGGGGCCTGTTCAAAGTGCGGCAAGACTTAATTTTCACAGAATAGAACTTCTACAGCTATAACAAAATATAATAATCTAATACATTTGTCCCTCTTTACAAAAAGTGGTTTACATGTTAAAAATAGATTGCTGAATGGCAAGATGCTGATCTGAATATGCCAAAATTCTTGGCATCAACCACGGACTGACAAAGCAAAGTTTTATTAATTCTGCTGAGAAAGAAATTCAGAAGGTGGCTAACAAGTTTTGTCTTCACAAGAGAGATAGAATTAGGAGATTCCGAGAACATTTTCTTAAGGTGTGGCAGCGGAAAATTAATGCCATCCTGTATGAAATAGGGAATATCATACTCAGTATAGGGGTCAAACCGTCCATACAGAAGGTGCTTGCTGAACTTGACGTGCTGTCAATTTCGAAGTCAGGCTGAATAATCTTCTTCTTTAACTTCCCTAGTTGGGGATTCTTGGTCCTTTACCACTTATGCCTAGTGATGGGTTGAGGAACTGCAACTCTGGATGGGATAGAGAAATCTGGGATGGGTGATCAGACCAATGCCTGGAATAAGAGCAAGAAAGGTAGATGAACGGAATGACGGCAAAGTGGATTAAAGGAAAGATGATAATGGAGCAATTGGTGGAGTGATGGCGGGAAAAACTGGAGATCCTGGAGAAAACCATATTGTCCACCACAAATCTCATTGGGATTGCCTAGGATTGAACCTGGTCACCTTGGTGACAGGCCGCGCCATGGCTCAGTGGTTAGACCGCTTGGCTCTCACCAAGCGGCCCGGGTTCGATCCCAGGCGACCGCAAAGTGAGATTTGTGGTGGACAACACGGCGCTGGGGCGGGTTTTCTCCGGGACCTCCGGTTTCCCCCGCCATCTCATTCCACTGGTGCTCCATCTTCATCTCATGTATGATCAGTGTCACCGCCTGCGGTGCCGTATGTAGTAAAAGCGGGCATTAAACACTACACATTTCATTTCATTTTTGTGACAGTCAAGCTGTCTAGTTGCTCAGCCATGGCGAGGCCAAGGGTTTGAGATATGCTTTGCTTTTAAGCAATTTCAGTTTTGTGGAACACCATTTTATCATAGCCTTAACTTTTGTTAGGAGAACGCTTAGCACTCCGTAGTTGCTGAGGTTTGCTTGGCTTGCCTATAATTTCCTTATTAATTTTCAAGAAGTGCTGTGCACTGGACGGCTTCCTAGTTTTCTCAGGGTACTTTTCTGCTCAGATGATGATCTGTAATTTACCGGAGATTAGGGGAAAATGATGCAAATCAACTAATCCCCAGTGCCATTAGTCAACAACAACAACAACAACAACATTAACCGTAGATGACTTATGTTTTCTGATTTGTAACATGGGGACCCATTTACACCACAGTGATTTTCACAGGTCATGGCTAATTATTCAAATGTGGTGACTCCACCCCTTATAGTCATTTTTACTGCTGGTTCTTCTGCACTTACTGAAGCGGGTGTTGAAATTTTTAACTAGGTAGCGAAAACGTAGATACTATTTCTGTTGTCTGCAGGTTTTTCTAAGAATAACCAGCAGAGGTTAGTGAACATACCCTTAAGCGCATATGTTCACACAATTCTCCCTCTAATGTGGATACATGGGAGGTTTAGTATAAGGTGGAAAATTCTAATCTCACGGACAAGTATATCCTACATTGCTGGTGGGTTTCGGGACATGCTGATAGACTGGTTAAAGAAATTGCACTGCTCTTCACTCCTTCCGATCATATGACAGGACCATGGAGGGATACTGCAGGCATTTTACCTGAACATATGATTTCACATTTATCTGAATCACATCACATGCTTGTAGTGTTAAATTGTGCGAAATTAACATTGTTATATCCACCAAAGAAGCAGAACAAATTAAGAAAGCACAAATATAATTACATCATGTAATCAAATGGTCAAATGCAAGCAGATCTTTAAAAAAATATGTTTCAACCTTTATTATACATGAATCCCATTACCTATAATCCAATAGCTCTCAAGATCAAGAGCCACATTGTACTTATTACAAATGTAAAACAAATCATGCTGACTGAAAGGTGCAGACATTGGTCCAATTAATGTTGGTCCTTTATCCAGTTAAAATATGAAACTACTTCGTCCCTGCTAGTTTCATGCTCTGAGTACTCCACACAATGCTCTGTAGCACAGTAAAGTAAAACATAAGGGATTGAATGCTGCAAGGTTAGCATTTAAGTGAAGGAAATGTAATGCTACATCATAGTTATGTTTCATGGTTCAAACCTTGCCTCAAGAGAGATTTTGCAGATTATGTAAAACAAGAAGTATTCATTAAAAATATATATTATGAATGAATTATATTGAAATATGTATAGATAAGAAAAGCTATCTTCACTAATGTGAGCTCTTTACCTATTTAATATGGGTATGTTGCATTATATGCACTGCAGTAAAGTAAAATATGAAGTAATTTTTACCTATGATTGGTCTGAAATTAATAGTATATGATTTTTTAAATTATCATTAAAATAGTTGTTAAAAGTGAAGTTAATTTCATATTAAAAGACTTACTGAGTCATAATTTATTAATACTTAGCACTTCACTCATGTCAACTATTAAAAACAGGAACGATTTTGGGAGCGTCCCAGTCCATCCTCAGTTGATTGGCAAATGACCACTATCTTCACAGTTGGCTGTCAAGTGGAGCTCTTGTAATTGGCTTCCTCTCTCAGAATATTCCTATATAAGTGCATTAGACCACTCATTGATGGCATGTCAAAATTTAAACCATGTGAAATATTCTTTATGATAAAAATCTTCATGTTGGAAGTTCAAGTTTTGCTGGAAATTAATTGTTCTTTCACACTAGCCATGTGAAAGGTTTGGAAAGGGTAGAGTTGGACTGAAAAATGCAATGCCATAGCCAGGATTTGAACCACGGATCTCATTGTCTTCATCCGGTTACTCTAACCACTGAGCTACCATGACACTAAATCCTCTAACTCCTGGTAACCATAGGAGCTCACACACACACCCGCCCACCCACACAGGGTGCTTCAAAACAACATCGAACGAATATATAGAAGTAGTTGCTCAGCTTCTATGAGACACATAAAGATAGTTTTTACTGTCAAAAAAGCCACATAAAAATGCTCCAGAATGAGTGTGGATCAGGCAGTTACAGGAACAACGCTGCATGCCTCACACTATCGAAGTTCGCAGGTAGGTGATACACCATGTCGCGTGCTGTAGCTGTTTGTAAATATACCAACATACACCAGGTAGCTTGCTACTATTAAGAATTTCTTTGGGTTGAAACTGCAATAAAGAAGCTATTCTTTAGTTATTTGTTTATGGGTGTTTAACATGTTCCAACATTATATAGAATAAAAAGAAGTATTTCAGAAAGTGGAGTGCCATTGTTACTAAAATTAGGCAAGTGAGTCAACCTTGTATATACTTTTCTCCACTTACAAGTTTTTTATGAAGACTAGTTTCTGGGGACTTCTCCCCTATCGTCAGCTCTGTGGTAGACTGATGATGCATCCGGTGTCTGCATCTGGCTTGGTGTTGTGCTGCCATCTAACGTCCTGGTAAGTTTGATGACGTCATCTACCGCGGGAATTTCAAAATTCATCAAGAGGTCCTGTTTTTTCGTAATAAATATGTTTTCCCAAATCTGTAGTTCCAGAGGTTTCTTTGCCTGTTTGATCAGTTCTATTTCTTGCCAACATTCCGTTATAACAGTTGATGGCAGCAAATAAGCTGGTGGACATATGCAACTTAAACCTTCTAGAGGGAAGTTAACGTTGGTGAGATTGAGGATGGAAGCATTAATTGACAAAAAGAACAGAAAACAATATCAAAGAATTGTAGATAAAATTAACCAAAACTAAATGCCTTATGCAATGACACAAGCATTTTATTACACTGTGTTTAATAATACAAGATAAAGCATTTGTAACTGAAAAGGAAGTTGTAACTTTACAGTACTGGTTTACTTTACAGTAACTGGTTGAAAGAACTATACAATTAAGATCATAGCAAAATGAGCAATCCTGAAACTGTCTGAGTCATTATCGACTCTTTTTACAAGTAACTGCCCTTTGTCCCATTACCTGAAAGTGAGACTAGGGTCATTGATAAAGAGCAAGGAGCAATGCTTCTGTTTTCGTGGCCGGTGCATCCCAATAACAACTTTTGAGGTTCACACACCAGTGGTTCCTGTGCTGCCTAATCACAGAATAATGTAATATTTAAAGCTGCATAAAATTATGCCTAAGAGAACTTCGAGGCTGCAACACCAAAATTCGGACTAGTTAAGTTACAAACTACGAAACGGCTATATTCGTTCAGTTTCATTTGGAAACAACCTGTGTGTATATATATATATATACATATATATGACCTTAATGGCGACTTACAATAATTATTCTTTCACATTAGAGAAATATTGAAAGATTTGGAAAGCTAGTCAGACTGAAAAATTTAATGCCATAGCTGGAATATGAACCACTGAGCTACCATGGAAACGTGCCAGCATGACACTAAGTTCTCCAACTGACTCGCAAGTTGTTATGAACCTGATTAAATTACTAAAACTTTTAACAATGAAACTTGAACTTTCAACATGAGGGAAGATTTTTATTATAAATAACATTTCACATATTTTAAATTTTGACATGCTATCGATAAGTGGTCTAATGCACTTACATACATAGGAAATATTCTGAGAGGAACCAATTAGAACAGGTCCATATGACAGCTGAATGTGAAGATAGCATTCAGTCACCAATCAGCTGATTAAGTCCCAAAAGTGTTACTGTTAATAGTCGTCATGGGTGAAGTTCAAAGTTTTAATAAAATATGTCTCAATATACTTCCCCGGTAGATCGCTAAGGGCTCTTGCATTCAAGATACACCATTTGTGGCAACTTACTATCGTAAGTCTTTTAATATATGATTTTTTTATTCAGCAGATTGTAAAACTGAACATGACCCAAGGAAATGATACATGTGCTTAAATAAAATGGCCTGTTAATAAGTTTACTGATCCACAAAAGAATTCCTGCAAGACAAATTTATGGAACACCAATGATGATAATAATATGAATCTTATTAACAATATCATTTGAGATTTATAAATTTATTTGTCAATTTTGAGACATTTTATTATGAAAAAATGCATAAAACACACAACACAATATTCATACATAATTATTGCACAAATCATTAGTTGCATAGAAAATTTTACATTCTAACTGTAATGAACTTTGAAACACAAAATGTGATAAACCAAAATTCTACAGCACTATCCACTTAAAAAAGCCAAACCAAGTTGACAGTCCAATTTTGTTTTCATAATTTCAACAAATGCAGCACCAAATGGTGTGACAAAGAGAAAGTATTACAGAAAATCTCTGTCAACCCAAAACAATGTTATAATTGCATGTGCTGTAAAATTATAAGTAATAATATGCCAAGTCCTCTTGGGCTTCATTATATTAACATAAATGGTTCATATGCAAAAAAGGAAAACATAAGGAGGAAGATTTGGGAAGGCTGGGTTTATAATGGACCTACTTTGGCAGATTCATTGACTGACAGATATTGGTGCTTCATTTACATGCCTACTTTCAGCTTCTACCACCACAGCAAGAATCTTTTGTTTAAAAGTCTGAGAAACTTTCTTTTGTGTGACGCGAGAATATTTTCTAAGTCCCTAGGTGCAAGTATACGCATGTACAAGCAGACAAGCTATAGGTCCTCACGTTGTAGCCAACATGAGAAGGATGTGTAACCCTTGTAGCCAGCCTCTGCAAAAATTCCCAGACATCTATGCAACACTGGTGAAGAAAGACATGTGGATGCATTTAGCGCAGGTCAGTTTTGGAAAATACTGAACATGTTTCCTCTCAGGTTTTATTGCTTTAAAAAAGTAGGCTTGTTGTCCAGCAGAAGTGCCCATTGTACTGTTAGAAGTGAAGGCTGTTCGTTCTGTGCATTCTTTGAATATTCACGATTTGTTCAGTACGTGTGGGAAATTGGGAAATGGCTCGACAAATCAGTTTATTTTTGTAGTTAATTTGCTAGATAGTGTCATTTAGGAACAAATAAGACTGTTGGCAGCACTGCATTCAGTGGAGAAACAAGGGTAGTTTGGCTGCACTGAATTCCTCAATGTAGCTACATACACAGCAAATAAATAAACAATTAAGTTATGACTTCAGTAATGTTAAAAGAATGCCCTCCAGCACAAAATTGCACTAAAAAGTAAAGAAATGATATCAAACATCATAGTTGTATTTAAAAACATCATAGTGGTATGAAAGTGCTAAGGACTTGGAAAAATTGCCCACATCACATATTAGAAAGAAGAGCCAAATGTTCATTTTGATAATTTTCAAACATTCTCCCATCTATCCCAGAGAAGAAAATAATGTTTCCAAAAATGCCCTAACAATGGATAATGAACCTCACTTCTCTTATGTTTAGGAGGTAAGAAGCTGATCATAATAATCACAAAACATGTACATTTTTTGTTTTTTCCTTTTTCAGTAATGTAACACCTGTAATTAGAAATGTAAAATGTAACAATAACATTTTTGTTTAAAAAACATTGTACATTTATTTGTATTTATTGTTGCTTATTCACAAAATAGTTTTAAATTAATATCTTAAATGACAGAAGCTGCACAATCTTCCACTCTCCTCTGACACTCAGGCACACGCACACATCTATAAAACTAGAACTTTGCAACACAAACATTCACTGTACAATAATGTCACTCTTACAACGACCCTGTTTTATAGCAATGCTAATCACTATCAAGCAGTAGCATTAAGCTGTTTTAATATGTCTTTTGTTCCTCTGTCACACACATGAACATCTTGGCACAAGCCAGATTAAATGAATCTGTAAATAAAAAGGAGAAGCACAATTAAAATAATGACAATATATATTACACATACAGTTTGGAGTGCTGAGCATGACTGTAGACAAGCTACTAAATCATTAGCTATTGTTGAACATTAGTACCAAGAACTTGCTCTCAAGAATTCTATAACAACATAACTTCGTAAAAATCACACAATAGCACAAGACAATTTAAAACTCCAAAGCTAAAGGCAAAAATGCAAATTGTTTTGTACTTTTATTTGTTATTGTCTTTGATAGATTTTGGAAAGAAATAGTGTGTTTTGTTTTTAGCTAATGATATATAATTATTTTTCTCACATACTGTAACTGAAATTATTTATTAAAAAATAAAGTGGAGTTGTAGAAAATGAATATTCAGTTCTGTTGTAATGCAAATGTATATTTTTGGTAATTCATGGTAATCCATTAGTGTGCATAGCTATTCAAGAAACATTTTAAAATCTAGAAAGTGAAATTTTTACATACCTACTACAAATGATAAATCTTTGGGAGGGGGATTATTTTGTTACCTCATTCATTTCTCTACATCCCAGTATCACAGATATTGTGGCAATTTATTATAGCTAAATGGACATTTAAAAAATTTGGACGAATCATCAGTTTTTAAAAACATAAATTAGATGCTTTGATCTACTCCATAAACTGCAATATATCCTTTCTGAGTTTGTCTAACCTCATGAGAATCTGTGCGATGAATAGAGCCCAAATTTTCAAGTAACACTGAATTGAGAAACATGTACATAAATATGTGGTAATGATAATTTGAAAATGCAAATTGGAAATACCACTGAAGTAATGTAATAATTAAAAACTATAAGTACAATGAGTCAACTGAGACACTGTATTTCACATACCATAAGTTTTCTTTGAAGGTGTTTTGCTTCCACTTGAAGGCCAGTCGACAACTTCTTGATAATGCCTTCAAGTAGAGGCAAAATGCATTGAAAGAAAATTTGTGGAGTGTGAAGTACAGAGTGTCTCAGCTGACCCATCATTCCGTTGTTTAAGGACTATGATACAAAGAAGCACAAAATTGTATTACAATAAAACCTTCCTAAAATGGACCCGTTATATGCTGGAAACCTAGAAATAAATTTTGGAACCTAGCTATTTCCCATGTAAAATTATACTTTAAGCCAGAGAACTGCCCAATGTGGAAACAGAAATATTTTTTGGGAACTCTTTGCATAAATAACCTGATTAAAATAGATTACTTTATGTGTAATGGGTTACAACATACGTGTTTTAAAAATTTCAATAGTTTTGAGGGCAGCTGCACTTGCACCGAAGTTACATGAACTATAAAGTCATAAACTGTAATCCTTCAAGGAAAAGGGAAAACAAACCGCTCTCTCAACTCTCTTCCAATACACATGGTGAGGGTACAACTGTTTTGCAGTGTGTTCATTTTTAGTTTTGTTGTTACAAGTGATCAAGTATGGGTGGAAGAAAACTGTGAAATTTGATGATTAAAAACATAGTTTGTGTGTACACAAATTCTGTAAAATTGAGTTCTAAATGTAAGATGCTATCATTGGAGGAAAGAATTACGGTTACTGAAGAACACGAAAAGAACAAGAATTAACTAAAGAATTAACTGTATTATTTAAAGTGGGGAAAACTCAAATTTATGGGATTTTGAAAAAATAAAAATTAAAGACGAGAGGTTAAAAGGAACAGCAAGACATGTGAAACGCATCACAAAATCTGCAGAGTATGACGAGCTAAATTGTGCTATGTTAGAGTGGTTTGTTAGTGTGCGCGCTAAAGGAATTCCCATTTCTGGACCATTGCTTCAGACTCAAGCTTTTGAGACAGCATGAGAATTAGGCAAAGACCATTTCAGAGCTTCCAATGGATGCCTTGAGAGTTTCAAACATTGCCATAGCATCGTTTTGAATGCTATATGTAGTGAAGCAAATGATGTTGATATGCAGTTGAAGATTGGAAAGGAAAAACTGTAAACAGACAGAGAAACTAGTTGATAAACTACAATTATTGTATGTAAGTTGAAAATATAGTATATAATACATATCACCTAATATTATTCCTTCACTGTAAACCTATTTCATAATTTCTTTGTATTCAAACACACCCCTCTGTAATACGGAAACCTGTGTAAACGGAAAATTAATGCCGGAACGATCATGTTCCACTTTAGAGAGGTTTTACTGTATATGGTAATGAAATATGTAATTATAAACATATAACAAACCATTTAAAATTAAATTAGAGGTCAAGACTTAAAATGAAAATTAATTTATATCAGTCACCGGTAATTCCTTGCACCACCATACTTATTGCTCCATACTACTACACACTTATTTTAAACTTTATTCACAAAATTCACCTTCCAGTTTTCACAGTATTTTTTAAAACTTGAAATGATGTTTGTTAAAAGATGCAGGAATAAAACTACACCAAAAGCCAGTCTTGATAAACCTAACTGAAGAAATTAAAAATAAGTACTAACACAGATGTATTGTTCAATTCCTAGCACAATGCACTATAAGATATTTCTATTTTCTAGTGTAAATGACATTCTTTGGTCAGATAAAATTCTATTATATAATTGAATTTTGAATTATTGAATTATTTACGTTAATATTCCAAAATTTTACAATTTACAACTTTTGGCTACATTTATATTCTTTACCTTGTTGCTACCTTGGCTTACATGACACCCTGGTCTTCTGCTCTGCGAGGTATCTCTTAACCTCCATGCCTCCTTGTTACTTAATTAGCCCCATTCTTCCCCCTCATCTTCCTTTCTTATATTCTTTACATTTCTGGCCCATTTTTCTTTTACTTTCTGCAAGAACTCACCAATACTTCTTACCTTCTTTTCCTCCTTTCCCATTAACGTTTTTATAGCTACTATCCTCTTCTCTACTTTCTCCCATTTTTCCTCCCAAATCTTTTTCTCCACATTGCAACCTCCTCACATTCTGTTACATAGTGTTCTATCATTCTTTTCCCCCACACAATTTACAAATTCCCTTTTCTCTATCTCTTATCCCTCTTATCCCTCTTAGCTAACCCTTCTCTCTCTTGCCTACTGCAGTAATCTACATATGCTTCTTGTCCCCAATTTCTTTTTTATTTGTTATTATATAAAGTAAATGATCTTTCAGCATTGCAAGATGTCACAGGACTGTACTTGAATAAGACTATTTTTTGTGGAGGTATGCCCTCCAGAGAGTACAACTCTCTGCCATTCACCAGGATCTTGCTTATAATAAAGAAAGTAGAGTAGCCATTATTTCCATCAATTACACTTTGAAAATTCTTAGAGTTAACTGCAATCTTATCACCCAGAGGAGTCTTTTTGTTTCATATCTTCCACAATACCCACAGATTTCTGAAGGGAAAGTGTTGAAAATGCCAATCTTGTAATCTTCTGTGAAAGCCACAAAATTGCTTGTAATGTATGTAATAGAGCTCTCAATTCCTTTCTTGGAAGTGTTGAAAACAGTGTTGTTATGATAAATTAACTTTAAAGAGAGATTTGTTCAGCAAGTTCTTTGAACCGCCACCAGAGGAGACCTGTGACAAAATATCGCCAACTACACCAATGAGAACCAGTCGATGGCTGGCTGAGGATAGAGGCAAAGCCTCTGAAACATGTTCCGGAAAAATTTAAAAGTAAGTGTTGTTTAGTGTCATTAATCAACTCTCTTTAAAGTTAATTTAAGAGCTCTCAATGTTAGGTTTCTTGAAAGCAGCTTGATTTTCATGTACCAAGAGAGCTGATTCTGGTGAGAATATTTCTACTACAGATTTGACAGATTCAAAGTGTTTAGTGTAAAGAAGACAGCTTGAATCCATGTATCCCTCCTTGTAAGTACTGGCTTCAGTGGCAGAGCAAGGTTGAGTAGCTGCTCTTTGTAGCACTGAACTCACTGAGGAACTTTTACAAAAGTTTCTTTGTGGATGAAGCAAGTTTATTAGCTTTGGGAAGGTTGGTTCTTATTTCTTTGGCCACATATTGCAGAGAATGAGTAAATCATGTAAAGTGTACTAGATTTGGATGGAACACTTGTAGGTTGCTTCTTCCTCCATTGGTAAGTCTTCAAGCTATTGATAACAAATTAGGCTATTGTCAAATGACTCATATATTCCAAGGGTTTGGAAACAAGCAGGAATGGTTTAATTGGAGCTTCAAGGTCTAATCTTCCCATAGCAAGATTTGCTGTAGAGCATTCCATTATTTCTATAGTCTCATCCATAGTGATCAACATGCATGAATGTTCTACTTCACTCTTTATTCTTTCCAGTGCCTCCTGATAGCAAACATTCAAACTATTTTTACAGAGTGTTGGTTTGTCTCAAACTGGTTACTGAAAATATGTCCCTAAGGATGAGCAATATTGTGATACTTGTGAGTACGTACCATGATATTGTCACCAATAACTGTATTAATTACACTCTAGTGACTCAAGTAGTAGGTGTGACGTCACTCCCTCCCCTCCTTGATGACTAGATGAATAATCTGTAAACGATAGACACTCTCTCTTAAATTGGCTCTTGGCTCTGTAGGCAACTCCACTTCTGGACAGGTAAATGGCCGTTATGGCCGCCTTTGTAATCTGCTTGTTGTAGTAAATATTCTTATTAAGTGAATTCCACCCTACCTTTGTAGAAATGAAACCTTTATAGAGAAACCCCAACCTCTCGCCAAAGCATGTAGTTCTGCTCTGAGTGTTTGCTCCCGTGTTCGACCTGACCATGTGTTCCTTAATTTTCACAAACTAAGATCAGTTCGTCACATATTCGTGGAGGCGCTGGATATAATTTTTTTTAAAGGGTCATTGTGAAAATTAAAAAAAAAAAAAAAAAAAAAAAAAAAAAAAAAAAAAAAAAAAATCTTTCGTGATATGTAGAAATTGTGTATAAAAAATGTAAGACCACGTGGAACATTTTTTTTTTACCTTGCTAGCTTAACTAGTAAATCTAAATAAATCTGCCCTTTGGTAAACGGGAAAAAAAACAAAACAATTAATTGGGTTATTAAATTTTAGATGAGTCGCATTTTTTACACATCTGCTTCACTTTCGTACCTATTTTGAGGACATGTTTCGCAAATCTTCGTTTGCATCTACGGCTCTTGTGCGACTGACGCTAGATCCAGCGGTGTGGGTAATTCTGGGGCTGTTGCTGCCATCTGTTGATTTAGTGATGAATTGAAATGTGGGATTCTCTTCTAGCGGGATTTCAAAGTTCATTAGTTGGTTTTTATGTTTTTCTATGTATATCCTCTCCCATATGACGAGTTCACTATGTTTTTGTACGTATTTTAGTAATTCTGTGCTATCTTCAATTTCATGATTTTCAGACCAGAAATGAGCTGCTATTGCGGACTTATCAATATTTTTGTATCTTAAGTGCCTGAAGTGTTCTTTCTTTCTAGTGCCTATGTTCCTTTTTGTCCTTCCTATGTAAATTTTTTCACAGTCTTTACACTTAATTTTGTAAATGCCTGACTTTTCCTCTGGTTTTATCTTATCAGTATTATTACTGTGAAGTAGGTTTTTAATGTTGTAATTGTTTTTTGGTGCCAATGTTATATTGTATTTCTTGAATATTTTTTGGAACTTTTTTGTGGCCCAGGGGTGGTAAGTAAATTTAGCAAATCTAGTTTCTTGTTTTATAATTTATTTATAATTTATAATTTATAATTTATTTATTTAGCATTTAATTTCTGTACAGAAATATTTGCTTTTTCAAGATACAGTACAAACAATACAAACTAGAAATTCAGAAAATACAGAATTAATTCTACATGCAATAATCAGATTAAATTGTATCAATGTCAACAAATACAGAAAACTTACATGAATTGTCAACCATTAGTATCATAAAATTATTCTTATGTAATCATTTACTCTACTTAATCTGGTACCTAAAATATTCAAAGAACTCTTGAGTACTATAGAAGCACTGATTTATTAAAAATGATTTCACATCTCTTCTGAATCTTTTCTTATCATTGTTTTCGATTTTCTTTAAGATTAAGTTATACATGTGAACCCCTTTATGAAGTACTGAGTTAAGTTTTTTATTTGATCTTGATCCCAGTATATGTAATTTAGCACCATTCCTAGTATAATGTTCATGAATAGTGTTATTTGTTTGAAAATATTGTATGTTGTTGTTTATAAAGCATACGGTTTCTAAGATATACAGACATGGCAGAGTTAGTATATTATTTTCCTTAAAATATTTCATACAATGAGTCCTTTTGCTTAGATTAAACATTCTTCTTATTATTTTCTTTTGTGTTACAAATAAATCTTTTATTTCGGTAGCTGATCCCCAGATAAAGATACCATATGCAAGATAAGACTGCACATATGAATAGTAAATCAGCATTAATGTTTGTGTATTACAAATTTTCCTTAGCACTGATATTATGTAGTGGGCTTTATTAATTTTTGCAGTAATATACTGAATATGCGGCTTCCAGGTTAAAAATTTGTCAATAATTACCCCCAAAAATTTTGTTTCATTGGTATATTGTATTACCTCATTGCCAAAAGCGATTACAGGAGCTATATTAGCTTCATTTCTATTTGACAGTGAAATATGCATACTTTGTGTCTTTTTAATATTAAGTAGTAATTTATTATTAGTTAGCCAATGCATCATATTTGTCATCACAGTATTAGCATAATGTTGCAATTCAGAATTATTGCAGCCTTTGATAATTATATTAGTGTCGTCAGCATATAGAATAGTTTCTGCATGGGGAATATTAAGTGGAAGGTCATTAATATATACTAGAAAAAGCAGTGGTCCCAGGATAGAACCCTGTGAGAGAGCTGTGATCTGTTTTAATTTCTTTTGAAGTTTGAATAATTTTAGTTTTTTATCTACAAGGTTTTTTCCATATCCATTTTTAATTGCAGTTTTTAAGATTTGATGGTATTCGTTTTGATATTCTTGCTGGCTGAGAGGTAGATTTACTAATCTGTGTGTCAGACTGTTGATGGTTGCATGTTTGTGTGGAATTGGGTTGAAACTATTTGCTTTGATGTAATTATCTGTGTGTGTTGCTTTTCTATGAATGCCAAATTCTAGTTTTTCATTGCCTTTTTTGATTTTAAGGTCTAAAAAAGGTAGAGTACAGTCCTCTTCAGTTTCTACTGTGAATTTTATGCTGGGTTCTTGCAGGTTGAGTAGTTTCAAAGCATCATCTATTAGTTTGTAGGGTACTATTGCAAAGATGTCGTCTACGTATCTGTACCATGTTTTAAACATATGAGGGAAGGCTTTAGTAATATGTGTTTCGAAAAAGCTCATGTATAGATTGGCCAAAAATGGTGATAGCGGGCTTCCCATAGCTAGTCCTGAAATTTGTTTGTAATATTTTCCATCGAAGACAAAATAATTTTGATGTATACATAATTCAGTCATTGCCACATATTCTTCTATTGCCTTGGCATCCAGGTTTATAGAATTTAGCCATTTTTTCAGTTGAATCAAAAGTTTGTCTAATGGAATGCTAGGGAAGAGGGAGCGGACATCAAAGGATACTAAAGTGTCATGAGGTTTTAGTTTAAGATTTTGAATTTTTTCTACCAGGTCTAAAGAGTTTTTTATACTCAGAGTATGGAATTGTGGAAAGGACTGAAATTTTTTGGTTAGCCATTTTGCCAGAAGGTAAGTAGGAGTGTTTATATTATTTACAATGGGTCTCATGGGTATGTTGGGTTTGTGTATTTTAGGCAAACCATATATTCTTGCAAGGGTAGGGTTGTCTGGTTTGATAGTTTTTTGTTCTGTAGTTGTTAGAATTTTACTATTAATGATGGTTTTTTGTACATCTTTTATGCATCGGTTGAGTGGATTAGAATCTATTTCCTGGAATTCTTTTTGTTGTAGTAACTCTAACATTTTTTCTTTGTATGTAGCTGTATCTAAGATTACTATTTTGTTCCCTTTATCAGCCCTTGACAAGATTACATCCTTTTTCCTTAAAGATTTGATTATCTGAATTTGTTTCAAATGTTTTATTGGCTTTTTATTTATTAAGTTTTCCAATATAGGAGCTGATTTTTTTCTAATTATATTTTTGTCCATGGTTTCCAGGCCTTCTACTGCTAATTCTATGTAATTCTATTACAAAATAGTAATCTTAGAATCTTCTGGGAAACACGATGTGGGATAACTTCGAACAAAACTATTTGGCAATGCTAAGCAAGAAAATGAAAACAAAAACCGAAAAACTAAAGTATAAATTGACCAATTTGATGAACATTTCTTCACATCGAAACCACACCGAAAAAAAGTTTAAGAATAAGAGACACATCGGAAATAGAAACTTGAGTCCTGCAGCAATTAGTCCACACGCTAAATGCAAAACAGTAACAAGTAGCGTAAACGAAAAAACAAACACGCAAAACTTTGAAAACGTTGTAAATCTATCAAATCAAAATTTCTCCACAAAAGAATTAGGTCTTCTAAACAAAGGATTAAAAACTTGCGTAAGTTTTTCAAACGAAATTGAGGACTACATTGCAGATATAAACATTTCGGCACAGTGTCTACCAGTATCAAAACAAAACCCACTTAAAAGCCAATGTGAAAATATTTTGGAAGAAATAAAAACCAGATCCGTTCAGAAGAGCAAACAAAATATTATCCGTTCATTGAAACAAAAAAACGTCATATACACCAAGGCAGACAAAGGTAACAAAATAGTCATAATGGATAAATCTGATTACCTTGAAAAAATGGAAGAAATGCTAACTAACAGTGAATATGAAACCATTAACAAAAATCCATTAACAGCTTGCATAAAATCATTTGAAAAAACAATAGCAAAATCAAGTATAATATCAAACAAATATGCAGTTAAACCAGATAACCCAACCTTACCTAGACTTTATGGCTTACCCAAAATACACAAACCATCCATAACAATGAGACCTATAGTTAGCAGTATAAATTCACCAACATACAAACTTGCAAAATGGCTAACAAACAAATTCAACTCATTTCCAAAATTCGATAGCCTAAGCATCAAAAACACCTATGAACTTATAGAACACATTAAGGATACTGAACTAAATGAAGAAGACACACTAGTCTCATTTGACGTTAAATCACTGTTTCCCAGCATACCAGTTAAACAACTCCCAACATTGATAGAAAAATGGCTCAAATCACTTGGAATGTCATCACTTGAAATTTCAGATTACATCGAACTTACCAAATTATGCATAGAACAGAATTTCTTCCAGTTTCAAACAAAATATTTCCATCAAACTTCTGGTTTAGCAATGGGCAACCCCTTATCACCCTTCCTGGCCGATCTGTACATGAGTGCACTAGAAATAAGGATCACTAAAGGTTTCCCATGGATGTTCAAACTCTGGCAAAGATATGTAGATGACATATTTGCCATAGTGCCAAAAAAACACATCAGTGATGCACTAAAACTTTTAAATATTCAAGAAAAAAGCATCAAGTTCACTGTAGAAGTTGAAAAAGACGAGTATTTACCATTTTTAGATATAAAAATAATCAGAAATAAAAATAGAATAAACTTTGGCATTTACAGAAAACCAACACAGACAGACAACTACATAAAAGCTAATGGCTACAATCCAAGATCCCACAAACAGGCAATCTTTAATAGTTTAGCACACAGACTGGTCAACATCCCTCTCACAGCAGAACAATACAAAATAGAATACAACAAAATTATTGAAATAGCACAGAAAAATGACTTTCCCAAATCACTAGTAGACAAAAAAGTGAACTTAGCAAAAAAGAAGAAACTACTAAAGGAAACCACAACCCTCTCAGCTACAGAAACTAAAATGATCTTCAAAAAATTCACTTACCATCCATGGGCCTTTGATAAATTCAAAAAAGTCTTCAAAAAACAAAACATTCAACTAGCTCCAGTGAACCATTACTCCTTAAAAAACCTAATTTGCTCAAACATCAAAGATGCCATTCCATCTAACAAAAAATCTGGTATATATCAAATTGAATGCTGTGACTGTAGTCAAATTTATATTGGAAAAACCAAAAGAAATTTAGAAACAAGAGCAAAGGAACACTTTAGGAACATAAAATACAAACAATTAGAAAAATCAGCAGTTGCCACGCATTTTGGGGAAAAAAACCACAACATAAATCCAGAACCAACATTACTAAAACATACAACAGGAAAAGAAGAACTGTCCACATGGGAACAAATCTTTATTTCAAAAAATAGGAACAAAGTATTCAATTTCGACATCCCCCAGAAAGATTTGTTCAGCAAGTTCCTCGAACCGCCACCAGAGGAGACCGAAGACAAAATATTACCAGCTACACCAATGAGAACTAGTCGATGTCCGACTGAAGATAGAGGGAAGGCCTCAGAAACCGGTTCCGGGAAAATTTAAAAGTGAGTGTTGTTTTGTGTTATTAATCGACTCCCAATTAACTTAATGTAATTTGTGTTAATGTAATGCTTTTCTTACCCTATTCATAGAAGTAGTAGTTAAAGTAAACAGGAAAAACTAATAAAAGTTCTATGAATTAACATTTTGTTAGTTAAGGAGTATGTTGTAACAACAAAACTACTCAATTGCTGAATTTATAGTGTGAAACAAGTGAAAGTGTAAGTAGAAAACTTAACGTGTAAATGTTACGTTTTTAAGGTAATTGATTTGCTTGGTTCCAGTAGGTGGAACCTCCCCTATGCCCCTAACAAGGACTCAGTTGTTAGTACTGGCCTCATTTTCATAATTTTTTTTTATATATTTTTTTAACCCACATAGTAGTTCTGCATGAATGTGCCAAAGTGCCAAATAGTAATTTTTTTCTTCACATTTGTTGCTGTTCTTAGTAATTCAACTTGTGTACTGATTACTGATCACTATTTAGTTCATGATGTCTAAGCGTACTAGGCGCCAATCTAATTTACCAATTGAACCTTTGGTAGAATCAGAATGAACCTCCAGTTCTAGTGATTCTAGTGCTAATGCTCAGCTTGTGTCTACCCCAGGTCAAGCTATGGCTCCAGTACTGCAAACACCTGTATTTAGGCCTGCAATTGAACCATCATATTTTACAATTGCTTCTTCAGAATCACCATTTGATTTTCTTAGAAGCTTTGAAATGGTAGCCTCAGCCAATGGGTGGAATGATGAAATGAAATGGAAATTTTTCCCTTGTTACTTAAAAGAATCTTCTGCCCAATGGTTCCAAATTTTTCGACATAGAAACCCACATCATGACTGGATAACTTTAGCTAGCAGTTTTCTTACAGCTTTTCAAAATACAAATTCAGTAGATTTGCTAGAAATGAAGCTTCACCAGATGGTGCAGTTAGATTCAGAACCTGTTATGAGTTATGTGTATGATGTGTTATCTTTGTGTAATAGGATTAATCCATGTATGATACAAGTTGAACAAATTAAACATTTATAAAAAGTTAATTGATGGAAATTAATCATTTCTCCACACTAGCCGAATATAGGCTAAGATATTTGATGGATAGAGACAACATGAAAAATTCAATGCCATGGCCGGGATTTGAACCACGGATCTCCTGGTTTCCGTCCAGTCGCTCTTAACCTTTGAGCTACCATGGCCAACGTGCCTTCCTGACATTAAATTCTCCAGTTGACTCGTATATTTCCCCGGTAGACACCGGGGAAATATACGAGTCAACTGGAGAATTTAATGTCAGGAAGGCACGTTGGCCATGGTAGCTCAAAGGTTAAGAGCGACTGGACGGAAACCAGGAGATCCGTGGTTCAAATCCCGGCCATGGCATTGAATTTTTCATGTTGTCTCTATCCATCATTTATAAAAAGGTTTAAAACCTCATTATGTGCAGACTTTGGTTCCCCTAAACCCACAATCAGTTGATGAGGTTTTAACTGTCATTCATAGAGTAGATCATGCTCAGTTTTATGTACAAAGTCGACAGCACATGCTTACTCAAAATAACATAAAGGCTACAGTTCAATCTTCCTTAACTCTTACCCAACCCTCAGTGCCACAACTGTTGCCACCCACTAGTACTGCGGCTGCGCCTTCTGTATCTATTACAGATTTAATTAGTAGAGTTGACCAGTTATGTAAACAGTTCTATCAGTTTCAGATACCACCACCAGTGCCTGTACAGTCGAGCCAGCCTCGTTTTCAGTCACAGCGTAGTCAATCTTATGCACATGCTTCAGGTCGTCAGTATCAGAGCGATCCATCAGTCATCTGTTACAGATGTAACAGAAGAGGCCATATGGCAAGTGTGTGTCGCAGTCCCCTACCTCACTCAAAAAACTACCAACGTCCAGCTTCAAGGGACCACACTTAGCAACATTACAGCAACGTTCCAGCCAGGCTTCTTCACACTCATCAATACAAGGGAATATAACTCCTGTATCAGGTCAGATATTAAATCTTACAGGTATAATCAATGATAAGGAAGTTAATATTCTACTGGATACAGGTAGTGCAGTCAGTATTTTAAATGTAGCTCATGTTACTGACTTTTCTAAATTGCAACCTATTCAAATGATGTTGAGGACTGCTGGAAACCAATTGTTGAATGCACCCTATGGTATTGCCTTAGAATTTGTTATTCATAATACAGTTTTTCAAGAAAACGTTTTGGTAGTTAAAGATTTACCACATGATCTCATTTTAGGTAATGATTTTCTCAATGAGCATGGTGTAGTTATTGATTATATTCAAAATTTAATTACAATGACCACTACTGAAGGTAACACTCTTGAAATTCCTATTCATCATGCCACTACACCTTTTGCTGATATAGCCATTAACCCTTTGCAAGATGACTCTGATCAAGTAAATGCTGTTAAATATATTGTGGTGCAAGATGTAAAACTTCCCCCTTTAACAACTAGCTTTGTGACAATTAAACCTATGATACCAGTTATGAACGATGTTGTATTGGAACCCTCTGAATCTATTATGCAGAAAAAGCATATTTCTGTTCCCTCTCTATTTTGTCAGTCTTCATCAGATGTGGTTATTCCAGTTCACAATATTACTGCAGTAGCTCAAACCTTGTTTGCTAATACAGTATTAGCAAAAGCTTATCATGTTGCTTTAGTGCAAAGTAATTCTATTGCTACGCCTGATGTTTCTGCATTAAAAGCTCCCAGTTTTGACTTTAATGTAAATAGTAAATTGTCTGATTCACAAAAAGCACAGCTGCATTCTTTACTTTTAAAGTATACTCACAATTTTGCTAATTCTCTTCAGGAATTAGGTACTACTGATGTAGCTGAGTTTGAAATTAAAGTTACAGATCCAAATCCTATTAAGCAAACAAAGACCTTATAGAGTACCAATTAAACAACGAGAAGTTATTACTCAACAAATTAAGGAAATGAAAGATGCTGGTATAATTCGAGAGACGCAATCCCCTTGGGCTTCGCCAGTTGTTTTAGTCAAAAAGAAAGATAGTTCTATGAGATTGTGTGTCGATTATAGAAAATTAAATGCAGTAACTGAAACATCTTCATTTCCATTGCCACTTATTGATGATTTATTGACTTATTTGGGAGATGCAAAATGGTTTGTGTCATTAGATCTTTTATCAGCTTATTTTCAAGTGCTCATTGTAGCAAATAGCAACAAGTATTCTTCATTTGTCACTTTTCAAGGTCAGTTTGAATTTGAAAGATTATCATTTGGACTGACTAATGCCCTTCGATTTTTCAGTTACATAGCTGAAAAGTTGCTAGGTGATCTTAAGTATACGAAAGCCTTTGCTTATGTGGATGATATAATTGTATTTGCCAAAACATTTGAGGAATTATTAGCAAATTTAGAAGCTGTTTTTCAACGTTTAGAAAGTCATAATTTCAAACTTAAACCACAAAAGTGTTTTTTTGCTATGGAAAGAATTAAACCTTTAAGCTTTGAAGTTTCAAAGGATGATATTTCCCCTGATTCAGATAAAGTTGTTTCTATTCAAAAGCTACCAATTCCTAAAAATGTTAGGGATGTTAGGAAAGTTCTAGGACTTTTTAATTTTTATAGAAAATTCATTAAAAACTATGCAGCTATAGCTCAACCTTTGCTACAATTGACTAGTAAAGATCAACCTTTTATATGGGGTAGTGAACAACAATCAGCATTTCAAGAGTTCAAACAATCTTTAATATCAGCTCCTGTCTTAGCCCATTATACTCCAGGTGCATACACTGAGCTTCATTCTGATGCTAGCGGTTTAGGTGTTGCCTGTGTACTCTATCAAAAAATTGATAATGTATTGAAACCCATTGGTTATACTTCTAGAACATTGTCAAAATGTGAAAGAAATTACAGTGTTCCTGAATTAGAACTTTTGGCAATTGTGTTTGGCCTTGCACATTTTCGTTCCTTTGTTTTTGGCTATAAAGTACTTATTGTTTCGGACCACCATTCCTTGTGCTATTTAAATAATTTGAAGGATTTGACAGGCCGATTAGCTAGATGGAGTTTAAAGCTGCAAGAATTTGATTATACCATTTGCTATAAATCTGGAAAGAAACATCATGATGCAGATACTTTGTCTCGTTTTCCTGTGTAGCAACCTGGAGATACTGAATTAGAACAATTAGATGAGCTCATTACTTGTCTGTTGCCTCCTGTTGAAGTTCCAGACCTACAAAACAAAGATCCTGCACTTATTCCCATCATTGATGCACTTAAAGATCCTAGTTCTGCTCCTGCAAAAATTCAGAGACAAGCTTCCACCTATACACTCAAGCCTTGTATAGAAAGAATGCTGGTTCTACAGGTCCTCTACATTTATTTGTAATTCCAGAAGCTCTTAAGCATGAAATTTTATCATCATCTCATGAAAATCTCCTTCAGGTCATTTAGGTTTTGCTAAAACATTTGCAAAAATTCACTCTCGGTACTATTGGATTGGTATGAAGAAAGATATAGATCATTTTGTTTGTTCTTGTCATAGTTGCTAAACGAGAAAAGGGCCAACTAATGGGAAACCTGCTGGTGTATTACAACCGATTCCTGTCACAACCATTTCTGAACGTTGGGGTATTGATTTGTTAGGTCTTTTTTTCAAGATCCACTTCTGGACATAAGTATATAATTGTTGCAACAGAATATGCCTCCCATTGGGTTGAATCTGCACCCTTGTCCTCTGCTACAATTCCACATGTTGCTAAATTACTTTTACATAACATTATATGTTGTCATAGAGCTCCTGCTATTTTACTTTCTGATCGAGGTTCAGTCTTCCTTAGTGAAGTTACCCAGAATTATAATATAAATAAAAATAAATAAATAAATAAATAATAATAATAATAAATACATTCAGAATAATTTCTTAATGAAAATTACAAATAAACTATGCAAGCAATTTTTAAGGTCTTATAATTAACTGTTCCAACCTGAAACATCAGTATATGAATACGTAAAATAGATGTATATAAAATAGACTGTTTAGACTGTATTAAGTTCTAAGGCAGCTGGCTCCATAGTTCAGTCAGTAGAGCACCTGCCTGCTGTGCAAGGGGCCCCGGGTTCAATTCCCGGCTGGGTGTCAGGATTTTTCTCCAACCACGATAATAACACATCTTCCCCAGAGTCTGGAAGTATGAATGAGAGTGTGAATGTGTGCGTGATCTAATGATTTAAAGAAAAAAAGTTCTAAAGTATCAGTAACCCAACATCTACAAGTTAACATCATCGCCAATAGGTGATATGTTCCAAAGGAGAATGGCTGCCAATATGACCATTGCAGTTTAAGGTGGGGTATAAATGGAACAAAAAAAAAGTTTTAAGGTGGTAAAACTAGAAGAGACAAAGAAATTGGACTAAAAGAACACTTGAAATGTGCAAAATAAAAACACAAAACTTTGCAGTAGCTCTTCATTTCTGGTGTATCAACCATGAAATTATGCCAGATTAAACTGATAAAACCAGTCAGATATGCAACTGAGCTCTACACACCAGAGAATCACATATAAGCAGGATACAAACATTAGATTTTTATTTGGCACCAGAATACTCTCTCTAAAAGTCCAACACTTTAACCGCAAGATGTCACCAAATAACCTGTCTATAACAACAATTAAATCTAAGAAGTCAATCACTGATGGAGATGAACTATTTCTTAAACATATATAAGCAAATGAAATTAATTGGGAGTCAATTAATAACACAAAACAACACTCACTTTTAAACACTGTTTTCAACACTTCCATGAAAGGATATATAAGCAAATTAAAACTTATAATTATATCAGGTTATTAATTTAAACTAATCCTTTAAAGACAGTTCATTGTTAATATTGCACGTTCATCCCGACTTGCTCTCAAGGACATCACTAAGAGATCATTCCCTTATGTATTGCTATCTACATCTGTGTGCCTCTTGCTCTCTCCCCTAAATTGCATTATGTACTGCCAAATTTAGATTTTAATTAAGCTTATAATTCCCAGACACAAAAGCATAACAAATATCCTACCTGAAGCTCTAATCAGCCATACAGGCTTATTTTTCCAGTAAATGAAGATAATGTAGACCGGAATACCAGAAAGAATAAAAGTCAGTCCAATGCCTACTTCCCATGGGCTCACGTAGCATGGGAGGGTAACCAGAAACAAACATATGATGAAGAATATGATGGGGAAGATAATATTCACCTGCAAAAAGAAGAGAGAAAAAATACATTTTAGTCAACCAAAAATAAGACTTCCAACTACTATTTATAACAATTGGCAGAAAACTAAATTATTTTCCACACTTATGTGGTAAAATGATCTTGCTTAGTATATAAGTCACTAATTCAAAACGAATATGCACTTGGAAATAATAGCTACTTTAGAAAGCCTAAAATTAATAAGCAAAGGTTATTAAGGTATGTCCAACTGAGGCATTTTCATTTTGATTTTAATCATGCTATTAGTTAACTTTCCAGCTTAAAGAGTTCATAATGAATTTAAACAAATCTTAAACTCTTTTTTGTCACAATGCAATAAATTAATCATTAAAACATTAAATATCAAAATAAATTATGAATTTCCAACTGTAGAAAAATTAGCAGTTTGCAAAATTACTAGATTGCCGCAAAGTATGTATTGAAAAGACTAAAATTAATTAAAAGCAAGAGCAGAAGGATATATTATGTATTATTAAACAGAAGAAGTGTTTACAACCAAATATTCTTGAACCTAATAGCATGATCATGATCCTACTCTAATATCTGATTAACATTTCAGACAGCAATTACTCTTTTTAATATTTGCCAACAGACTAGTTGACTAAAAGATTCATCTAGATGTCAGCAGATACTTTTACTTTGGACACTTTCCAGAACTTAGTTAAAACTCCACATTTGCAAATGAATGAATTGTTCACCAATAATTTTAAGTCTTTAAACAATGAAGTTAATCGCATTAACTGAACTTTGGTTATGTTTACATTACCTCACTAGTTTTTTAGAAATTAGAGTAATGCTCAGAAATATTCATTCTGAGTTGATTGTTAGCTGAGGATCGGGGTAAATGTTCCCAAAACATGTTCTAATTTTTCAAAAGTAGGTGAAGTAGTGTAAACATAACCTAATTTGAATTAATAAAACAAACTATTGTTGCAAAAGGAGTTAAATTTACTATGTGTGTTTGTGACATCCAAATTAATTGAAAAAACTATTAGGTAGTTGGTTTTTAACACTGGCACTTACTTCCTCTGATCTTCGAGGTTGAGAATGGAAGCAACAGCTTCCGAAAACATTCCCTCAAAAATAAAAATATAAGTGACGGAGTGTTAAAAACAGAATACAGATAAAAGAACAGATAAAAAGTATCTGGTACTTTATCATATTTCTTGAAGAACTTGGTTCATCATTTCATGAATTGTTCAAAATGGCAGCATTAGTGTAATTATTTCTCAATTAATGTTTCAGTTATGAAGAAATGTTTTCTGGTAAAGGTTATTAAATGTTACTGAAAAATAGAATGTGCGACAACCAATAAAGTAATGATGCTGTTATCATAATGGGGATGTCAGTAACTGAAATTATAGACAACTTCACCTGTTCTTATAACAATCACAGATTTAATTTTATTGAGGTAGTATATTTTTTAATTACTTACTATTAAGCTTTGACATATATATAGGGTGCTAGGGGTTGATTGCACAGATTTCGCAAAGTGGGAGATCCTAATATGATGAATATTTCTCCTATAATAATTTCCTTTATATTAAAAGTTAAAGGAAATAACTAAACATTACTGAATACTTTATCTGCACAGTCTGACAACAGAGTAGGATTCCAGAGCTAAATATTTTTGGTTTAGTTTGCAGCGAGGCATGATTTCACACCTACTGTGAATGAAAGTCAAAACTAGGTCACGCTTGAAAGCCAATTCACCACATGTCTTTGTGTTTATCAACTACTGCCAGTAATGAGGGGTGGAGTGCTTTTTTTTTTTTTTGAGCTAATCAATTGTATTCATGAGACCTAAACTAAAAGCTGCGTAAAAGTATGCTTAAGTTGATCAAGGATAACAAATTCAACTATTAATTATGGAAATACCTCAATCAGGTGTAACATGTAAAATTAAATCAAAGCCACATATTTGCTAAACAGGAAAGTCAATAACTACAACATGAACATGATATAAGACTTAAAACTTCCACAGCGAGTGCTATTAATTGTAGCTCCATATTTCTAACATTTTAACCCTCGAGTAGTCATGTAGGCTACATATGTAGCCCAGCCATTTTGTTTTTGCAAGTGTGTATCTCTTACTGCTTTTATGGTGATGGGGTTTTTGGTAGCTTCTTGATGCAATGTGTTCTAATTGGTCTATTGGATATAATATATTTTAGCAAGACAGTATTAATGTTATTCATGATTAAACTCAGTTGCGCACTGCTGGGCTACATATGTAGTCCATGCAACCACTAATGTAACAGTTGTTGAAATGGTTACTAAGAGAAAGGTTTGTCATGTGGGAGTTCCTAAGGATGATTTGCTAACTGCACAGTTGCTTAATGAAGCTCTACATGAAAGTAGTGAAAGTGACATTGAACTTGATGACAATGATGAAGGAGAAGAGGATCATGTTTCCCCAGATGTGCATTACTCAGACACAGAGGAATGCCATTAATGAAAATGATCCAAGTGATGAAGCAACGGATGGTGAACCAGGTAATTATCATTATTGTGTGGCTAAAGATAAGTTTAAATGGAGAAAGGAACAACCGCCTCAAAATGTTAGGACACGTTTGCACAATATTGTCACCCAATTAGCGGAAGGTATAACGGCACAGCTGTGAGGAAACGAAAAGGAGCGGAGCCACGCCTCCCATTAGTCTCTGTCACTAACCGAGGGGTGGTAAAGGAAGGTCACCCGTCCCTGGATGTTTCTCTCCCCTTCTCCCATCACCGGGAATATTCGCCTGAAAACTAGAAAAGCCGAGAATACGGCGAGATGCCTATAAAAAGGGTTTCAGAGAGACAGACAGTCAGTGTTTGACGTACTAGCGCCGTGTTAATGAACGAGAAGACTGTGTGTAATTGTGTACGTGCATCTGAACGGTAACGGACGAACTGGTGAATCGTAATTGGTGTATTACGTAATTTTGTGTAATTGGCAAGTGTTCAACTGTAAGTCGGTGGAAATAAAGAACATTGTTGAGTTTGTGTAATTGGACTTTTCATTTCACGAACCCACAAAGTCACAAATGGTGTCAGAAGTGCGACATAACACAATGGAGGCAGCATTAGAAAAGATTTTAGCGGAACTGAAAGAAATGAAGACGGCAAATGAAAACCTCGCTGCAAAAACAGAAGCGGCAAATGACAACCTGGCCGCGGAACTGAAACAAATAAAGAGCGAATTGACCACGGAAATGAGTGCAGCGAACGACAGTCTGGCCACGGAAATGAAGGAGGCGAACGAGGTCCTCGCCGCCAAATTTGAGGAACAGTTGGCCGGCATGAGGGATGACGTCACGAACCTGGGCAAGCGGATGGGTCAAGTAGACGACCGCCTTAATGATTTAGAGGAAAAAGCCGACACTAACGCCAAGACCCTGAACGCCGTGGTGGAAGACGTAGAAGACCTTGCTAACCGCGTTAACAACCTGGAGGGAAAGGCCGACAGCAGCGTCAAGTCCCTGAACGCCATGGTGGAGGACGTCGTCGGCAGGAAGCTGAAGAATTTGAAGGCCGACTCGCCGGGACGCGACACAACATCTGCGCGCGTCAAACCTCCCAAGTATGACGGCGCGTCAACGTTTGAGGTCTTCCGCCGCCAGTTCGACACAGTGGCCAGGCACAACGGATGGTCACTGGAGGAGGAGGCCACACAGTTAATAGCCAGCCTCCAGGGAAGAGCCGCGGAAGTCCTAAACGCGGTGCAGACGACGGCGGCGCCCAAGGACATCTGGGAAGCCCTGGAGGATCGCTTCGGGAACCACCGCTTAGCCGCAGCATACCGCAGCCAGCTAAAGGCAAGGTCACAGCAGCCGGGGGAGACGCTGCAGGAGTTCGCCATTGCGATCGAGCAGCTGGCTAGCAAGGCCTTGGTTGACCTGCCACTGGAGTTCGTATCCCGGGAAGCCGCCTACAATTTTGTCGACGGGGTACGGGACACGGAGATTCGTCAGCGCCTAATGCTCGGGGAATATAAAACCATCCACGAGGCGCTGACAGCGGCATTAAGGATGGAGGCGAACCAAAATAACATCCATCCCGACGTCGAGAACGAGGAGTGTCCGCTACGCCGGAGACAGGAGACCAGCTGAGGGACGCCGGCGAACACCTAGTGGCCTGTGTTGGGGGTGTGGACAGCCCGGACACCTGCAGAGAGACTGCCCACACCAGGAAGAGCTGCCGGAAAACGAGTAAGGGCCGTCGTGGAGAGGGGCACGTCGGCGCCATCACCACCATCCCCTCGAGTGACACTGCGCGCCGTCAGCCGGCGTATGGATGACAGCCTCATCGCGGACGGTTGGGTAAGAGGGAAGCCGTGCCGCGTGCTAGTGGACACCGGGGCGGCCGTGACCATCATCAGACCTGACGTGGCGAAGGGTTTGCCGACAAGGAAGCCAAGCCGGCCATACCAGCTTGTCACGGCATCGGGCGACACCTTGCCTGTGGAGAAGGAGGCCCTGCTGGAGCTGAACTTGGGACGGAGTGCCGTGCGTCTGTGGGTGTTCGTCGCGAAGGTGGCTGAGGAGGTGATCCTGGGACTGGATGCCCTCAGGAGCCATGAGGCGACGGTCGACGTCGGCAAGAAGGTCCTGCGGCTTAACGGAGAAGAGGTTATACTCCGTCAACCCGAAGAGCGCCTTGGAATGTGCAGGGTCGTCTTGGACGAAGACGTGGTTGTTCCCGCGAGGAGCGAGGTGGTGGTGACGGCGCGACTGGAGGGCCAGAGAACCAGGAACATGATGCTGGACCAGAAGACGCCTGTACACGGACTGTGTGTAGCCAGGACATTGCTGCCGTGCCGAGAGGAGGTGCCAGTGAGACTGCTAAATCCAACGGACACCGATCACGACGTCCAGGCCGGGACGGAGTTGGGAACGTGCGAGCCCGTAGTGAGCGTAACAGCAATCGACAAGACACAGGAGCCGGCGCCGAAGCAACACCTGGGGCCCCGGCTAGAAGGCTTACTGGAGAGGGCGGCCGACCACCTGACCGCAGAACAGCTGGAGAAGGTTCGACAACTACTGAGGCGATACGAGCGCGTCTTCAGCCAAGGCGATAGTGACTACGGCCGCACGGACAAAGTGCTTCACCGCATCGACACCGGAGACGCCCGGCCTATTCGGCAACCACATAGACGCGTTCCGCTGGCGAAGCAAGGGGCGGTACGAGACATGCTGGAGGACATGAGATCCAGGGGAGTGATTGAAGAGTCTGACAGCCCTTGGTGTTCCCCTGTAGTCTTGGTGACAAAGAAGAACGGCGAGCTGCGCTTCTGCGTAGACTACAGAAAATTGAACGCCGTCACCCGGAAGGACTGTTTTCCCTTACCCCGGATTGACGACACCCTGGACACGCTAGCTGGTGCACAGTGGTTCTCGACCCTGGACCTGAAGTCGGGCTACTGGCAGGTAGCTCTAGACCCGAGAGACAAGGAGAAGACTGCATTCCCGACGGGCCAAGGGCTCTGGCAGTTCACGGTTATGCCCTTTGGCCTCTGCAACGCACCAGCTACCTTCCAGCGCCTTATGGAGTCAGTGATGAGAGGACTGACTTACGATGCCTGCCTGCTATACCTGGACGACATCATCATCGTCGGGAAGACTTTTGAAGATCACCTCGAGAATCTGAGTAAGGTGCTACAGAGACTGCAAGCGACCAACTTGAAGCTGAACGCGAAGTGCCAGCTCTTCCGCAAGGAAGTTAACTACTTGGGCCACATAGTCTCGGCAACCGGAGTGGCCACAGACCCGGAGAAGACACAGGCTGTGAGAGATTGGCCTCGCCCAAAGGATAGGAAAGAGTTGCGCAGTTTCCTGGGGCTGTGCAGTTATTACCGCCGCTTCATAAAGGGGTTCTCCAACATCGCAAAACCCCTCACCCGCCTGACGGAGGAACACCGGCCTTATGTGTGGACAGAGGACGCCGAAAACGCTTTCCAGCACCTAAAGGAGACCCTGTGCAGTGCTCCAATTTTGGGTTTCCCACAACCGGGTGGCGCTTTCATTGTGGACACCGACGCCAGCGACCATTGCATTGGAGGTGTCCTGTCGCAGATCCAGGACGGCAATGAGCGGGTGATAGCCTATTACAGCAAGACGCTATCCAAGGCAGAGAAGAACTACTGCGTCACCCGACGGGAGTTACTGGCGGTAGTAAAGACATTGGAGCACTTCCACAAGTACCTGTACGGTCAGCCATTCCACCTGAGGACTGACCATTCCGCCCTAACCTGGCTATTGACCTTTAAGAACCTGGAAGGCCAGACAGCACGTTGGGTCCAGAGGCTGCAGGAGTACGACTTCACCTCGGAACATCGTAGAGGGAAGAGCCACGGTAACGCAGACGCCATGTCCCGAAGACCCTGTCCAGAAGAGTGCGGCCAGTGCACAAGAGTGGAAGAGAAGGAGCGTGCCGCAGCAGTCCGAGTAGTTGTGGCAGTGCCTGCTGAAGGCTGGGATAGCGCAGGCCTGAGGAGGGAGCAGCTGGCGGACGCAGACTTGGGGCCACTCTTGAGGGAAGTGGAGGCAGGGATGAGACCAACCTGGGAGGACATCGCACCGAGGAGCGCCACCTACAAGTCGTACTGGGCCCAATGGGACTCGTTGAAGACCAGAGAGGGCGTGCTGTTCCGGGTATGGGAATCACCCGATGGGAAGACGCAGAGAGAGCAGTTGGTACTTCCCCGGAGTAAGGTCCCGGAAGTCCTGGAGGAAGTGCACACCGGGACTTCGGGAGGACACCTGGGAGCGAACCGAACGATTGACAAACTACGGCAGCGCTACTACTGGCTGAGGCTCCGAGCAGATGCTGAGAGATGGTGCCGTCAGTGTCACGTGTGCGCGGCGAGTCGTGGCCCCCAGACGAGGAGCCGGGGTCGCATGCAGCAGTACAACGTCGGAGTGCCATTCGAACGGATCGCCGTTGACATTGCTGGACCGTTCCCAGTTTCCGACCGAGGCAACAAGTACCTGATGGTGGTCGTGGACTACTTCACCAAGTGGCCGGAGGTGTATGCCATCCCAAACCAAGAGGCAAAGACAATCACAGACTGCCTCGTGGAGCAAGTGTTCTGTCGATTTGGGGTGCCGTTAGAGCTACACAGTGACCAGGGTACCAACTTTGAGTCCAACCTAATGAAGGAGGCACTACAAAGGCTTGGGGTGAACAAGACTCGCACTACGCCTCTACATCCCCAATCGGATGGCATGGTCGAAAGGTACATCAAGACCTTAGAGGAACACCTGAGGAAAGTTGTGGCCAGCCATCAGCGAGACTGGGACGTCAAGGTGCCACTGTTCTTGCTGGCCTATCGCTCGTCTACACACGACACAACTGGGATGACGCCAGCCAGCTTAATGTTCGGCCGAGAGTTACGCCTTCCTTGTGACCTGGCTTTTGGAAGCCCTCCGGAAGCGAAACAGCCAGCAACCGAGTATGTGGAGAACTTGGTGGACCATCTCCACGACATGCACGAGATGGCTCGCCAGAACATCCAGAAGGCGAGCGACCGCATGAAGACCAGGTATGACAGGCAAGCCAACAGCCAAGGGTTCCAGCAAGGTGACCTGGTCTGGTTGTACCGTCCTACCCGGATCAAGGGACGCTGCCCGAAGCTCCAGCAGCCATGGCAAGGACCGTACCGGGTGGTGAAGAGGATTAACGACGTGGTCTACCGCATCCAGAAGGTTCCCCGAGGAAAGATGTTGGTGGTGCACCTGGATCGACTAGCCCACTACGATGGTGCTGTTCGGGACGACCAGCCTTGAGGAGGGAGCAGTGTCACCCAATTAGCGGAAGGTATAACGGCACAGCTGTGAGGAAACGAAAAGGAGCGGAGCCACGCCTCCCATTAGTCTCTGTCACTAACCGAGGGGTGGTAAAGGAAGGTCACCCATCCCTGGATGTTTCTCTCCCCTTCTCCCATCACCGGGAATATTCGCCTGAAAACTAGAAAAGCCGAGAATACGGCGAGATGCCTATAAAAAGGGTTTCAGAGAGACAGACAGTCAGTGTTTGACGTGCTAGCGCCGTGTTAATGAACGAGAAGACTGTGTGTAATTGTGTACGTGCATCTGAACGGTAACGGACGAACTGGTGAATCGTAATTGGTGTATTACGTAATTTTGTGTAATTGGCAAGTGTTCAACTGTAAGTCGGTGGAAATAAAGAACATTGTTGAGTTTGTGTAATTGGACTTTTCATTTCACGAACCCACAAAGTCACAATATCGTTCTCCATCTTCCTGGACTGACAGACCAAGCTAAGTTTGTTGCACCTAACCTTGAGGCTTTAGAACCTTTTCTGGATACCAATGCCATAAAATTGATAACCACTTGCACAAACATTTATATAACTGAAATAAAAGAGCAATTTCAAAAATTGGAGTCGACAAACTAGACCAACTTTGTGCCAAATATGATGTTGCTCGTAACACAAGAGGTTGGCCTATGGTCATTTTCTTTGACTTACTCAACATCAGTGCGATCAATGCCATGTGTATTTTTTCTGTGAATCAGAAGTACAAGAAAATCAAATGATGCTTGTTTCTTGAGACAATATCCTGGGAGCTCATAAAGCTTCAAATAGCAAGAACAGCAGAACTGAACACTACATCAGTTTCACTAAGAAAGCATGCTAAGATTCTTCTCGGAATTGAAGACAGTTCATCAAGGTACCAGATACGCCCTATCACCTCCAAGAAGTTCACCAAACTAACATCCATTAGTCGACAACAGCTGACGATGTTAGGAGGATCCTAACAAAACGCATTCTAGGTAAATACTAGCAATAAGTGGAGCATTGAGTACTAGTTTGACTCAAAATTATATTAATTTTGTGCTTCATTGTATCATAGTCCTTACACATTGGAATAGGGAGATGCTACTAACTTATGTGTAAGAAGCAAGGATAAATCTATCTGTTGTATCAGATATTGTTGTTTTCACTGTTATTAACTTGATTAATATGATTCAGGAATGTAAAGGGGCACTATAAACGAGTTTACCATTTATTTTATATGACACATAATGTAATTCAATTTAACATCAAATTATCTTGAAACAGTTCATAAAACTCAATTTGAATGTAATTAAACACTATAAAAAAATAAAGGAATATCCCAGAAGGTTATTGAAACAATTCTAAACAATGCGTAAAGTAAATTTTATATGGACTACATATGTAGCCCATGCGACCACTCATGTCACAAATCATCACTCTTTGCTATGATTCTTGGGTTTGGAATTCTCCTATTGGGAAACATCCCAAGTATTGCGCTTCATCACTGTTGCAGTTGGCTTTGCCATAAGCAAGCACAATACTCTTGATCTGTAAAGACTGCCATAGTTCTGAATGCATCAGATACATCTGAAGCCCTAACAGAATCTGCTGTTGTTATAAGTGTCACATCAGGTAGGTTTGCTGTTCACACTCCTGAACTTCTGTTCTAATGGCATGTCAATGTCGCGGGGCTGCTAAGCTTAATCTTGCAACTTAATTGCAATAGACATGCAGGAATCCAATCCTTTCATGTCATTTTGTGGCTAAACAAATTATTTTAGCAATATATGGTAAATAAATAATTAAACAAACAAATAAATAAATAAATAACTCATCTTTTCTAGCTCTACCTTTTTATCATACTTATAAAAGTAAATTATAAACGTGTGATGACATTTGTGATCAAAACTTGGATCAATTTTATTTTTTATTTATGCAACCATGCACTCTAGAGGAAAATGGTATAGGAACTTTGTTTCAGCTTAACTTCAGGAGGTTGCCATTGAAATCTGCGCACTCATATCCCTAACACCTTGTATATTTATCATTTTAAAATTTTTACTTTTCTTTTATTGTAACCTTTTAGTATAGTTGGGTTACATTTGAAACTATCTTAGTAATTAGTAATTAGCTATCCACAATAGTAAAATGTTTCTAAAATCTGCAACATACAAGTGCACCAAAATAATTAATTTGATTCATAGCTTCCTGTGCTACAAATCAAAGTAATTTATATAATACAAGAGACTGTGTGGCAGTGCAATACAAAACAGCAGAAGATGTTATGTCTGTGCAAAAGAAAGAAAAAACATTATAGATAAAGTTCTGCCTCTCTACATACACAATGCTGTTTATTAAAAGCATCAAGATAGCAACCAAAATCTGTAATTCAAATTTTAACATTTTGCAAAACTCTATTTACCCTACTGTTAGTTACAGTAATTATGTGACAAGTATTTACCTTAATTGGTCGTTCAAGATTGGGTTTCTTGAACCTCAACCAAAGGAGGCCTGCAACTGACATTGTTGTAAACAATGCTTCAACAAAGCTGAGGTAATTGATGAGTACATACACATCCTTGATGATGAGTAAAACTAAAGTGATGAAACACTGAAAACAAAGTACATCATGATAAAAAACCAACACCATTTATAATTTTTAATGTACAATTTATGGCAAAAAAGATGAACTTATAAATACACTGAAACAGAAACTGTATGTATCTATGCTAACATTTTTTAAATCAAAAGTACACCTATAAATGTGAGTCTATAATTGGCATGTATTCTATGATTTTTGGCTTTAATGTTAACTACAAGGAACCTCCAAATAAATGATGGACCTCATAACAAGCCTCGTTTTCTTTTCCAATCTCCATCCTAAATATGAAACATTTTAATGGACAATTAGTTAAAACTGAATGAACTGACTTCTAGTCTTCTAGCTCTTTCTTTATTACATTTGACTAATTGTAGGAAACTTTAATGTACAATATTAAACTCATGGTCTAGAGCAGTGTTTTTCAACCTGTGGGTCGCGACCCCATGAGGGGTCACAAAGCCTCTGTAGGAGGGTTACGAGAGGTTGAGAGAACTCAGTAAAAAATCAACAAATTTTAAAAAGGTAGATATATTAAGAAAAAGTTAACAAAATGATACTCATTATGTTATTTATACAAACACATTAACAAAAAATAAAATCTTTGAGTACTCGTTCATTTTAATGAGAAGGTTGTGCTTGAATTTGTTCAATCAATTTCTCCCATCGTGGATCTGTTTTTGCAACTTTAAGTATTAAATTGTTTTCCAAATTTAAGCAATTTCTTAGTTTACTTTTTATTTGAGCCATTGATGAAAATGCCAACTTGCTTGCACAAGTACGAGGTAGAAAAAGGAATCAAACACTTCAAAGCCTTGGTTGTTAATTCCGGTTATTCTGTTTTTTTTTTTTTTCTCTCTCTCCCAAAAGGTATTCAATTTTCATACTTGAATTTCAAATGTAACATCCCATCAGCAGATAATTCCAGCAGATTCTCTTTGAGCTTAGTTGCTAAATTTGCCTCATTTATAGCTGCATTTAAAAACGGATTTAAGATCCATCTTTGCCCAGTGCTATCCGATATCTCTTGCACTGAGAAGTAATGACAATTCTTTCTCAAATTATCCAACACCATTTTCATACCAGATATATATGAGTTGATGTTTATCTCACTTCCCACTTCTTCAATGAAAAACTGTGTCAACAAAAATGAATCAAAGTTGTTTTGATTTATAGATGATAACCAGAATACAATTTTTTTTTTTATAAAGCCATGGAGTTTGTCTTTTGCTGTAATGACATTTTCATCCCGCCCTTGAAGACTTTTATTCAAGTTATTTAAATGCTCAAGTAAGTCAGAAAGAAAAGCCAATTTCAAAAGGAATTCTGAGTCAGAAATGAATTCAGAGTAATGTGACTTGGCTTGCTGTAAATATACTAATAGTTCAGTGCAAAGTTCCATAACTCTGGTCAGTACTTTGCCTTTTGATAACCACACCTCTGATGGTAAAGTAAATTGCGGTGTAGTGTCCCCATATCTTCACAAATGATTCAAAACAACTGGGTCTGCAGCACTTTTCCTTTAATGAAATTTACAATTCTCCAAATATTGGGAAGCAAGAAGAAAAATGATTTTATTATCAAATTCTGAGCATTAAATACACACACGCACACACGCGCGCACAGGCACACACAGGTGCGCACACGCGCGCACAGGCACACACAGGCGCGCACACGCGCGCACACGCACGCACACGCACGCACGCACCCCCACCCCACCCCCACCCCCACCCCCACACCCACACCCACAATGTTAACAATAATATTTAGAACCTGACTGTATTCTTGTGGCAAGATTTTGGCTGCAAGAGCTTGACGATGGAGAAAGCAATGCATCCAGCAAGTGTTTGGCATCTGCTCTTTAGTCTAGCAATAAATCCACTCTTTGCACTAGTCATGGGTTTTGCTCCATCACTACAAATAGCAATGCATTTTTGTGCCCAATCGATATTCATATCCTGCATAGCTTCAAGGAACATGTCATGCAAGCACTGACCTGTAGTATTCATGGGAAGTGCCTTGCAAAATAGCATTTCTTCCATTAATATTTCATTGGATTCAAAATACACAAAAGCAACAAACTGCGCACAACCCGCAACATCCATTGATTCATCAAATTGCAACACAAAAGTACTTTTCTTTACTTTTTCTATGACTTGATCACGAATGTCAGTCGCCATATTGCTTATCCTGCGTTGGATGGTATTGTGAGAGAGACTTATACTCTTGAGGTTTTCGAACTATTGCTTGCCAAACAAACTCTGTTATATCTAAAGCTGCTGGTAAAATCAAATTTTTGGCAATACTGTGGGGTTTTCGTGCTTTAGCCACACCAAAAGCTACTCGATAGCTAGCAAGCAACGCTTTTTCAGTTTGATTGGACATTTGTCCTATAACAGTTTTTTAATGTTCAAGAGCTCTTAATTTTCGCTCAAAAAACTCCACGGGTTTAAATTTTCCATTAGGATTTTTTGTGTTTAGGTGGCATACTAACTTCGATGGCTTCATACTTTCTCTTGACAAAATTTCCAAGCAAATTACACACTGCAGTTTATTCTCAGTAAACCCAAATTTCAAATAATTGTTGTCATAAAGACGTTTTTTCTTTATTCCACTACTCCCGCTAGACGTTGATGGTTCTGATAATCTTTTCAGGAATTTATCCATTTTCAATTATAATAAACAACTCAAATAAATATGTGAAATATAAAACAAGTGATTCACGCTCTTCAAACAACTAAACAGCAGACAACAGGACCGCGCGTGTCTCACGCTCACAAATCACTTTAAAATAACTCCAACTCCAAAGCACCTTACAAACGTCTGTATAACACCATAGTTTCAATTCTGAATCGTTTCCACTTATCGTGGTCTTGCACTCAACTGCCGTGGCTGCGGTCGACCGCCCTATTTATAGGCCAGTGCATTCTAGCGAGAATCATCTCAAAGTGTAACAGAACGTCTCCAAGCTCATGGATCTTTTGCAGAACCTGTACTAGTTCCGAGTGTTACCAACAGATGGCACTGGGAGTCTCAGCCCTAACAGAATGTTTGTATTTACATAAAATATGAAGTTAAACCTGGAAATAAAATGAGACCTATTGTAAACTGTATAAATTCACCAACTTATAATTTAGCTAAGTGGTTAGATAAAATAATTTAGTAATTTTGATAAATTTGAGAGTTTAAGTACTAAAAATTCTTTTGAATTAGTTAAAAAGATTGACAGTGTTATATTATCTAAAACTGATAAAATTGTTTCTTTTGATGTAACTGCCTAATTTCCTAATATTTGTAGAGAAAAACTTAATTTATTTTAAAAAGAGGTTGAATTCAATACATTTACATGAGGATTTAATAGCTGATTTTGTTAAACTTACTAATTTTTATTTAGATCAAAATTTTTTCACTTTTAACAGTGAATTTTTTAAACAAACTTCTAGCTTAGCAATGGGTAATCCTTTTTCACCCTTTCTTGCTGATCTTTTTAAGAGTTTTTTTTTTTTTTTCCCCGAAATGCAAGTCACTAAAGCATTCCCTTTAATTTTTAAATTTTAGTATAGATATGTTGATATTTTTGCTACTGTTCCGGATAAACACATAATGCTTTAAAATTACTAAATGTGCAAGGTAAAGCTTTAAAATTCACATTAGAGATTGAAATTAATGGATTTCTTCCTTTTCTAGATCTAAAGATAATAAGGCATAATAATAAATTAAACTTTGGTATTTATAGGAAATCTACTCATATTGATAATTACATAAAAAATAAAAGTTTTAACCCTTTTTCACATGAATTTGCTGTTTTCAATAGTTTGATTTATAGATTAATATACCCCTGAATAAGGAGGAATTTAATAAAGAATATTGTCGCGAGGCATTGTTTTGTTGCTGTGTAGACGAACACCGAGAGAGAGAAGCGGGGAGTGAAGGAGACAGATAGCACCCAAGCCACGCCCACAGGGCCGATGAGTGCTTGGTGCTTGCCAAGAGAGAGAACAACAGAAGGGGAAAGAGACGGAGATAGTCTGGATATTCTTGCTGCACCACGAAAGGCCGTGAAGCTTAAGCAGCTTTCGAGTAACCTTGGCAGCATTCGAGAAACAGCAGCTCGGGTATAAATGCGGCAGAGTGAGTTGTAGTCAGTCAGTTGTAATTGGACTTGTGAGTTTTCGTGCACTGTATGAGTTGTGTGGACATTTGAACTGTACCAACCTGCAAATTGAGAACTGATAATTGTGTAGTGATTTGAAAGTGAATTATTTTGTTTATTTACGTGTGGTGAAGCCACGAGAGACCGTGTTGGTGTATGTTATGTCATCCTGCTGCAAAGGGCTGTACAAACTGTGTTTCCCATGGAAATAAAGAGCATTTTGAATTTCTGCAAACTAGACTTTTACTTTTACGAACCCACAAAGTCACAATATAAACGTATTATTAATACTGCTTTAATAAATGGTTTTAATGAAGACTTTATACATAAAAAATTGAAAAGTTTAAATATCAAAAAGCTTAATATTTCTATCCTTATAAAAATAAAGGACGATTATAATTTTAAAAAATTTACTTCCCATCCTTGGGTTAAGAAACATTTTCAAAAATTGTTTAAAGAGTTTGGTATAACTTTAGTTCCTCAAAATAAATACAGTATTAAAAATTTACTGCATTTCTCTAAAAAAGATAAAATTCCTAATAATAAAAAACCTGGTATTTATCAATATAATTGTTTCAATTGTGATAAAGTTTATATTGGAAAGACAAAACATAATTTGGAAAATAGAACGAAAGAACATTTTCATAACTTTGAGTACAAACAGACTGATAAATCAGCCATAGCAGACCTTTCTTGGTCATTTAACCATGAAATAAATCCAGAAGTTAAATTACTAAAACAATTAAATGGTCCGATAGATTTAATGGTTTAGGAAAAGATATTTAAAAAAATAAACAACACGTAATGTATTTTGAAATACCGGCAGTCGATTCTGTTTTTAAATTTGTTTCGTTTTCAGTTTTTGGTAGTACTGACTAAAACATGGTAATTTCTAGTGAGGATGACCTTGACAACAAGGCTGTTTAAGGCTTTGGCTGAAGATGTGAATAAGTATAAAAATTATTTGTGGTTGGTTTATTGACACTCGTCACTTACTTTTTCATATATTTATGAGAGACTAGTTTCAAAGGCCCTGGCCTCCATTTTCAATCTCTTCCCAACTAGCATCTGTTGTTATCTGCTCTCTCTGGTGGTGGAACTATGAACTTTTTTGTCAAATTATCTGCTGGCGGGATTTCAAAGTTCATTACGCGATCCTTATTTTTCCAGATGAATATGTTCTCCCATGTTGTCAATCTATTTTGGTTTATCACTCCTTTTAATAATTTTGGATTTGGATCAATGTCATGGTTTTCATTCCAAAAATGAAATGCTACTGCTGACTTGTCTTCTTGTTTCAATCTGTTTGGATTTGGATCAATGTCATGGTTTTCATTCCAAAAATGAAATGCTACTGCTGACAACATGGGAGAACATATTCATCTGGAAAAATAAGGATCGCGTAATGAACTTTGAAATCCCGCCAGCAGATAATTTGACAAAAAAGTTCATAGTTCCACCACCAGAGAGAGCAGATAACAACAGATGCTAGTTGGGAAGAGATTGAAAATGGAGGCCAGGGCCTTTGAAACTAGTCTCTCATAAATATATGAAAAAGTAAGTGACGAGTGTCAATAAACCAACCACAAATAATTTTTATATTAATTTTGACGTCACTGTTACTAAATTCCTCCAAACACACATGTGAATAAGTGTTTCACGAAATTGTAATCCCAATCAATTAATAAGAAAACTTCCATAATTTCTTATAAGTGAAGTTTTATGTTACAAATTATTATATTTGTATATATGTTTATATTTGTTTGTTAGTTAATTGGCCACATGTTCAATTTAAAATTATACGTTTTACATACTTAATTATACATTTATATCTGAATTGTAATAATGCAAAAGCCTAAAATTTTTGTATGGATTATGTATTTTTAACATACATGAAAAAAAGGGTTGGGAGTATATTTTTTGATACTAGGGGAGTCGTGCCCTGAAAAAAGGTGAAGAATACTGGTCTAGAGTAAAGAGGTGGATAGGATAGCTTGTTTACTAAGAGCATATCACATATACAATGTTTAGGACTCGTACATTCATTGAAAATTATTTATAGGTACTAAGCTCTCAACAGATTTGCAAGAAAATAAACAAATACATAAATTAAACTTTAATAGTAAACATGCTCATTTAAGCTAAATTCTATTATTTGGAATTTTGTTATAATAATTAGATTATTTTTATATTGGTAGTTCGGAAAATCAGTTTTGAAAAATAATGTATATTATCTCTAAGCACTCTATAATACTGCTAAAGATATGGAAGTGAAATAATACCTTATGAAGTGGTTTGGTTTCAGCCACATATTATAAATCAGAAAGAAGAATTTGGTGTTACATCACACAATTTTCACTGCCAAACATTGTTTATCTTTACAGTTTCTACATTCTATTCTTACAAAATCTTATTTTTCTATCCACTTAAAGTTAATCCAACAAACCTCTGCAAAAGCAGTTTCATTGCACATTTCTTTCTGGATACAAAAAATCTGAATCAATTGTCAGATTTTGAAAGTGAGATGGCATATACTGACCTTGAAATTGATATTCTTTCCATACCATTATGAGAAACAACTGAGGAGTGACAGTATTTTTAAAAAATAAAATTACAAAACTATTGAAAAATTAAAACTACAACAATTTGAAACAAATTGTGTATTTTGAAGGATTTACTTTTAGTATAATGAATTTCTGATTGTTAGTACAAAATTGAATCGAGAATATATTGACACATTGTGTCAATATATTCTCGATTCAATTTTGTACTAATTTGTGCTTCACTGTCCCTACGCTTCTTTCAAGTTTATACTTTGTTCTGATTGTCACTTAACATTTAACAATTATACAAAATGACATAATTCTTTCTTAATGAAGATGACCTCTTAAGATATTTCCAGTAAATCCAAGATATGCATTTTATTCATGTAAATATCTTAAATGTAATTATATATATTACTTTAATCATAAACATTTAGTCATTTGAAAAAATTATTTGTAGTCAGTTTTTTTAACACCCTGTCACTTACATTTTTATTTTTTGAGGGACCAGTTTCAGAAGATATTGCTTCCACTTTCAACCTCAAAAGTCCGATACTGTCTTTTGTTTTTGTTGTCTGCTGCCTTCTCTCTGGTGGTGAAACTATGAACTTCTTTATCAAATTATGGATTGGTGGGATTCAAAATCTCATTACTCGGCCTTTATTTTTCCATATTAAGATGTTCTACCACATCACCAGTTTGTTTTGATTTATCAACCCTTTTAATAATTTTGGATTTGGGTCAAGGTCATGATTTTCATTCCAAAAGTGAAATGTTACTGCTCATTTATCTTCCTGTTTCAATTTAATGTTTCAATAATGCTCTTTAACTCTGGTTTTTAGGTTTATTTTAGTTTGCTCTATGTAGCATTTTTCACAATCCTTACAGCTTATTTGGTATATTCTGAATCTAATGATTGGTTAATTTCATCTTTTGTTTTTGAATTGAACAGTTTTAATACTGAGTATCTATTTGTAGGTGCCAAGACGATATTTTGTTATTCAAAGATTTTTTTAAATTTATTAATTATTTTTGGGTGGTACATGAATCCACTGAATATGCTGTTGCTTTCTTTTTCTTTAGTGAATGTAGATGCTTCTTTAATGACCTTACACTTACCTTTTGGGGATGCAGTAAGCAATTATTTGTAGTTAAATTTGGGCTCATACATCATTTATAAACCACTGACCATGTAGAGTGCAACAATGAACTCATAAAAGTATTACTTACCAAAAATACTAATGATGGAACAGGAGTGAAGTTATGAATATTTATTAATGCAATTGCTCTTGGAAGGTGTCCCTGACGAGCTCCAACAAAGAAAAGACGTGATGATGCAAATATGGCTCCATTCAATGATCCAAAAGTAGAACAAGCAACAAAGAAAGGCATGATCCATGACATTACCCCTAACAACTCATCTCCAAATGTCTGCCAAAAGATAAAACATGTGCTATTATGTTATCATTCAATGTTAAACACACTAATAATATTAACACAGGAAGGGAATCATGTAGAGAAACATTTAAAACTGAAAATATGTTCACAGTCTATTCTCTGCATGTATACAGAACTATATTATTCATAACCGATAGACTTGCATTAGTACGAAATAGCCAAATTCACAACTACAGTACAAGAAATGGTGATAACTATCACATGTATAATATTAACAGGTGTGTCACTGAAAAGGACATTAATATCAGAGGGATCAAACTGTATAATACACTACCTAGTGAGATAAAAATTTTGACAAATAGTTCAAAACAAAAATTTAAAAGTAAATTAAAACAATATTTGTTAAATAAATGTATATACAGCCTAGATGAATTGTAAATTATATATGTAAAAATTTGGTACTAGCATACAAATGTCATATTGTTAAATAATTTGTATAGAAATGATGTGTCCAAAATCAATGTACAACTGATAAACTGGACCAATAAAATATCAATATCAATCAATCAACACTAATGTTATAATATTGTTCCTTTTCCTTCATTATGTTACTATCTGTCTTACATGTTTTAATTCACAAGTAAGGAATTGAAAATAAAGATAAGGTAAGTTTTGAAAGTTGGGAGCAGACACTAATTTCCACATGTATCTAGGGTTGTCTGGTTTTCAGAATAATGGGCAGAGTCATGTTGATGATCAAAGAGATGTTTATATTAAAAAAAATGTAATTCATTTTAAACATATAGTTGAACCTGATTTATACATATATCATGGGGAAGAGGAAAGATTTCTTATAACTTAGAACTATGTACAAATGAGGTTTAAATAATGCATCACTTTTAAACGTAATACAGTGAGCCTGCATGTATAAAACTTTACAAACGATAAAGATATATATGAAGCAAACATTATTTAGAAATTGGTCCCACTTAATTTAGCTTGTTTCAATTTTCTTACATTAAATGCATACAACTCATTTTGCAAAATATATTAATGAACTTAGAGCTTTTTCACTACAACTTTTTGCTCTGGCCTACACAGACTGCATTCAAGAGGTATCGAGTTCAAATCTGGGTCATAGTGAGTTATCTAGATAAGTCTTTCCCAGGATTTTCCGTCACTGATGACTATACATAGCGAGTATAAGCAATTCCTAAGTCAGAAGCAAGTAAGGTTAAGGTTTTGTGTCTATTAAGTGCCACCTCTCCTATGAATTTCAGTTTCCGATCTAGAGCACTACATTTAATTCTTCTTTTTTCCCTGACTGATTAAAAGCAACTGAGAACTGAAAGACAAAACCGCTGTTCAACAGTAAACACAGGATACCAAAAATTATCTTTACTTCTCATTCGCTGCTATGACACGGTTACACTGAAAGACATACCAGCTAATGTCCTTGTAAAATTAAATAATAAAGTAAATATTGATTTTTTTTTGGTAAAACTTATGTCTCTTACAGCCTAGTTCTTAAAAATGTAATACATTAAACTATTATGTGACCTAAGTTGCATTATTCTTAATTACTATTTGTATTATTACTCTGTTAATTACTACTGCATTACTTTAATCACTATTGTATTATTTAACTACTATTGTATTATTTAACTACTATTGTATTATTTAACTACTATTGTATTATTTAACTACTATTGTATTATTTAATTACTATTGTATTATTCATAATTGTATTACTCATAAGAAATGTATTATTCTTCTGGGTACAAATTTGACGAAGCCATGAATATTGTATATTCCTAAGGTGAATAAAACTATCTATCTATCTATCTATCTATCTATCTATCTTTTGTTTCTATGGCCGAAAGCGGCCTGCTCAGCTTGCCGCTCTGTCAGCAGCAATAAGGAAAATGCATTTCAAATTTCTTTGAAGAAATTGCTGAGAGGTACTTTTTTTTGCATAAACGGAAAAAGCGACAGACACAATATTAAAGTTATTTGACAATATCTTTCTGAATTATATGATATTGGTCAATAAATCAATATTATTATTTTAGCAAATTTTTGCAATAAGAACAATATGAAGCAAAATACTTTTATTTTGCAAAATTCCAGCGATCTTAAGTATAAAATTTAGTTTTCACCTTATCTTAAATATATTTCTGTAAACTATTAAACATTACAATTAATAATCAAATAAAATTCTCAGTTTCACAAATAGTGAAGTGATGGTTAAGGACAGTTTTCTGTTGTATTGCTCATTTCATTCTGTTAAAGTTGCAAATGTCAAAATCCACCTCTAATGGGAGGATAGTTTAATATTCTTGGAAGCTGACCCTTCTGTCATCAATGAATTACGATGGTTAGTCAAGGACAGAGTAACATTCTTGTAAAATGTATTACCTGACCAGAATGAGAGACTAAGGGTTAGTTAGGAAAGTTGGGAAGACGACAAGTAGAAAAGAACATGAAATTCCGAACACCAAATAGTTTACACATTTTCTCCCCTCAGGTTTTCATTATTTACTTTTAAATAAGGATTCCTAAGAGCGTGTATTTAGTTGCAAATTTGGATCGGACAGTGAATGCTACAGTGCATAGCAGAGCAAAAGAGTTTGCTAATGAGGATATATATGTGTCAGAAAGCAACATTTTGATGTGCAGGTTTTGTGATGTTAGAATAGAATGGGAGAAAAAAAAACTGTATAAAAACATTGCTTTAAAAATAAGGAACATTTGAAACGTAAATCAGACATAATAGCTGCAAAATGTCAGTGATCCACAGAAGTTTTAATAGACAGAAGAACACTAAAATTGAAAAAAAAACTGAACTTGTAACAGACACCCAGCGATGCTACTACTGAAAGCTAACATTCCAGTGAAAAAGGTAAGATGATCCTGCAGTACGTCAGTGGCTTCAAAAATATGTCCCAGGTAAGAGCAAAATACTATTATACCGATTATGCACCTATCTAGGTACGATGGTAGAACTGTTTATAGAAGTTTGCTTGCGTCGGACTGTTAAGACTACACTTCAATTTTTTTTTTGGCTTTATTACTAGGATCGGGTGACCTTAGAGCTAACCAACTAAGAAGAGAGTATGTTCCTCATTGCACAGATGAAATCCCAGCAAATATTAAACAATCTTTGGAAGGAAAACGAGATTTGGCATTAATATGTGATGAAACTGAATCAGTAGGTCGCTGTGTGTTCGCAATATTAGTCAAAACTCAAGACGCAGTATTTCAACAAGAAATTTTCTTGTTAGAATGTGTGTTTTTAGATTCCACAAAAAGCAAGATGTGTTCTCAAGCAATCCTGAGTACTTTGCATGCATTTGAAATTGATCATGTAATTGTGAAACATGTTGTCAATGATTCTGCTGCATATGTGATAAAATGTGAATTGTTGCAGGGAATTGTGGGGAAACATTTGATTCACATCACTTGCTGGATCCATAAATTCAGTTTGTTTGGTAAAGTCTTGCAAAAGAATTTGAGATAACTTAATACCATTGTCTCAGTGACAAATTGTTTCCACATGTCCAGGAAAATCAAACAAGTATTGTTCATATTTAGATGTGTTTGCGCCATGATCGTCATTTGTTTGTCGGGCGCATGAATATTTCACTTGGCGCCGGTTATGCGGACAGCTGGTCATGTGACTCGCCAGCGCGCATTATAATAGGCTTCTTCCGGTTACCGAGTCAGACATGTTTGAGACATGTAGAAGATATGTGATGTGTTTCGTGGTGTGGCTGAGTGCAACGTTGTTGCAATGAAAAGACGTTTTTTAGTTTATCTAAATGTTAAATGTATTGTTGTCTTCTTTATGATTGTTCATATAAGAAATGTAGCGTGTGCAATAAATTTATCTAGAGATATGAATACAGCTCTATCGAGTACAGTCCACAAAATCAGTTTCCTTGATTTCTGCTAAAATCAAGGTGGTCCTCCGAATTAAATTAATCACAACACAAACAAGATGAAAATAATTTAGATAAAGCAATTCCTTTGTGTCCTGAGCCTGTGCTGTCTGCATGGGGAAGTTGGTTCAAAGCAGCTAAATGCATACACACATACCTACATTTAGACATTCTGAACATTTTTTAATAAGCTATCAAAAAAAGTCTGCTCCCGTAGCACATTTGTTGAAAGAAATGGGAAATGTAAGATTTTCTAACTTAATAAAATCAGAGGCAGCATTCTTTTGGAAAATTGTGAATTTATTGCTAATGTAGTGTTACAGTTATAAGCATGTAAACAGCTGTACTCAAATCTGCTGGTTTGGAAGATCAATGAATTGAAGAGTAGGATGGAAGTAATAGCTTCTGGTCACACTGGGGAATTAGTTGAAAAGATAATTGAAGAGTTTGATGAGTTACTTCAAAACGATGTGAGACAACTTCTAGGAAACATAGGTTGCATTGTTTTTCAGAAAATTGCAAAACACACTTAGCCAAACAATGACTATAGTTTATTTTTGCTGCTGAATGGTTTATTTCATCCAAGTAATGTTGTGTAAGTAAACACTTCAAACATTTCAGCCATTAAATATAAAGTGCAGCAACTACCTCACTTCAAACTGCTTAAAGAATGTGGCATTACTGCAGAGTATTTAGCTTTAAAGGAGTTAATTGTAAAGCAGTTTAAAGAGAATGATAGTAAGCAACTTGATATTATGCAGTCATTGCTGGCCATGAAATTAATGCATTTAGACTTTGCAAATGTAGTATTAAAATCTATTTGGATTCCTTGTTCATCAGTTGAGGCAGAGATTTTTCTCCAAATATAATTTAACTGTTAATGAGCGGAGGCAACTGATGAAAGGAAGTACTACTGTAACGTGTGCTATGTTATCTTTTACAAAATAAATAAATAAATAGGTAAGGCATATGTAATGTCAACATGGTATAAATAACAAATAAAATTAAAATTAAAGTAGCACTTTACAAAGTTGTACTTATTGTAATTTATAGAACACATTCATCTTCCATTATTATGTTGAATAGCTTTGACACATATTTAATAATTTTAATGAAAACAACAAATAAATATAGTGAAATTAATGCAATAATACCAGCCATATAGTGCGAAAAAACCACGAAAATTAAAACTAAATTCACGAAATGTTAAAACAAATAGCGTGAAAAAAGATTGCCTCTACATATGCTGTATGGTCATCTAATTACATTGTATTTCACTAAATTTTAATACGTATAACTGTGAATTATGTATAAACGCATTACATTATAAATAAGATTCTATTAACATGTTTCTAAATTATATTTTTTCTGGGATCTGCAAATATTTATGTATAAATACAAATTACATATAACTGGGTTACATATAAAGCACGTTCAACTGTGTATTAACACAGCTTTTGTACATTCACTAACTATAGAAAATATCCTAATGGAAAATCAGGCCTTTTTAAATGCTAGTAATGTGCAAAATCAAATACACGATGTGCAGGTAAAATCACAAGGATCAGGAATCAGAATTGCTTGACAAGTTTTCACTTGGTCTAAAACATGATAATTTAACATAAAACATGATATCTGCTTAGAAAAGACATGGTATATCAAAAGGAAAATACAAAAATGATCACTGCTTTACTTGTATAGAAATACACGGTTTTGGGTATCCCACAAAAATTGAAATTAAGTTTTTATTTATTAACTGCTGTGGTACTCAGCATCCCATGCTATACTGGGCATGAAAGATCACTTAATTTTTTCAGCAGCCTCTTTATTAGGCTTGAGGTTCTTGTACATGCCATAAATCTGACACAGGACCACTGACTTTAATTCCCTTCCAAAGGAAACCATGCCAAGAATTTTTATGTCCGACAAAATCCATGGGTCTCTGCTGGGTTTGAACCTTGGGGAACCAGAAGCTAGCATGTTACCCCTAGATCACAGAGGACAACTTGGGTGTCCTATGAGGTATATACCAAACATGTTTTTACAATCCAAAATATGGGGTGCCCTGTACTATATAGAACACCAGTAACCCTACTTTTACCTAAAAAGTGTCTAACAGTATTTTCAAGGTTGGCCACAAAAATGCTCAAATGAGCGCAGGATCCATAGAGCTTAGAGTTACCCAACATTCGTCTTTGAGGATAAGGGAAAACCCCGGAAAAAGCCTTATCCAGGTAACTCACCCTGACCAAGATTCGAACTCGGGACCTCTTGAACGTAAGGCAGACATGCTACCATCTACGCTACCGAGGCGAGCAGATTGGTCAAATGGTACATATTTCTATGTAAGCTATTGAATACATAGATAGGTATAGCTTTTTGAAGTTGTAATGTATCCTGAAATTTTTGCCAAGCCCTATTGCTGAAGTGCATAAATTCATACCTGTATTGGCCAAACAGTTTAGGTTTGTTTTTAAGGGGTTGAAAAAAAAAAGAATAAGGGAATGATTTTAACATTTTCAGATCATATATGATTAAAATAAGGGTTGGCAGTTTTTGGAGAGATGTGGTCAGCATCTCGGCACCCCAGTCAGAAAATTAGTTTTCCAGACCAGGGTTTGCTACCTAGTGCAGCTCCTCAATTTCCTCTCGATGCTAAGTGGGCAACAGTCCTGTAGTAGTAATAGTAGTTTTATTCATCCGTTAAGTCAATACAATGACATTGGATATGTTAATACAAATATTTACAACAATACAAATAATGTAAAGTATAAAAAAATAAATTGCATCAAGTGTAATTAATAAGATCTAAGCATGAACTCATAAATATATACAGTTTCATGGCTCTACAGCTATACAGCATTTAAAATGGTATCATAAATATATACAATTATATGGCCAACTTCAGTGTATCTAGAAATTCACTTACATCATAATATGAATCGCTTAATAAAATTTGTTTCAACGATAGTTTGAAACACTGCATGGATTGTATGTTTTTCGGATTGGCCGGTAGTTTATTATACAGAGTGACTGCTGAATATCTAACTCCTTTGGAATGAAGTGTAGTTCTATGTGTTATTGTTTTTAAGTCTGTTTTACCTCTGGTGTTATGATGATGTATTTGATTACTTGTGGTGAAATTTTCAAGATTTTGTTTTGTATAACATAGCAAACAGTATATGTACAAAATGGGCAGAGTCAAGATTTCCATTTCCTTAACCAGGACTTAAAATCTGCAACCCCCCCCCCCCCCCCCAGGAGTGGGACTGATCCCAGGAGCCTTCTGGGCACGGGGAACCAAAGCACAACACTCTAGCCCACTACCATCATGGTGCAGGACATAGGTTCTAAGTAAAATTTTATATGTTGACCAAATGGGTTGTACAGTGTACATAAGGGTTTGCAAATAGCTTATTTTGTATAAATGTACAAAGTTCTGAATGCATAAGCCAATGAGTATTCATCTGTATGTTACAGATTGAAAATAGCAATTGAAAATAAGGGTAGCAGAAGCTTTTGAAAGCTTAGATGTGTATGGTTCTTGTCAGACTGTAAAATCCAAGTGAATATATCTTTAAGACTTATCACAAGATTCTGCAGTGCATGACAAACCATGACTTTCAATAAATAATTTAAATACTGAAACTAAAAAGATGAGGTGATTACAAAACCTTTCAAGAACATTATTTCTTTGAAGAATCTGCTATTGAACTAATTGATCTCAATTTTATTGTAATTTCTCTCTATAGTGCACCTTATCATCACATATCAGGAACATTTCTATATAATGCAGAGGATCTGGTAAATAAACAAGTAAAGAAATAAAATGATTATATAAAACCTATATACTAGAATCAGAAAATAATTGTGAAACAAAAAATACATTTTTCATACTCAAACAACATGGTTTCACCTGTAATTAGGGGTAGTGATTTTTAGCATTTTGATTTCTACATTTAGCATTTTATAGCATTTATAATTTGCAATTTAGCATTTTGAAAAAAATAAGTTTAATTAGAGTTAATTTTTTAAAATTATGAATATCAATATTATTTATATGAGATTTAAAACACATTTATTGAAGGCTATTAATGATAGTGAGTTAAAAGTGCATAAAGTGTATATTTTATATAGGTTAAAGCAATACACAGAAATACAGAACAAGAGATATAGAACAAGCTCATACAGACTAAAGCATACTGCATAACACAAAAAAGATACATTCATACTGATGTAAAACTAGCACAATAAAAAGAAAATGCATAAAATTAGCCTATACCATAACTCATAAGTTTATGATTCAGTAACGCAGTTGAATGAAAACAGTGAACATATTTCAACATTCTGTTATGTCATCTGAGTCCTCCTGTCACTTACAATCAAATTATATTTACTAAAATATCTTTCAGCATCTACGCTGTTGATAGGACCCTAAATACATTGCAGAGCTGCTCGGTCAATCTCTGGGTATCTGAGCTTAACAGATATCAGCATTTGCAGGCATTCCACATCTTTATTATTCTGCATGGTTTGTATCAGTTGTGAATGAAAATATTCATATCTCTCAACAAAACTATCCATTTTAACATCACATAATAAAAAAAAAAAAAAAAAAAAAAAAAAAAAAAAAAAAAGAGATCTTACTTTTACTTTCACTTAAAATCCTGTACTTTATTGAAGTTACTCTACCAGCAGTGACAGGATTAGAAACCTTCCAATCTCTTAGAAGAATATATTTGTCATATTTTCCACCATGTGACTGTTCAACTTAACATACACTCCATTAACATGTTTTTCATTTTTCTTTTTACATTTTCATCTGAAAAGGTGTCCATGAATTGCATTATATCAATAGGCAACCATCCTCCAGCACACCTTTTCAGCAACAAGTATAAAGTTAACAACTCATTCCACAACTTACGTGCAAAGGGGTAGGAGGAGCCTCCTATTGGGAAATTAATTTAATAAGTGAGACTGACACCTCGGCCACAAATTTAGCCTGACACTGTACTTCAAAATAACTGCACTCATCAGTGAAAATGTTTAGTAGGTATGAAGGGCTGCTGTTTAAAAAAGTTTCATCCAAAGATTCAAAAAAAAAAAAAAAAAAAAAAAAATAATGCATCTAAATACCTGTTCACATTTCCTTTCTTGGAAGTGTTGATTTAACCTGTTCACATATTCTAAAGATTTAAACCATGAATTGCAACGTGTGAGCTCGGGGAAAGGAAATACAACAGCTGGAAGATTTGGGTAACTTTCTTCAAGAAATTTCATATAAGCACTTTTCATTTTTCTTGAATGCAAGAAAGCCATTTTCAGTTTTAGCATGAAATGGTTTAGTGGTGACATTTTTGGTGATATTTTTCACCAACAAGGTTCATCTTGTGTGCAAAACATTGAAAGTGCACGAGATGGTCAATAATAGTTTGCAATGCAACAAAGGTGTCCCCATGTAAAGAGCTGAATCTGATACTATCCCCAGTACATTTTCATATGAGGTATCATTCTTTCAAAGCGTCAATGATTGCCCTGCTACAACTTGTACCATTTGCTTTATCAAGAAATCTGCAACTACCTAGAAATACGTCCTGGTTTGCCTGGACACACATTGTTCTGAATAAGACCGCAAAAACACGTCCTCCCTGCCTGTCTGAAGTCTCATCTGCAACTAAAACAATGGGTTATCCTTGCAAACACTTCTTTATTTCAGCCTTCATTGCTTCTCCACAGTGAGGTACATATTCACATCACAATGCTATTTACCTTGGGCAGATCTCCAGAGCATGGCGCATACCTGAACGCAAAATTTATTTAAATTAGCTAAAATGACTCAAGTTTGAGTCCTTTAGGCTGTACCATGCTACAAAATTAAGATTACTGCCCTTAATATGTTTTTGTGTAGTTTTACACCCCAAAATTGAATTAAATGTTTAGATTTCTTAGTTATATAACTTTTATGACTAAGTGAAGTTAAAATGCGGAAATGATCTTGTTAATTTTGTGGCATATGACCGTAAAGAGACGTACTTACTTTGACAAAGTAAAACTGCATAAAACCTAACAGAACAATGAAAATTGGAACTTTGACAACTAAGAACTCCAACTGGAATTAATATGTGTTTATCACTTCCTTTAAAATAAGGACTGCTATTGGTCTTCAGAGACAAGGATTGAAATTTTCTGTAGAGTTGTGAAGATAGAAATATGACAGTAATTAGGTGTGGTAGGAGGGGTTTCTTTTGTAAAACAACTGAACTCACTTCAGCACCAAACATACCTCATATGGGCAATGGTAGAACAATAGGCTAATTTAGCAGGAAGGGTTGCTTTCCCATTCCAGAAGATTGGTCACTTACTTTATAACTTCCTAAACATGCAAAGGTTCCACAGACTCTTCAGTTAAAGTTTTCAGATGGAAAAGCATTGGGAAAAAATAATTACTTGGGAAAATCTTTTATTTTGCATTTATATCGCATTTTGCGAAAATTTTGCACTTTTATCATGCTATATCGCATTTGCATAAAATCACCACCCCTACCTATATGAGAACCAAAATGAGTAATCAGTATATCATCCACATATATAGATAATATAATCACTATAATCTGTCTCAACCTAGTTTAATCCTGCTATGAACATTTGGGTGGGAAGAGTGACAGACAGAGATATTGGGACAGAAAACGGTTAAGCTGTTGAATGGCTTAGCAAAGTTAATGGATATTTTCTTTTACTTGCATGCGTACGATAAACCCCTCCTTTAAGTACAGTACTGTAAGTAGTTTTCAGATCACTGCTCTGCAAGAGCTAATTTCAGAGGGAGAAATGTATGCAAATGTTTCGATTCTTATAAACGTAATAACTCCACATTTTATCTTTCTGCTTCACATACCACAAAGATGTGTTCTGTGCTCGTGAGACCTGAAAGGAATATTTACAACAGATATATATATAACAGTATGCTATATACAGATTAGACAGAAGACAGGTGAAATTATACACATTATTAACTTATTATGTTAAATTAAGCTGCATTCTATTTAACGATTAAAAGAAGGACACTGCTACTATATAATATTTTTGCATTCCTATACCAGGCAGCTCTGTCGCAACGAGGTCTGTATCAAGTTGAATGCTGATTAAGATGTTATTGTTTATAGTGTGGAGTTGCTTCTGATATTTAACACTGCATTTCCTGTATATTTCGCGTACCTCACAAGCCCAAGAACACTTATGTATATGCAATTTAAAATCAGAAAGCTTTTCATCATGGAGCAGGCCAGTGCTTCAGCCGAAATGAAACACAATCGAGGTGAATGATCGCGCATTGTTTTGCAGTGCTTAAAGAAAGAAACCCGAAATCGTCTATAAAAAACATTGAGAAACTGATGATCTCCTTAGTGTTTCCACAAATAGTGTATATAGTGTTAGAATAGAACAGCAAGCATCCAGAACTCTAAAAACACTGGGAAAATCTCATAACTGCAAACAGCATATGGAGAAATACGATTTTACAAAAAGTGCTATATGCAGTAAAGTTCATTATTATTTTTTCAGAAATGAACTGCCGACTCTAAATATGGTTTTGCATGTGGTAAATTCTGACACAGACTTGCCAAATTTTTCACAAAGTACCCTCCATCAGTTGTTGATAGGTATTGGATTGAAATTTCAAAAATAAGGGCAGAAATCAATTATAGTGGACAGAGAAAATATTGTGATGTGGAGACGTAAATATCTGTGCCAAATCAAAGGATTCTGTAGGAATATGATTAAAGGTAACTATTATGCTACTGCATGATTCTATTAATATTCCAACTCATAAATTTAATAAATTAATGTGTAACCCAATTCTATTTATTGTCTAGAAGTTAGCGCTGCTATATGTACCGCTAGTGCTGCAAAACTTCTGTGCGTGCATGTAGCGGCTAACACGTGGCGAGTTGCAATAGTTGTCTTTACCGGATCATTTTTAGATCCCATTTCTTATAAAATTTTACTATTTCTGAAATTGCAGTCTTTAGGCATAATTACTAAAAAGATGTGAGCATTAAATCATCTGAATACGAACATACAAGAATTTCTGGATTATGCCTATATATCTTATGTGTTAATGTAAGCTGACACAACTTCCTAACTATAGAATGAAAATTGATATCCCAGCACTAAATCAACAGGTACTACTGTGTAAGTTTCTGCATTTTATTATTTATTTTACTGAAAAGTTTACATGAAATATAATAACTACTGAATTTAACACTTGGAGCACAATTAAGATTAAATACTTACAACTGCAACAGCATTAGAAGAGAGCAGCTCTTCTTTTGTCAGCACCACAAAATAAGCAATATTCGTAAGGACATAGATAATTGTTACCATTGGCATAGATATGGAAATAGCCTTTGGCAAATTTCTGAAAAAAAAAGAGTAAAACATAAATAAATAGAAAAGCAATACTGAAGCTAAAATTTTGTGATACTTATAGCCTGGAAACAATACTCTTTTGAAATTCACAAACATATATATATAAGCAAGTTTGTTTATTACTAGTGTGAAGTGTAATGGTGTACTAAGAAGTTATATCTAACATTGCTGTTAGTAACATTTATCTTCCACACACCTTTAAAAAAATACTGACAATGTTAATGTTCATGATCCACAGAATCTTGAGAAGAAAGTAAAGTTGCTAGTCTCATGTTCCCAACCTTGTCTTCCTAGCACTCATTTGACAGGAGGCTGAGTGTACCTCATAACCAATCTGGAATATGCATGATTATGAAAAATTCTTATATTGCTTTTGGAAAACAGTTTATATTAATGCGATATTTTCTGTTCCACTATAAAAAGAATTCATCATAAGAAATTAAAATGAAAGCATATTGTGTTTCACTCACTTTAGTTTGATGGTATAGTTACGTTTGAGGAGCTATTGTTTCCATCATGAATTATGGTCTGATTGACAAGATGTTATATGCTAGAGCTTGAAGTAGAGACTGAGCCATCTACTGTTTTCATGCCAAATCTACTGAGATTATGCATGGCTGGAATACCAAAATGCATTTTATTTTCACAGTGTTTCTAGCTGTTATCAATGAACACATACCCATACATTACATTACACATGTAAAAATTTAATTTTCATATTTACTTTATGCTAATCATAATATTTACCTAAAATGATTGCGCTTTGGTAATCTGAAACTATGGAGAATGCCTCACCCTTTTTCTCTTTTCCACAAGTGCTTTTTGAAGCAAGACTGAAGGAAGAAACATTGAATTACTCCATTCTAAATGTTCTACTACATAGTTTTTACAAGCTTTAAAATTTAGAACACAATAGCAAATATAATTTAAGTAAGTAAATTACATTTTAACGCATCATTGTTTCTAGCTTCTTCTACATGTAAACAATAGCAAATGTTTCAGAAACAGATAATATTATGAAAAAGTTATTTTATATGAATTGTTTATCTAAATGCACACTATAATTTACCTATACTTTCAGTCTATATTTCATATTTTCCCAGCTTTATAAAATTCATAACTATTGAGGAGACCTTATCTATATTCATATGCCATTACATCTCTCCAGTGGTGAAGCTAATGGATTAATTGTGGGTAGGCTTACCTTGTATCTATTTATAAAGGAGATCCATGTGTCAATTATTCTCGGCAACAAAGTTATAAATCATGTTATGTTTTAATTTTTTATCACTTTTCAGTTGTTTAACCAATTTTTTTTTTTCCTATAGCAATTGTACAGAGAGGCCTATCATTGAATTGTGAGGCAATTTTTAATTATTTTAAGGCTGCTCAAACTTATTTCAGCAGAAGCTGGAGTAACAGGGAGTGTAAGAATCAATTTGCTAAGCTTCGTCATTTTGTTATAAATATTTAGAAGGTCACTGTCCATTACACATTTAAGAAAGTCTGCAGGTGTTTAATATTTATCTTTGTCAATATAAATGTTTCTTAACTCATTTTACGACTGTTCTATGTTGAAGAATGGGTAAGATATGGGAAGGCCATTCAGTTTCATTACTGGGAAAATTTCATGTATAATTTCCAAAGTGATTCTCATCAAGCAATTTTACAAACTGAATATTCTGAAGATCTTCAAAACTATTTCCATTTGCAATATCAATTTATCTAAGATCTCATAAGGTAATATCTTAAAGGACTGGAAGCCAGTGAAGTCATGCTCATTAACATACATTTCATTGTAAAATTTGTAACAGCTTTCATACATAAGATCAGTGTTTTTTCTGATCTCATATCCTTTGATAAACTGCTGGTACTGGTTTCAGCATTGCATATAATACCACATGTAATTTTGTGTTGAAGTGGATAGAAATGACCAACATATACAAATACTTCCTTATAAAGGCAAAGGGGTAAAAGGAATCAAGTTTTATTAAGAATGTTAAGCAAGCCAGAAGCACTATTGCACGACTCTGCATCCCAATGTTAATCACTTGTGATATTTTTTAAAAGTCTTTCAACTCAGGATATTTAAGATATATTGTATGAACAGCTTGTGAATTTTCCAACATGTAGTACTGATTAATTAACTTTAAAGAGAGTCGATTAATGACACTAAACAACACTTACTTTTAAATTTTTCCGGAACATGTTTCTGAGGCTTTGCCTCTATCATCAGCCGGTACTCGGCACTGATGTTAAGCTCAGATACCCAGAGATTGACCGAGCAGCTCTGCAATGTATTTAGGGTCCTATCAACAGCGTAGATGCTGAAAGATATTTTAGTAAATATAATTTGATTGTAAGTGACAGGAGGACTCAGATGACATAACAGAATGTTGAAATATGTTCACTGTTTTCATTCAACTGCGTTACTGAATCATAAACTTATGAGTTATGGTATAGGCTAATTTTATGCAGTTTAATGGGATGATAACAGCATTAGAGAAATTTGAAGATGAAGAAATAAATAAAAGAATGTAAAGGCCGATTAACCTGATTGAAAACTTAGAGGAAGGGAATCGGAAACTAAACCTGATAATATTTGGATTAGAGGAGAGAAGAGACCGACAAGTATGTAGAAGATCTATTTCAACAGAAACTGAAACTAAATATGACAGGATGGGAGATAGTTGATTGTTTTAGAATTGGAAGATTTGGACCGTATCCAAGACCAATAATAGTGAAAATGGCATCAATGGGATTCAAATGGGAAGTGCTGAGGAATAGTAAACAGTTAAAAGGCACTAAAATATTTACTGAGCAAAATTTGGGCAAGAAACAGCATGAATTGAAATCTTTAGCTTCATCAGAAATGAAGAAAGCAAGAGCGGCAGGAAAATGAGCTTAAAGGTGTTGATTTGTGAATTCACGGTGTGAAACAGGAACTAAGTCAGCACGACATTGCATGGGAGGGCAAAAGACAACAGGAATGTCCAAATGGCACATGGTCAAACCACGGAAATGAAGCATACGTCACCTGTGAGAAAGCTAGAGTCACTGGTGCTGACGAGCGAAAGAGAATATTCGTCACCAGTGACGTCACACATACAGACCGAGCGAGTCGAAGCACAACAGCTGAAGAATGTCACGCAAGGAGAACAGCTGACGGGGGAAGCTCAACTGCGTCAAGTAGTTTGAGAATGGCAGAGGTTGAGCAGAATTTAGGCAATTTACAAGTGGTGTCAATGCCATCAGGAAGCATTCTGGAAGTGAAAGACCGTGTGCGCACCAGGAGTCAGATGAACTTAGAAAGGTGGAGATTCAAAAGGAAAGATGTATAGGGATTCGCATTATCCACTGGAGGTTGGAATGTGGAGGGGCTTTGAGAGAAAGTGTGCAGTGGGGAAATCTATAATGTGCTAAAAGCTTGTGATACGTTAATGTTTGTGGAAACCAACCTGGGTAGAGAATAAAACTAGTGTTATAATTCCAGGATTTGACTTTGATAGCGTAAGTGGGATGAGGAACCAAAGCAAAGGCAGAGCTCCAAGGGGTTTACGCTGTTTTATAAAGAAAGATAAATGTCTTAAGGTGAAAGAAGAAAAAGAACTATCGAGCAGATCAGCTCCATAGCGGGCATGTATTAAAATGGGAAACTGTACTGCTACAGTGTACAACCCACCTACTGTATCAGAGTTCTGTGATCCAAGTGTGTTTAGGAAACTAAGTTGGGGTATAGAAGTGTTGAAAAATAAGTATGGGAAATTTGAAAGCAATGAGGCGGTAATTCAAACATAAACATCACTTAAATGGATAATTTAAGTGATGTTTGTGTTTGCATTACCGACTCATTACTTTCAAATTTTAAATACATCACTGTTTTTAACCTTTTGCTTCAAATAAGTATTGGAAAGTTGAAATAATAATTGCAGGTGATTTAAATGCAGGAATAGGGGAACAACAGGTTAAGGGATTAATCCAAGTGATGAAGACAAGGAGAAAACTGAAATAGAGAACAGGCATAGTAAAGACAAGGTTACCAATAATGAAGGGAGGAAACTTTTAAATTTCTGTGAGGAAAATAATCTTATGATCTGTAATGGCCTGAAAGCAGATGACAAAGAAGGGGAATTCACATTTGCTAATAAAAATGGCCAAAGTGTGGTAGATATTTTAATGTATGGGATTGATGAATGGATCCTAGATTTTGAAGTTATGAATGTTTTAATATCAAGCACTTTCCACTAAGATTAGAGTTAGGGGAAGACAACAGGTGTATGAAGAAGCTTGATGAAGGATGTCTCAATATGGTGGAAGTGCATTAGGTGGAAAAAAGAGATGCATAAAACATTTGTTAATGAAATGAATTCAGAGAATAGTAAAATTTTACAAGTGAGGGTACAAAGCTTAACTGAGAATAAAATAGAGCAAGCTTTAGAAGCAGTGGAATATATTGTTAAAAGGGCAGGGCCAGTATGAAAATGGGGGGTTCTAAGGGCATCAGTAGGTAGTGGTTTGACAAGGATTGCCAGGTGGCAAAGGCAAGAGCAGCACAGGAATTAAAGAAGTGGTGGCAATCAGAGTAAAAGAGAAAAGGGAAAATTTTCTGACCCTGAGATGGGCATACAGGTGCCTAATGGAACAAAAACAGAGGGAATGGGGTGAGAAAATAGGCAGAATGCTAAATGAAGCAGCAAGAATACATGATACTAAGAAAATTTGATCAATAATAAGAGGGCTATATACAGATGTGGGGAGAGATGAGGATATAGGCGCAGATCAATGATGTGCATACTTCGAATCTTTGTTAGGACAAGATAATTATATAAGAGTGGAAAGAACTTTGTTAGGGGGTTCGCAAATAATTAATGAATTAGATAGATATATCTCGGATGTTGAATTTTGTGAACAAATAAGGAGGTTAAAAGCTAACAAAGCTAGTGGCATTGATGGTATACCAGGAGAATTTTGAAGGGCTTGGGCACTCAACGAAACTAGGAGGAAAATAGTGATAAAACTATTTAATGAAATAATGGAAGAACAGGAGATTCCTAGGAAATGGAGGACAAGGTATTGCCAATTTACAAGGAAAAGGGAGATCAAAACAACCCAGCAAACGTTATAGGGATTAGTTTACTGTCCATTCTAGGTAAGACATTTACTGGAATTCTAGCAAATAGGTTGTAAAACTGGGTTGAGAAGGAGAATAAACTATCGGAGTTCCAAGCAGGTTTTAGACTAGGCAGGAGAACATTGGAAAACATCTTTATTATTAGAACAATTGTAGATAAATATCTGAGCAATAAAATTGGAAGGGTATATATGATATTTATTGATCTAGAGAAGGCATTTGATTTTATTAACAGAGCAGCATTGTGGATAAAATTAAGCAGTAAGGACATAAGTCATGCTTTTACAGAAGTAATTAAGATATATCAGGAGGAGTTGTGTATAAAACTACCAGGCAACAAAGTAACTAAATCTATGTATATCGAGTAAGATAGGAGTAAGGCAAGGATTTATGGTATTTTAGAGGAGATATCAAGCTGTAGGGGACATTCACAGTTATTAACAATATAAAAAATCCCGTGGCTACTATTTGCAGATCACCTAGTAGTTGGGTCCATATCAAGTGGAGGGCTGAGAAGAGAAATCGAGGCAGCCAATTCTTATTGCAGTAAATGGGGTTTGAAAGTTAATGAAAACAAAACCAAGATTATGGTCTTCAAAAAAGGATACATGTTGCATAAGGATGAGAAATGGGAGGTTAATAGAAGAGAAATAGAGGTGGTAAGGATATTTGATTATTTGGGGCCAAGGTTGAGTTCAGATGGTAACTGGAAAGAACAAAAAAAGATGTCTATGTCGAAAGGTAAAATGGCCATGAGGGTGATAAGATCATGCTACATTAAACTGCCAGATACAAATGTCAAATGATTGGAGAGGATTTATGCAGCAGTAGTAGAAAATAGAATGGTACATCGATTAGAGATATGAGGAGTAGATGAGGCTTGGAGAGAGACTGATAGAGTGCATAGATCCTTTTGTAAATATATATTGGGATTACCGATAGCATCACGTAATGGGTCAGCACAATTGGAACTGGGCAGGCATTCTATTAAAGTTAAAATCTTGTTAAGGGCAATGATATATTTATACGGAATTGCTAATTTGGAAGATGGCAATATAATTAAAGAATGTTTTCATAATTAAAAGGAGAAGTAACTGGGTAGGGTCTTGGGCACATAAAATGAATGACATGATGAGGCAGATAGGTATGGGTCATTCTTGGATAAATGCAGAGTATGGGTATAGAGGCTTCTGGAAAGAAGTTAAGTTAAGATTAGAAGATACTGACAGACAAGACATTTTTGCCAGTACAATGACAAAAGCTCACTGAGGTTATATAGAGAAATAAAAACAACCTGGGGGAGGGAAGGAGATTATATATATGTAAGAAGTTAGGGCGGAAAGGTTTTGCTTGAGTGAGAACAGGAGTGAGAAACTTGAAAGGTATAGGTCAAGATAGGGATCTAGAGATAAATGTCCATTGTGTGGAGATGAGAATGCAGACTCCATTGTATATTACATTGTAGTCCAACAAAGATATGGAGAGAGCAGGCTTGGCTACGTAAATGGGACAATTTGGGGGGCAAAGTAGTAATTAGAAACATTTTGTCAATAAAAGGGGAAAAGAACAGGAGAAATATAGGGAATTATTTAGAGAAAGTTAAAGAGAAACGGTTAAGAACAATTAAGAGAAAAATGTAGGTTAGGATAAGATAAAATGGTGAAATGGCAAAATGTGTAAAAAGGAGTAGAGGGCCTCCAATACACAAAAACCTATGGTTAGGTGTATGGGGACCGAATTATTATTCAATGGCAAGAAACATGGTGGAATTTTCAGGATTTAGGAATATATGGCATTTTCCAGTATGGATTTTATAACTGTAATCTTGATTTTGTATTTCCATTTGATGATGTAAAAGAAATGATGAGAAATAAATTACAAATATATTTTTGTTATTAATTGTTCTAGTGAGTGTCAAGGCTTTTAAAAGTGTTTTGTGATATCTTCCCACAACTTTCTTATTTTGATCTTGCAAGTCATAAATGTGATCTTTAAATTTATTTATAATACTGTAAGGACCTTTATAAATTAAATTCATTCTCCAATATAATTTCAGTCTAGCGTCAACACTATCATTGATTTCAGGATCCCATTTAGCTTTGTTCTTTGCACTTTCTTCAATCTCTTCTCTGCTTTTTCCCTTATTCTTCTATATGCTTCTGCACATTTCTCTTCCTCATTTATGGATGTTATATTTGTCTCCAACATTGTAGGCACTTTTATTACTAAAGGCTCAGGAGATTGTCCACTCATTAATTCTATAGGGGTAAATTTTGTAGTGGTATTTGGGGTATTATTATTTTTTCTATGATATTGCAGTATTTGTACCAACCCTGGTGGTTACGTTGACACAGTATTCGGAAATAAAAACCTAAGTCATGCATCACTCTCACACAAGGGTTTCCTTACGGATAGTATTTTGACAAGTTATAAATATTAATACTGTTTTCTCTTATTGCTGACGTAAACATTTTGCTTCGATGTACTGCAGCATTGTCAGAGAATATGGCCTTTATTTGTCCATATTTTGGTATCCACTCCTTAAAAATTTTATTTACACATGTCTTGCTCTTAATGTTTTGGATAGGTTAAATTTTCACAAATTTGGTTAAAATGTCAAACATTACAAAAATATATCTACAATTATATTGGCTAGTTGGCATATCAACATGTACATCAACAGCCACTAAATCATTCCTTTTGTCTCTAATAATAATTTCTTGAGGTTCAAAATCATACTTTAAATTTACTGGTTTAGCTTTTTGGCAGAGCACACACTTTGTAATTAATTTCCTAACTTTCTTGTCAAAGTGTTTTACGTATAGTTGCTCCTTGATGGCCATAGAAGTTTTCTCATATCCTGTATGTGCCAGATTTTGATGCAATGATATTATTACACTATCTTCCAAACTACTGGGAACTCTAACCTTCCATCTTTTTTCACATTACCATGAAGTTTATAGAGTATACCATTTTTCTGAGCTATGGTGCAATTTGCTGCATCTTCCACCTGAGGAACCTGTTGCAACAATGCAGACAATTTTACGCCACTTTGCTGGATTTCTGAAATATTTTTAAACTTTTGATTAAGATTTCTGTCCCATTTAAAATTTAATTCAACAAGTTTTATTTCATGGTTGTGTCGCGACAATTTTTCTAGAATTTCACCATCCATTCTTTGTCTAGATAGCAAATCACTAAATATATTGTCTTATCCAGGAATATGACGGAGTTCAATATTTATAGGATGTAATTTCATGGATGTAATGGGATATTTTTGAACTAGTTAGTTTACACTTCTTTATGAATGACAAACTAATGTAGTCACTATATACAACGACTTTGAAATTGTATACCTATTGCCTAAATTTTTGTAAAGCAAAATAGATTGCGCCAATTTCTAATTCTGTTATACATGCATTTGCTTCTACTTTGCTTAAAGACTGTGATACAGTAGCAATTGTGTGGTTGTTTCCTTCTTTATCTGGTTGTATAAGCACTGCTGAGTACACATATATACTAGTATCTGTATAAATATGATATGGCATGTCGGGTATGGGTCTTTCTAGTAATATTGCATTCCTAAAAAGTTATTTTATATTTTGAAAGGCTTTATGATGTTCCCCCATCCATTTCCAAATGATATTTTTCTTCAATAATTCCCTTAGAGGACTCGACACTTTAGCATAATTAATAATGAAGTAGGTCTAGAAATCTTTTCAACTCCTTTCTTGGAAGCATTGAAAACAGTGTTGTTATAATAAATTAAATTTAAAGGGAGTCGATTAATGACACTAAACAACACCTACTTTTAAATGTTTCCAGAATATGTTTCAGAGACTTTGCCTCCATTGTCGATGGCCAGTTGAGGATGGAGGCAAAGTCTCTGAAACATGTTCCGGAAACATTTAAAAGTAAGTGTTGTTTAGTGTCATTAATTGACTCCCTTTAAATGTAATCTTTTCCACTGTTTAATATTCTTAGGGGATGGAATAATTTTGATGGCTTTAATGTGGTTAGGATTTGGAAACATTCCTTTTTCCGATATAACACGTCCTAAAAATTCCACTTCTTTTATTATGAAATGAGATCTAGTTGTTATCTAGGTGTTTAATATGATTTCCAAAGTCATCTTTAAAGATTAAAGATTAAAAAATCGTCAATATACTGTAAGGCAAAAACTTCCAAAGTACTGCCAAATATTTTATTTATAGCTTGAAGTAGTGCACTTCCACTTGTCAATAAACCAAACCCACAGGTTTTAAACTGATAGGTTTTCTTGCCAAAATTGAATCCTGTACATTTCCTCACAGATTTATCTAATGGAATCTCCCAGTACGATACCATATCTAACTTGGAGAAATATTTACAGCGTAATTTCGTCAATACTTCTTCTACACCTAGAGGTCTAAAATGATCCGGCTGTGTTAAGGAATTTATCATTCTGGCATCGATAATCATCCGCAAAGAACCATCCATCTTGTGTACCCAACACAAAGGATGTAAATATGGTGAGTCAGATACCTCAATAATGTTATCTTTCAGCATTTTCTGGATCACATCCTTGTTGTCTGATTGCTAATGGTATGGTATGGTATGGGATGACTTTAGTGTGAGTAGGGGGCTGTTTCCTGAACTTTAAAAGTGTGTGTATACTTACTGCACAGCCCAGGTTTTGAACTAAAAGCTTTTCTATTTTTTAATAGGCATAGTTTTAATTGTTCTTTTTGTGCTTGGTCTAGGTTGTGTTTTTTAACTTTACTTACAATTATTAAATTTTAGATGAGTCGCGTTTTTTACACATCTGCTTCACTTTCGTACCTATTTTGAGGACATGTTTCGCAAATCTTCGCTTGCATCTACGGCTCTTGTGCGACTGACGCTAGATCCAGCGGTGTGGGTAATTCTGGGGTTGTTGCTGCCATCTGTTGATTTAGTGATGAACTGAAATGTGGGATTCTCTTCTAGCGGGATTTCAAAGTTCATTAGTTGGTTTTTATGTTTTTCTATGTATATCCTCTCCCATATGACGAGTTCACTATGTTTTTGTACGTATTTTAGTAATTTTGTGCTATCTTCAATTTCATGATTTTCAGACCAGAAATGAGCTGCTATTGCGGACTTATCAATATTTTTGTATCTTAAGTGCCTGAAGTGTTCTTTCTTTCTAGTGCCTATGTTCCTTTTTGTCCTTCCTATGTAAATTTTTTCACAGTCTTTACACTTAATTTTGTAAATGCCTGACTTTTCCTCTGGTTTTATCTTATCAGTATTATTACTGTGAAGTAGGTTTTTAATGTTGTAATTGTTTTTTGGTGCCAATGTTATATTGTATTTCTTGAATATTTTTTGGAACTTTTTTGTGGCCCAGGGGTGGTAAGTAAATTTAGCAAATCTAGTTTCTTGTTTTATTGGTGTGAGAGCTGTGATCTGTTTTAATTTCTTTTGAAGTTTGAATAATTTTAGTTTTTTATCTACAAGGTTTTTTCCATATCCATTTTTGATTGCAGTTTTTAAGATTTGATGGTATTCGTTTTGATATTCTTGTTGGCTGAGAGGTAGATTTACTAATCTGTGTGTTAGACTGTTGATGGTTGCATGTTTGTGTGGAATTGGGTTGAAACTATTTGCTTTGATGTAATTATCTGTGTGTGTTGCTTTTCTATGAATGCCAAATTCTAGTTTTTCATTGCCTTTTTTGATTTTAAGGTCTAAAAAAGGTAGAGTACAGTCCTCTTCAGTTTCTACTGTGAATTGTATGCTGGGTTCTTGCAGGTTGAGTAGTTTCAAAGCATCATCTATTAGTTTGTAGGGCACTATTGCAAAGATGTCGTCTACGTATCTGTACCATGTTTTAAACATATGAGGGAAGGCTTTAGTAATATGTGTTTCGAAAAAGCTCATGTATAGATTGGCCAAAAATGGTGATAATGGGCTTCCCATAGCTAGTCCTGAAATTTGTTTATAATATTTTCCATCGAAGACAAAATAATTTTGATGTATACATAATTCAGTCATTGCCACATATTCTTCTATTGCATTGGCATCCAGGTTTATAGAATTTAGCCATTTTTTCAGTTGAATCAAAAGTTTGTCTAATGGAATGCTAGGGAAGAGGGAGCGGACATCAAAGGATACTAAAGTGTCATGAGGTTTTAGTTTAAGATTTTGAATTTTTTCTACCAGGTCTAAAGAGTTTTTTATACTCTGAGTATGGAATTGTGGAAAGGACTGAAATTTTTTGGTTAGCCATTTTGCCAGAAGGTAAGTAGGAGTGTTTATATTATTTACAATGGGTCTCATGGGTATGTTGGGTTTGTGTATTTTAGGCAAACCATATATTCTTGCAAGGGTAGGGTTGTCTGGTTTGATAGTTTTTTGTTCTGTAGTTGTTAAAATTTTACTATTAATGATGGTTTTTTGTACATCTTTTATGCATCGGTTGAGTGGATTAGAATCTATTTCCTGGAATTCTTTTTGTTGTAGTAACTCTAACATTTTTTCTTTGTATGTAGCTGTATCTAAGATTACTATTTTGTTTCCTTTATCAGCCCTTGAGAAGATTACATCCTTTTTCCTTAAAGATTTAATTATCTGGATTTGTTTCAAATGTTTTATTGGCTTTTTATTTATTAAGTTTTCCAATATAGGAGCTGATTTTTTCCTAATTATATTTTTGTCCATGGTATAATTAGGAAAAAATCAGCTCCTATATTGGAAAACTTAATAAATAAAAAGCCAATAAAACATTTGAAACAAATCCAGATAATTAAATCTTTAAGGAAAAAGGATGTAATCTTCTCAAGGGCTGATAAAGGAAACAAAATAGTAATCTTAGATACAGCTACATACAAAGAAAAAATGTTAGAGTTACTACAACAAAAAGAATTCCAGGAAATAGATTCTAATCCACTCAACCGATGCATAAAAGATGTACAAAAAACCATCATTAATAGTAAAATTTTAACAACTACAGAACAAAAAACTATCAAACCAGACAACCCTACCCTTGCAAGAATATATGGTTTGCCTAAAATACACAAACCCAACATACCCATGAGACCCATTGTAAATAATATAAACACTCCTACTTACCTTCTGGCAAAATGGCTAACCAAAAAATTTCAGTCCTTTCCACAATTCCATACTCAGAGTATAAAAAACTCTTTAGACCTGGTAGAAAAAATTCAAAATCTTAAACTAAAACCTCATGACACTTTAGTATCCTTTGATGTCCGCTCCCTCTTCCCTAGCATTCCATTAGACAAACTTTTGATTCAACTGAAAAAATGGCTAAATTCTATAAACCTGGATGCCAATGCAATAGAAGAATATGTGGCAATGACTGAATTATGTATACATCAAAATTATTTTGTCTTCGATGGAAAATATTATAAACAAATTTCAGGACTAGCTATGGGAAGCCCATTATCACCATTTTTGGCCAATCTATACATGAGCTTTTTCGAAACACATATTACTAAAGCCTTCCCTCATATGTTTAAAACATGGTACAGATACGTAGACGACATCTTTGCAATAGTGCCCTACAAACTAATAGATGATGCTTTGAAACTACTCAACCTGCAAGAACCCAGCATACAATTCACAGTAGAAACTGAAGAGGACTGTACTCTACCTTTTTTAGACCTTAAAATCAAAAAAGGCAATGAAAAACTAGAATTTGGCATTCATAGAAAAGCAACACACACAGATAATTACATCAAAGCAAATAGTTTCAACCCAATTCCACACAAACATGCAACCATCAACAGTCTAACACACAGATTAGTAAATCTACCTCTCAGCCAACAAGAATATCAAAACGAATACCATCAAATCTTAAAAACTGCAATCAAAAATGGATATGGAAAAAACCTTGTAGATAAAAAACTAAAATTATTCAAACTTCAAAAGAAATTAAAACAGATCACAGCTCTCACACCAATAAAACAAGAAACTAGATTTGCTAAATTTACTTACCACCCCTGGGCCACAAAAAAGTTCCAAAAAATATTCAAGAAATACAATATAACATTGGCACCAAAAAACAATTACAACATTAAAAACCTACTTCACAGTAATAATACTGATAAGATAAAACCAGAGGAAAAGTCAGGCATTTACAAAATTAAGTGTAAAGACTGTGAAAAAATTTACATAGGAAGGACAAAAAGGAACATAGGCACTAGAAAGAAAGAACACTTCAGGCACTTAAGATACAAAAATATTGATAAGTCCGCAATAGCAGCTCATTTCTGGTCTGAAAATCATGAAATTGAAGATAGCACAAAATTACTAAAATACGTACAAAAACATAGTGAACTCGTCATATGGGAGAGGATATACATAGAAAAACATAAAAACCAACTAATGAACTTTGAAATCCCGCTAGAAGAGAATCCCACATTTCAGTTCATCACTAAATCAACAGATGGCAGCAACAACCCCAGAATTACCCACACCGCTGGATCTAGCGTCAGTCGCACAAGAGCCGTAGATGCAAGCGAAGATTTGCGAAACATGTCCTCAAAATAGGTACGAAAGTGAAGCAGATGTGTAAAAAACGCGACTCATCTAAAATTTAATAATTTTTCGCTTCACTGTGGTGTTCCAATACAGTTGAATCTCGATTTACTTACAATGTTCTTTGGAATTCAATTTCTTCCTCCTCTTAACTTAGGTCATTCTTGACTTGCAATGTATATAATTAGCAACAATACTTTTCACTGTATATTTCATTATTACGTTCTCTATTAATAGTTAAATTCTCTATATTATTTTCATTTTCATCATATTCCATAACATCATCTTGTAATAATATTTTTTCCACAAAAAAAAATCTATCATTACTTATCCTACCTCCATTTTCTTCTTTTCTTATATCTTCTTCCAATGATTTTATTGCTATTAAATCATTTTCTGTCTTGACCTTCATTTCATGCCATTTCGAAATGTATTACACTTTGCAAACATATAATAAATCATTGCCAACAATTACCTCTCTGGCCAAGTGTGGTATTACCAGGGGAGGCCCGTGAGGCATTATATTGATGGTGCCATGAATGAATGAATGAATGAATGAATGAATGATTGAATGAATAAGGGTAGTTAAAATATAAATATGTGTACCGATTTCGAACGATTTAGGTAATCTTATTAATAATCCATCCTATTTTATAATATCCTGTACCAAACAGAACATACAAGGAAACGGAAATAGATATTTATTACATCCGTACTCTTGTTACATACAGGTGTAATGAGTAGAGTAAAGTTTGATAATACAGCTCTTGGAGAATGTGATACAAAGCGTTTGTGTATGATTTCAGGACAGAGAGACAGTTATCTTAAGTCCCGTGCTTTACTGCACTCTAACAGATGAAGCGTAAGTTATGCGTCAGAGAAATCTCGGCACCACCTTCTCCCATAAGAAGCCATGTATAAGCAGACATCCTAGCCCTTAACACAGGCACTTATGAGCGTAGATGGTGCCATTCTGGAATCAATCTTTTTTTGCGCAATACCTATACACTTCTCTTTCTTTCCTTTTAATACAGATGGTGCCATGGCACAGTGGCTCTACCTCAAAAGCCGCCCCTGGGTATTACCAATGCAATGAAATTGAAATTCCATTCAATTAATGGACACCTTAATGGTTAACACTAGATGCTTAACTCTGTCTTTCATATTACCAATTGCAAAGTGTGTAAATATTACACACATTTAAATGTCTACTTTATAGTTAGCTAACAATTCTTTAACAATTCTTCACTTATTACAGAAGAACTGGCTCCTGTATCAATTAAAGCTATATTCGCCGTCCCATATATAAATGTTCATCTCAGCCAGATTTACTAATTCCCTATTTTTCTGTGAGAGCTTATTTCCAGTTTGAGGTTTAATTTTAAGTTCGCTATGTGTCATTTTCACCGAACCACATTCCAGAGCACAAAATGCTTTGGTGTTTAGTTTTCCATATCAATGTAATCTGTATTGTCATTATTTGTTATGTTGGTACCACTGTTCATATTTGTTTCATTTTCTGTGTTCTGTGTGCCTTCCAATCCTTCATTGTGACTTACTCTTTCGAGCCTCGGACTACTAAGATCCCTTGAAGATGAATTAGATACACTAGTACCTCTCCTCCTGTTATAATTATTTATTCTTTAATTGTTACCACGGTAGAACTTCAAATGGTTAATTTGATCATTTCTTCTACCTGCCATCGAGTGGTTGGTATGATAATTTCTTCGTGAATGATTTTGTGTTCCCCTCTCTGTACTACAGATTCATGCATGTGCCTTGGATTGTAATTTCTTCCTTCAAATGATTGATTTCATGGGGGTGCCCTGCCCCAATTTAGACTTGCATTATTGGTGGCGGCGGCAGCGGTGGCGGTGGCAGTAGTAGTTTTATTCATCCGTTAAGTCAATACAATGACATTGGATACGTCAATACAAATATTTAGAACAATACAAATAATATAAGTATAAAAAATAAGTTGCATCAAGTGTTATTAATAAGATCTAAGCATGAACTCAAATATATACAGTTGCATGGCTCTACAGCTACACAGCATTTAAAATGTATCACAAATACATACAATTATATGGCCAGCTACAGTGTGTCTAGAAATTCACTTATATCATAATATGAATCGCTTAATAAAATTTCTTTCAACGATAGCTTGAAACACCGCATAGATTTTATGTTATTCAGATTGGCCGGTAGTTTATTTTACTACCATTGGTAGGTTGTAACTCTTGTCTATTAGTTTGTCCTCGCTCAACGTGTGTGTTCTTATGGTTATCTTGACCTGATGTTGTGTCAGTGTTGAGTTTATGTGCTTCAAATTGTGCTAATAATTCTATCATGTCAGAAAAATCAATAGGTTTAGCCACAATTAAATGTTTCCTGATGTGCAGTGGTTAGTGACGTATTAACATATTAACAATTTCTGTTTCTGAAATTTCTGGATTGATGAGTTTACTTTTATTTGCAGGTTTCAAGAAATATTCAGTCATGGAAATCCCTTTTCTAAATTCAAATCTACCAGTTGCCAACTCGACTTTTATTCTTCTTTGTCTTTCAGATCCCCAAAATCGGTATATAAACAAATTTCTGAACATGCTATATGTTTCATGTGAAAATCCCTTTTCTAAATTCAAATCTACCAGTTGCCAACCTGACTTTTATTCTTCTTTGTCTTTCAGATCCCCAAAATTTCTGAAACACAAATTTCTGAACATGCTGTATGTTTCATGTGAAGCAAATATTAATCTCAGTCATTCGAGTGCAATTTTCTTTAAACAACATTTGACTATCATTCTAAATCCGTTTGGGATCCTTTTTATTTTAAAACATTCTTCCAGTTCGCTAAGGAATACTTTATGATTATCTCCTGATTCTTCATCGAATTTGGTGGACTTATATCATGAAGCAAATAATTTGTACAATTTGTGTAACGTTGACTGTGTATATGTGTGTGTGCAAGAGCATACTGTGTGTTGGCCTTGTTACAACTTATATCGATATCTGGGATCAATGATTCAGCATCCTCACTCTCGAAATTACTCTCGGCATTATTTGGAATATTACCTGAATTACATGGTAAGTCAATATGTGTTACATTTTTAGATTTAATTACACTCTGGTTTTCACTGAGTTTATTGGCCTGATATGCAACTTTAACTTGGGTTAGTTTCCCAATATTTTCTTTCTTTTTCAAAAATTTTCTGCACAAGTTTTATTTGTAAAATAACTCCTTCATTAAATTTGTTGATTTCATATTTTAACTTTAATTCATCCCATTATGATTGCATCTCAGTACCAATTACATGTACTTCATTCTTAATGCTGTTCACTTCCTTTGTAATATTACTTTGCACATTTAGTGTTTCCTCACAGTTTTTTCTTGAACTTTCTGACAATACCTCATTTATATCTTGTTTTATTTTATTTTCAAGTTCCCTCATTTCAACTCTCTGCATTTCTATAACCTCATTTTGTTGTTTAATTACATTTAACTCCTTAGCTACTTTACCTTTTATATCCTGTACTCCATTTTCTTGTAATTTTGTAATTTGTAATTTATTTCTCATCTTTCCTTTTACATCATCAAATGGAAATACAAAATCTAAATTACAATACTAAAATCCATACTGGAAAATGCCATATATTTCTCAATCCTGAAAATCCCACCATGTTGCTTGTCATTGAATAATAATTCGGTCCCATTATACTTAACCCTAGGTTTTTGTATATTGCAGGCCCTCTACTTTTTTTTTAAACACATTTTGCCATTTCACCTATCCTAATCTACATTTTTTTCTTAATTGTTCTTTGCCATTTCTCTTTAACTTTCCCTAAATAATTCTCCATATTTCTCCTGTTCTTTTCCCCTTTTCTTCACCTCCCAAATTGTCCCATTTACGTAGCCAGGCCTGCTCTCTCCATATCTTTGTTTGACTATAGTATAATATACAATGGAGTCTGCATTCTCATTTTTGAGTTTGATTTATGAGTCACTATGTTCACACTCAACTTCACTTACTATGTTGTATAATTGAAATGTTTTCAAGATCATTCGATCTCATCCTCAGCTGTTTGGGACTAAAGGAACATTCTTCCATCTCCACTACTTCAGTGCTCCGAACCCTCTGCCATCTGGTGTTAGGGGCACTAAGTTTTAATACTTCATTTAATGCTGGGATTTCAAAATTTATAACTTTATCCCGGTTTTTGGTTATGAATACTTTTTCCCAAATATCCAATTCTATAGGTGTACTTAAAGATTTGACAGTTTTATGTTATGACCAATGTTGTGGTTTTCTGTCCAAAAATAGTGACACTGCAGATTTTTCTGTTTGTTTCAACTTTATGTTCCTCTGGTGTTCTTTTTGCGGTTAACAAGTTTCCCTTAAATATTACAAATAGAAGCATTATTAATAGTGAATTTTTCTTCATGTTGAAGTTTTGTTGAGTCACACTTGTTTACAAACAAGTGTAAACAAGTGTGACTCAACAAAACTTCAAGTTTCCCTTAGTTTTTCCTATGTAGCTTTTATCACAGGTTTCACAGTTTATCTGATAAATTTCAGATTTCAAAGTGTTGGGGATTGAATTTTTTAGTGACTTATTTAGGAGGTTCTTCAGACTGAATTTGTTTTGGGGTGCTAGTTTTAAGTTTAGTCTTTTGAAGATTCATTCACATTTTCTAAAAGCCCATGGATGGTAGGTGAATTTTCTATATTGCCAGTTTGTGTTTTTAAGCGGTGTGAGAGTGGTATTTTTTTGATATTATCTTGACTTTTTCCTTCCTTTTCATCATGTTCCTTATGATGGCTGGGTTGAATCCATTTAATACTGCTATCTCTTTTATGTGGTGCTGTTCTTTCAAAAACTCCTCCTTACTCAGTGGGATATTGTATAGCCGGTGAATTAGGCTTCTAAAAGCAGCTAGTTGATGTGAAACTGGGTTGTATTCATTTTTCTTTATGTAATTATCTATGTGTGTGGGCTTCCTGTATATTCCAAAATCTACACCATGACGATTTCTAGTTATCTTGAGGTCCAAAAAGGGTAGGGTGTTGCCTCTTTCTACTTCCATTGTAAACTGGATATGATTATCTTGCAGGTTTAGTAATTTTAGAGAATCTTCTTTAAGTTTTTCCGGAATGGTAGCAAAAACATCATTGACATATCTCCACCAAAATTTGTAAATCTGTGGGAAGGCCTTTACTATGTGTGTTTCAAAATAGCTCATGTATAGGTCTGCTAAGATAGGCGAAAGTGGGCTCCCCATAGCTAATCCTTTTGATTGTCTGTAGAATTTTTGGTTAAACATGAAGTAATTATACCTTGTGCATAAATCTGTAAGATTTATAATGTCATCTATTTCTGTGGGGTCCGTTATAGTCTGAGTCAGCCATTTTTTGAGGAGTGTAGGTATTTTTTCTACCGGAATGCTAGTAAAAAGTGCCTTAACCTCAAAAGAAACCAGTATGTGATTTCTGGGATGTTGTACTTCTGTAGGTGATTTATTAATTCTAAGGAGTTCTTTATTCCCAAACTTTGAAATTTGTCGTATGATTTTAATTTTCTTAAATATTTAATTTTCTTACTAACCACTTTGCAATGTGGTACATAGGTGAATTGATGCCATTGATGATGGGTCTCATGCTGTTTTCTTGTTTGTGGATTTTTGGTAAACAGTACAACCTTGGTAGTATGGGTTTGGAAGATTTTAAGTTGTATTTTTCAGATATAGTTAATATTTTTATAACTGCTAAAGCTTTGACAGAAGTGGTACTTGGGGTAAATGGATTTTTTGGAATTTTTTCATATTCTGGACTATCTAACATAAGGTTTACTCTCTAAATATAGTCTTCTGTATCCATAATTACTAGAGAATTACCTTTGTCGGCTTTTAGATATACCACTGGCTTCCTATTTAAATTTCTTATTATCTTGTTGTAAGTTTTATTGTATTTTGGGGATAACTGTTTTATTATATCCAGACATTCCATTTTGGCTTTGATTAAGTTTTCATTTTCTAGGTTATGTGTGGCTATTTCTATGTTGGCAATAAAATCTTCTTTATTATTTGAGACGTTAACACACGTACTGAAACCTTTCTGGAGTAATCTAATTTCTTCGGTTGTAAACTTCTGTTGTGATAGGTTGATTACGTTGACTTGTTCTTTAAAATCCTGGTGTTTTGGTTGATGAGAATGCTCCAGTTGACATTCTTTTAACAGTTTGAATTTCTTCTTAAGTCTTTCATTTTTCTTAATCATTAATATTTTTAATTTTTCATGAACCTGCATTTCGAAAATTTGCCAGATGTATATTCCCGATCGTTTGGTTAGTTTTAGATGTAGGTTGTATAATTCCAGGTCTATTTTATTTCTGTAAAATATTATAAGCAGAAGCATTATTAACAGTGAAGTATTCTTCATTTTTGAGTCTGATTTATGAGTCACTATGTTTACACTCAACTTCACTTAAGTTGAGTGTAAACATAGTGACTCATAAATTAAACTCAAAAATGAAGAATACTTCATACTTCTTATAATATTTACTGCATTCTCATCTCCACACAATGGACATTTATCTCTAGCTCCCATACCTTTCAAGTTTCTCACTCCTGTTCTCGCCCTAACTTATTATATATATATATATATATAATCTCCTTCCGTCAGCCAGGTTGTTTTAATTTCTCTATATAACTTCAGTGAGCTTTTGTCACTTGTACTGGCAAAAATGTCTTGTCTGTCAATATCTTCTAATCTTAACTAAACTTCTTTCCAGAAGCCTTTATACCCATACTCTGCATTTATCCAAGAATGACCCATACCTATCTACCTCAACTTGTCATTCATTTTATGTGCCCAAGACCCTCCCCAGTTACTTCTCCTTTAATTATGAAAACATTCTTTAATTATATTACCATCTTCCAAATTAGTGATTCCGTATAAATATATCATTGCCTTAACAAGATTTTAACTTTAATAGAATGCCTGCCCAGTTCCAATTGTGCTGCCCCATCAGGTGATGCTATCGGTAATCCCGATATATATTTACAAAAGGATCTATGACTATCAGTCTCTCTCCAAGCCTCTCTGATCCATGTAACATTCTATTTTCTACTTCTGCTGTATAAATCCTCTCCAATCATTTAACATTTATATCTGGCAGTTTACTGCAGCATAATTTTATCACCCTCATGGCCATTTTACCTTTTGCCACAAACATCTTTTTTTTTTGTTCTTTCCAGCTACCATCTGAACTCAACCTTGTCCCCAAATAATCAAATTCCTTTACCACCTCTATTTCTCTTCTGTTAACCTCCTATTTCTCCTCCTTACACAAAACATATCATTTTTTGAAGACCATAATCTTGGTTTTGTTTTCATTCACTTTCAAACCCCATTTATTGCAATAAGAATTGGCTGCCTCGATTGCTCTTCTCAGCCCTCCACTTGATATGGACCCAACTGCTAGGTCATCCGCAAACAGTAGCCCCGGGATTTCTTTATTGTTAATAACTGGTGAATGTACCCTACAACTTGATATCTCCTCTAAAATACCATTGATATAAAGGTTAAATAATACTGGTCTAAGTTTACATCCCTGCCTTACTCCTACCTTACTCTATATAAATTTAGTTACTTTGTTGCCTGGTAATTTTATACACAACTCGTTCTCCTGGTACATCTTCTTAATTACTTCTATAAATGCATGACTTATCCCCTTACTGCTTAATTTTATCCACAATGCTGCTCTGTTAATAAAAATCAAATGCCTTCTCTAGATCAATAAATATCATATATACCCTTCCATTTTTACTGCTCAGATATTTATCTACAATTGTTCTAATAATAAATAAAGATATTTTCCAATGTTCTCCTGCCTGGTCTAAAACCTGCTTGGAACTCCGATAGTTTATTCTCCTTCTCAACCCAATTTTGCAACCTATTTGCTAGAATTTCAGTACAGATCTAACCTAGAATGGACAGTAAACTAATCCCTATAATGTTAGCTGGGTTATTTTGATCTCCCTTTCCCTTGTAAATTGGCAATACCATACTTGTCCTCCATTTCCTAGAAATCTTCTTTTCTTCCATTATTTTATTAAATAATTTTATCCCTATTTCCCTCCTAGTTTCGCTGAGTGCCCAAGCCTTCCAAAATTCTCCTGGTATACCATCAATGCCACTAGCTTTGTTAGCTTTTAACCTCCATATTTGTTCACAAAATTCAACATCCGAGAGATATATCTATCTAATTCATTAATTATTTGCGAACCCCCTAACAAAGTTCTTTCCACTCTTGTATAATTATCTTGTCCTAACAAAGAAAAATTAAAAATAAAGTAGGAATTAATCTACCGTAAAAAAAAAAAAAAAAAAAAAAAAAAAAAAAAACTATATTCGAAGTATGCACATCATTGATCTGCGCCTATATCCTCATCTCTCCCCACATCTGTATACAGCCCTCTTACTATTGACCAAATTTTCTTAGTATCATGTATTCTTGCTGCTTCATTTAGCATTCTGCCTATTTTCTCACCCCATTCCCTCTGTTTTTGTTCCATTAGGAACCTGTATGCCCATCTCAGGGTCAGGAAATTTTCCCTTTTCTCTTTTACTCTGATTGCCACCATTTCTTTAATTCCTGTGCTACTCTTGCCTTCACCACCTGGCAATCCTTGTCAAACCACTGCCTACTGATGCCTTTAGAACCCCCCATTTTCATACTGGCCCCTGCCCTTTTAACAATATATTCCAGTGCTTCTAAACCTTGCTCTATTTTATTTTCAGTTAAGCTTTGTACCCTCACTTGTAAGATTTTACTACTCTTTGAATTCAGTTCATTAACAAATGTTTTATGCATCTCTTCTTTCCACTTGTACACTTCCACCACACTGAGACATCCTTCATCAATTTTAGTTAATTGATGGAAATTAATCATTTCTTCACACTAGTCCTATGCGTGGTTCAAATCCTGGCTGTGGCACTGAATTTTTCATGATGACTATATCCTTCATCAAGCTTTTTCATACACCTCATTTTCTTGTATGATTTTTATCTCTTGAAACATCTCCCTTAACTTAAAAACTTCAATTACAGTCGATTCTATTTTCTATGTTAATGATTTCATACCTTCCCTACATTCTTTTCTACCTTTCTCAATTTCCTGATCTACATTACATCTCAATTCTAACCTCAAATCACTTGCATTGTTTGCTAATTCTTGTCTTAAATTTTGTGTTATACTAATCTCCATATCACTTACATTCTTACTCAGTTCTGCTTCTAAATTGTTTGCACTTTGTGCTAACTCCTGTCTTAAATTTTGTGTGAACTCCTGTTTCAAATTTTGTGTTACTCTAGCCTCCAGATTACTTGAATTATTACTCATCTCCTGTCTCAAATTATTCAAATTTTGTTCTAAAGTTTGTGTTAACTCCTGTTTCAAATTATTTACATTTTCTGTATTTTGGGCCAACTCTTGTTTGAACTCTGCCATAAGCTGCATTAACTTATCCATTTTAGACTTATTTTCTTTACTTATTCCTACTTCTCTACTTGTTCCTATCTCATCATTAACTTGTCCTTCCACTCCCTCCCCTACATTTACTGTGTGTGCGGGTGTGCGTGCGTGCATGCATGCGTGTGTGTGTCTGTGTGTACCAACACTCCCCATATGGCACAACTATATCCTTTGGGGTAACCTTGCCCCACCACATGACTGGACCCATTTCTCAGGTGAAGGCACCCAGAGGGTGGTGTCCATTACCTCCAATGATAGGGTTATAGTGAAGATTACGGTGACGCGAGTGGACCTACAGTTTATACTGTGGACACCGAACCACTTTGGGCATAGGGGACACTGCACATGAGCTAGATAGAGGTGAAGAGGCAGATAAGGCCGACCTAAAATTGACACTCCAGAGCTGGGAATTGAACTCGGACCCTCAGCACGAGAGTCGCAAACAAAACCACTGAGATCCCAGCATCCTTTCTACTATTATTACCTATATCTTTTCTACCATCCATTTTTGTAACTGTTTTTCTACTTTCTTAATAACATAAGCTCTGAATTACAATTTTATTGCTTTTCTTATTTTTATTTTCTGTTTGTAGTCACTTATCTTCTTTCTTGATTCCAGTTACCTGTCCTTCACACTCAATTATTCTCCTTCCACGATGTGATGTTATTCTCTCACTCTTATTCAGGCTGTGCTTTGGGCACCATATGGAACAGTAATTACTAGAGCCTGTATTTGTAATACAAACAAGTGGTGAAATAAGCAAGCATATAAGCAGGAAAAATGAATCAAATAAGCACTATAAATAAGCAAATACAAATAAAAAAATTTAATCATAAACATGTTGCTTTGTAGAATTTTTACCCTACGTAACCTTGTTACAGTACATGAAGAGGTTATCTTGAGATTTTCTTGTGTGAAACTTCTACATTTGTCAGTGAAGAATTTTTTATACAGTGAAAAGGATCTCTCAACGTAACATGACATTACTGGAGCATGTGAAAGTCATCACAGTTCTTCTTGAGTGAATTGCTCTTTGACATACGTTTCTGTAGTAGAAAGTGTTTTAGAAATTTACATGTGTTTCCTAACAAAGGTTTTTTCATTAATACTTTACTGAGTTTCTCAAAGGCAGTTTTAACAATACCATGAATCTCTGAAGACAAGGCTACTGAAATTTCATATTTCAAAGAAAGTGAATGTTCCAAGGTATTATTTTGAGCTTCAAACTGTGTTATAATAGCATTTATTTTGAAGATACTGTTATGGATGTACTCTATCTTATCTTGGATGCCAATATTAACTAATATTTGCAAATACTAGTGAAACATTCCAGGGTTGTGGCAATGCTGCTTGCATCTTCTGCATCTAAGGATTACAACACTGTTTATGCTTCATTGAAATGTTCTGCGTAATGTGACACTGCCTTTAACAAAGAACCCCAACTGGGTTAAAACTGACTGAGGACTGGGTTAAAACTGACTGAGGAGGTAAATACAAATTTGGAAGGGCTTCATGACAGTTTTGAACTCCAATCGGCAACAGTGGAAATACTTCCTTTACGCCAGAGACAAGAAGCTCCACAATTTTATATCGGTTCCTAACTGTTTCAGCGAGACAATGTAAACCATCTGAAAGATAAAATGATGGCTAAGAGTGAAAATTTACTCCTAAATTTACATGGTTTGGATAAAATAAGCTATTTTAATTGAACAGCATAAAATAAGTAAGAAAACCCCATGTTTCAGCAAAAAAGCATTTATAAGTATTTATAGGCGTTTCGCTTAGAAATTTGGGCTATAGTAATTACATATGTGGTGATAGAGTTGATGATATGATAATCTCTGCATTGATTATATGAAAGCCCCAGGTTGGGCAGCCATATGCAACTGTAATTACATATGTGGAGATGTTGCAAATGATGTTCTCACAGCACCACGTTGGTAAGCCATATGCTGCAGGGTTGTGGCATTTTATCCTGCTCCACATAGAGAAGTCATATGTGGCCAACTTGTTTTCCTGTTTCCTGGTTGGGATGATCCAACATCGCCAAAGTTCGACGGTGTAGATAACAGTATGATGGTATCCTCCCAAATCTGAATGTTTTACTCAGATTTGTTGCTTAGTCCCCAGCTGCTCTAATTGGTGTATAAGAACTCTGTTAACTCAGGCATGGTCTTGAGCGAGAGAATTAACTTTTCAAATAAATTTTGAAATAAATCACTTGTTTAATTTTAAAATTCCAAATTTTAATTAAATATAAATGCTTTACATAATTTTTCATATAAAACTTTACACAGGAATTGTATGACTTTGTTATAATTTTCCTGACAGTCAACTTTAAGTCTTTTTATAATATTTCGTCCCGACACTGAATTGTATGTCTGTTCCCTTTGATGTTCCCAAATCAAAAGACGCTATATTTTCTATCCACTTATCCAAGATTATTGATTTTTTTCCATTTGTTGCTATACTACTAAACAACTTCTTTCTCACTGTTCCATGTCAATTATAACAACCAATGCCAACACACTGCATCATATCACTTTTGTAACAACCAATACCAACTCATTGCATTATATCTTGTCCCACTGAATTTCACACTTTCATTTCTTATGCATATTAACTTTTCCATACCAATCTTTAAACTATGATTAAACACATTTAAATATTTTTAAGTTTTGGGGCCTAAACTAATACCCTCTAAAAACTAAAACTCTGTAACCCATCCAAATAGTACTCGGCGTTTTTCTCTGCAAAAATAATTGTTCACGAAGGTGATTGCTTCTTCATTTGACAAAAATCTCTGTCCTCCAAGCACAATTTTCAGATGAGTGAACAAAGAGAAGTCGCTTGGAACTAGATCTGGTGAGCAAGGTGGATGGTCAAGCACTTCAAAACTGTAATTCGTGGATTTTCGCCATTGCAACCGCTGAGGTGTGAGACCGCATATTATCTTGGTGAAACAGGATTTTCTTTTTCTGCAAATGTGACTTGTTTTTTCGCAAGTTCTGCCTTCAGCTTGTCAAGTAATGATGCGTAGTATGCTCCTGTAATGGTTTTTCTTTTTTGAAGATAATCGATTAAAATAACTCCATGACTATTCCAAAAAACAGTCACCATCACTTTTCCAGCCGAAAAAACAGTTTTTGCTTTTTTTGGAGCCGCTTCCCCCTTTGCAGTCCACTGTTTGGACTGTATTTTTGTTTCCCGCATATAATGGTGTATCCAAGTTTCATCTACAGTAATTAATCGGCGCCAAAACTTGAATTTATTGCGCCTAAATTGTGCCAACAGAGCGTTGAAAATGTTCATTCGAACAAGTTTTTCGTCTAACGAGAGCAAAAGCGGCACCCAATGTGCAGACAGCTTTCTTATGTCTAAATGTTGATTTAATGTGTGATAAACACGTTCTTTTGACATGTTCATAGCCTCTGCATAAACACGCTCTTTTGACATGCTCATAGCCTCTGCTAACTCTCTCACTTTAATTTGGTGGTCGTCTAGCACCATTTGGTGAACTTTGGTGATATTTTCATCGATAATTGCAGTTTTTGGACATCCCGAACGTTCATCGTCTCTCAAGCTCTTACGGCCATGTTTAATTCAGCTGCCGAAGATTTCACTGTGGTAAATGATGGAGCAGAGTCCCCATACACAGAATCCAACTCATCTTTGATTTGCATAGGCATATTGCCTTTCAAAACCCAATATTTAATGACAGCTCGATACTCAATTTTGTCCATTTTCATAAAAACACTCACATCAACTCACTCAAACGACTGTTATGTAACAACTGAGCATCCAAAATGGCTGAAACTTTGGTGAGTAACTGTCAACAGATGAACAACGAAATTCACTAGCTTATATTTACGAGTGCTGCCATCTTCATGTTGAGGTAGGAAACTTTTCAGACCATCCTCGTAGGCATAACTTGAGAAATGTTTGCTTTAAATCTGATTTCTACCATATAAAACAATGTAAAAATTAAGAATTTCTCTTCAGGTTTGCTGACAATGGAAACAACGGAATTTTTTTAGGTTATAAGAGCTAAATCTGCTACTTTCTTTACAACATGTGATGCTACAAAGTAGTTTAAACAGGATGAGTGGTTCACCCTTATCAGTTTAAGTGGTTGGTTCTCAGTTGTGTTTAAATTTTCTCAACTGTATTATTGATAAGTCTTAAGCTTGTAGACACCATTCTTGTAGTGCAAGTAAAATAGTTTTGTTAATGTTACTTTTGTGTTTATATTGTGAATATTATTTGATTTTCACGCAGAAAGAATAGTGACGATAACCTTAAATAAACAGCTAAGAGAACAATTTTGTAAAAAATCTATAAAACAACCTAACATCCATACAAGAGTGCTAATCCAGAATATAATCATGTTTCTTCAGATGGAGACAGCATTTGCATACCTTCAGGTGAGGCTGACAGCATTGGCATACTGTAATTAACAAATGATGAAACAGTCTCATCTGAATAATGGTGTATGGAGGATTCTGTTAATAAAAAAGGATACAGTCAGAAAAAGAAAGACTGTATTATCAGCAAGTGAAAGAAAAACATCTAATATGATGGAAATTAATTGTTCTTTCACGCTGGCCGTGTGTAGGCTAAATTGTGGAAACGTAGAATCAGAATGAAAAGTTCAATGCCATAGCCACTATTTGAACCACGAATCTTCTGGTTTCCATCCAGCCGCTCTACCATTGAGCTACTATGGCCAACGTGCCAATATGACATTCTGCCATTATGACATTATGGAATGACATTCCGCTGAACGGAAACCAGAAGATCCGTGGTTCAAATCCCGGCTATGGCATTGAACTTTTCATTCTGATTCTACGTTTCCACAATTTAGCCTACACATGGCCAGTGTGAAAGAACAATTTCCATTAATTGCCCTAATAGTGGTTAACTATAAAGCCCGGGCCTTAAAGTACTTACATGTTGTAAGTCACCATTAAGGTAGTTGTCTCATGTGTTAATGAGAACTCCTAAGTGGTTTACCGGGAAAATACGAGTCAGTTGGAGAATTTAATGTCATATCAGCATGTTGGCCATAGTAGCTCAATGGTAGAGCGGCTGGATGGAAACCAGATGAACCGTGGTTCAAATCCCGGCTATGGCATTGAACTTTTCATTCTGATTCTACGTTTCCACATCTAAATATGATGTTTATGTCTGTAATCATGACCTATAACCTGCTTGTGAGAAGGAACTATGCATGCAAAAGTGCTCTACAAACATATCAGAAGAAATGTGTAAATTTCTAAATTCTGGAAATTGAAAAGCAGAAAGCAAAGAAATTCCTTTGTTCTTTATCACACCTCAGCAGTTTATCCAAAACAAAGGACTGTTAATTTTACCAAAAATAAAGGGTTCAGAAGAAACAAGGCTCTTACATCTCATTTAAAGATGAAAATATACCTTCACATATGGTACAATCTTTCTGACAACTCTTGGTTTCAAGAACAATAATGATGAAGTGGTTTGTGGTGCACTAAGGAATATAATTAATTCTGTTACTCCCATAGAAGAGAAAATGTGTAAGATGTGATGCATAACAAAATTAATAATGAAATTATAAATTAACACAGTATGAAGTATACAAATGACTACAATAGTGAATCCTTTAGAATCAATTTCATAGCTGGTAAAATAATGGAACGCAAGAACCTACCATCATACAAAAAACACCTTCAAGTTCTTGGAATTTCTGCTGAGAAGAAGGAAAATGATTCAGAAATTAAGTAATTTGATGAAGTCAGGGCTGCACCATGGCTAAGTGGTTAGACTACTCAATTCTCACCAAGGTAGCCCGGGTTTGACTACTAAGAGACTTCTAACTATTACAAAAAATTGTACTTGAGAGCCAGTTCTTTTTATTGACACAACCAAGGTCTTATGCTTGTCTTGGTGTCAGGTGGCCTCACCGACACTGATGCCTCCTTTTGACACTAGGAGCTTGGTGCTTTCGCTGAGCTTAGATGGATGGGAATGGCCTCTGGTTAAAACCAGTGGGTACTGTGATCCCAAATTCAGCTTCTTGCTCAGTAAGCTCTCTCGAATATTATTAATAGCTTTTCATTTGGTCAAATGGGCTTTTCTGACTCCTGTGTGGAGATGGTCAACCTTGTTCAGCATTAATTTTACTTATTCACTTATTTAATAGAGCTGAAGGGTTTCACAGTTTGGGCATTACTGCCATCACAAGATACTTGTTAGTCTGTAGGCCTTGCCTACTATTGAGTTTGCATAATAATTGTCTTTACATATACTTGTAATATTCTATTTTGTAAATTTCTTGTTTCTTAGTGGTACCAAAGTTTTTGTTAATATTTTCAGAGTTTACATTATCTGCTGTCCGAGGCAATAAAGTATATTTTTAGTGTTTTCAGATAATGAAATACATATATCACAGTGCTTTATGCTTCTATTGGGGCTAAGTTCTGGTCAAATTTGGCATTAGCAGTATGCAAAGATATCATGGAAAGTAATGTGTGTTCCTTATGGAATCAGTACCTCCAATATTTGAATTTGTAAGCCTTAGTGATATCACTTAATTAATTTGCAACTAAAACTGACCGATCCATGATTGTACAGTTTACTGTTTGTTGCAAGAACAAATCAAATAAAGTATTCCCTCTATAATCATAATAGGGAGGGGCAGCCCCATCCATGTGATAGGTTTGCTAACTGGTGGTTTTGTCTGTGGCCTGATTTCAGAAAGTCTGGGTTCGCTTCCCGTGGCTAGCCAACCTGACCCATAGATTTTTTTTTTTGGGGGGGGGGGGGCTTTCCTGGATCACCAGAATATGCTGGGTAGATTAATTACATCACCCAAATTTCCTGTCCCTCCATTTCATTTCCGTTATTTCACATCATCTCTCATCTGGTGGTCTCTTTTAGGGTAGAAGTGTCAGCAGGAGACTCCGCTGCATGACGGGATGATAGGCTCCTGGTAAACACCTCCTCCTCTGGTACGATGGTCTAAGGGCCCAGTGGGCCATTTCAGTATTAAGAAATAGCACATCCCATAGTATAGTGAATGTTACCATTAGAAGTCCATATAATGAAAGTAGCTTCCACTTTAAATCATTACAACAATAGCTGAAATAACAGCTATTCCTGTGATTTGGCTTCATTGTGTTCATATAGAATAGCATTAAACCAAAATAAAACAAAAAATCTAATGTATTGCACACCCATGACTTTCTCTATTCTTGCAAGCTCTTAGAAGTGCTTATTCCTCTATCTACTTCATATGAGATAAACATTATCTTATTGGTAATTGTCTTGTAGGTGCAAAAGAATAGGGAACAAAGTAGGATTTAAGTGAGTCAAATGTTTTAAAGCTGGTTGCTATGTGATGGCTTTGAAATTCACTTCTTTTTTCACGGATAAGAGGTAAAAAAATAAATGACCTCCCATCCGACAAAGTATTGAAAAATTCAGACAAATAAAAAATATCTTGCAGAGGGTTCACTTCGCAAAATATACGTTTGACCTAAAAGGGTAAAATTTTGTCTTTCTCTTAATGGTTTACCAGTTATATAAAAGTCATCCAGAATGAGGAGCACTTCGGAGAACATTCCCAGAAAATTTAAGATATACATATTATTTGTCATTAAAAAATACTAAACATATTTTATTTGAATCAAAACTGTTAAGAGCCATTCTTAAAAAAATCAAAATGTTCAAAAATGTTCCCATTAAAGGGTAATCTAGGGTGGGTTTTTTTTTTTTTTTTTTTTTCCTTGAATATCTTTGGGTCTCATCTTTGAAATATTTTGAACTTAAATTACCAGATAGGTATTTAACTGGCTTTTCATTTTCCAATAAAGTTATTCACACACAGAACTTCTTTTAAAAACTTGTTTTTTAGATTCAAAGTCTCAAAAATGTATTTCCCATGAAATCTCAGTATAAAATGTTTGGGTGGAATACAATACTTTCTCTACTTATATGGTGCTAGAGAAAGTGAAAATGTATATCACGTCTGTCAGATTTTCCTGATATACCATTACTGTCAAATTCCAACTAGTAGGCTCATTAGGGTTTGGAGGGTTTATTTGAAATTTCTTTTTGAAATGCTTAACTTATTTTCGTCTGTCAGTGTTTACCACCTGTTGTTAATGAGAAAGTTTTAACAGTCTAATGGCGCCAGCATTTTCTTGGCTATGAAGTTATGCAATTTGTTCTCTTAACTACAATGCACAGCAAACATAATGAATGATCAAGTGGTTGGGGAAAAAATCCTTTCATTTAAAAATGTTGAGTTATAATAATGCTAAGGAAGATTGTAATTATTTATTAATTTATTTATTTATTCAAAATTAATCATTTATGTCAATGTGATTTTTTTAAAAAGCAATACTTAATCCAACTTTATGAGTGGGGTGGAGAAGTCTTATAGTAACCATACTTTAGAAAATTTAAAATTTTGTCTTTCCCCTATATATATATATATATATATATATATATATATATATATATATATATATATATGAAAGACTTAACTACATGAAAGAAACCCTAAATTCATTCAAAACAAATGCAGAAGTTCATACACATGATACTAGAGCAAAAAACAATCTAAATTAAATTAATTGGGAGTCGATTAATGACACTAAACAACACTTACTTTTAAATTTTCCCGGAACTAGTTTCAGAGGCCTTCCCTCTATCTTCAGCCGAACATCGACTGGTTCTCATTGGTGTAGCTGGCAATATTTTGTCATCGGTCTCCTCTGGTGGAGGAAAACATTCCACATTTCCACCAGAGGAGACCGATGACAAAATATTGCCAGCTACACCAATGAGAACCAGTCGATGTCTGGCTGAAGATAGAGGGAAGGCCTCTGAAACTAGTTCCGGGAAAATTTAAAAGTAAGTGTTGTTTAGTGTCATTAATTGACTCCCAATTAATTTAATTTATACAACACTGTTTTCAACACTTCCATGAAAGGATTTAAAAAACAATCTATTTATCAATTTGCATAGGACCAAATTGTATGAAAGTAGCTTCACATATGCTGGTCTATATTTATTCAATTAACTACCACAGAGTATAAAGGATATTGAGTACAAACCAAAATTCAAAAGGACTCTATTTAATTTCTTAATGGAGAGAAACTTTTATAGTGTAGATGATTTCCTAAATATTGAAATAGAGTAAACTCCACATTTGTGAACAAATACTTTTATATAGCATTTCTCTATGGTCTTTATATATTTTGTTTTTATTTCCTTTAGACCTTTAGACTTTTAGTCTTTTGTTGGATCCTGTATCTGTTACAGTTTTTAGTCTTATGTAACTTTTTATATTTATCTTTGTATCTTGAACTGACGTGTCCTATAACATATGTATTATGTTCCAAAGGATGAAATAAATACAGTACAATAGTAATGGAACATATAAGTTAACTGCAGAAACTTAAGTTATGATGGATGTATTCCAGTTTAGTATTTATTTCATGGTGTAAAATATTTCAATCTCATGCTAAAGGAAAGAACAGTGATTTACTTTAGCTATTAAGAACATTGGGAAGGAAAAACAAAAGAAAAAGAAAAAAAGTCTAATATTGTGCTCAGGAAAGATAGCTTTCATGTTCACAGCTACTAAAAACAATTATTTGGTTTGAATACATTTTAAGTCCAATACTCTCAAGTATTATGATTCCAAAGTTGAACAGAAAATAGTGTTCTGTTTTAGCTTTTCTTTCCCCCATCCCTCCATTCTATCTACATGCTATATTTAAACTGGACTTAAGTAGATATTCTGATAGATTTATTATGACAGTGCTAGAACATTTTCAACCTTCTTCCACTTAAAGTAAGAAGATAGAAATTTGTGTGTCAATGTTTTAAGTATTTTGGCAGTAGACTGCAATATACATATTCCAAATAAGAACCCAAGGATGAGCAATAATTAATCACAAGTTAATTTTTAAGAAATTTATGATTTGTATAATGTACAAGCAATATTTAGAAACCTTCATAGTTGTTAAATCTGTATCAGGTGACGATAGTGTGTAAGATATTTTACTCAAGTTTGTGACATGTAAGTTAAATATTTTTTCATTGGAATAATTTCCTTTTCTAATTTTCAATAATTTCCTCTTAATAATTTTCAGGTCTTATTTTATAATTTCCTTTTGTTTTTTCTAATATATTTAAATTACCTTTTAATACATGAGTTAATTGATTATATGGTGTTTTACACAAAACTAAATTACATTCTTTGTATATGGCAGGATATTGTTTTTATTATAATTGTATATTATACTGAGCAGGATGGCTCAGGCGGTTTCATCTGTAGCCCACATTTGGGAGGTCCTGGTTCGATTCCCATGGCCAGCCTACCTGACCAGTTTTCCCAGGTCATCAGGTGAATGCTGGGTAGGTTGATTACATCCCCCAAATTTCCTATCCCTTCATTTCATTATCATTTCACATCATCTCTTATCTGGTGGTCTGTTTCAGGGTAGAACTGTAAGCGGGTGTCTCAGCACTGCAAGGCCGAATGATATGCTCTTGGTAAACACTTCCTCCTTTGCAATTCCTTTCTTGGAAGAGTTGAAAACAGTGTTGTTATGATAAATTAACTTTAAAGAGAGTCGATTAAAGACACTAGACAACACTTACTTTTAAATTTTTCCGGAACATGTTTCTGAGGCTTTGCCTCTATCATCGGCCGGCTCTCGACTCTGTCTCGACTGGTCGAGAGCCGGCCGATGATAGAGGCAAAGCCTCAGAAACATGTTCCGGAAAAATTTAAAAGTAAGTGTTGTCTAGTGTCTTTAATCGACTCTCTTTAAAGTTAACTTCCTCCTTTGGTAGGATTGTTTTTAGTCTCCCTCCAGGCTGCACTAGTGGGCCGTTTCTGGACCATGGTGGATGGGAGGTCGGTTGTGCTGTCCCGCCGGGGGAGTTTCCAACTGGTAAATAGTAGGGACCCTCCCTCTTCACTGTTGGGACTCCATGTGTCAGCCGTCTTCTGCCTCCTCTTGCCCCAACCTTCCTCCCAGCGATGCTCCACTTGGGGCATAGCTACAATAGATCAAGACTGGAAATTAATTGTTCTTCCACACTAACCGTGTGTAGGCGATAAATTGAATAGGTAGTCAGTTTGAGAAATTCAATGCCATAACTGGGATTTCAACCACAGATCTCCCAGTCTCCGTCCAGTTGGTCTTAACCATTCAGCTACGATGGGCAACATGCCATGGCCATGACGTTAATTTCCATTAATTTACCTAATAGTGGTAACTATGACGCCTGGGACTAAGCACTTACAGCACAGTAAGTTGCCACAAGAGGTGCATATCTCATTGTATATTGAGAGTCCTAATGGTTTACTGGGAAAGTACAAGGCAGTTGGAGAATTTGGCAATCTTATTAATCTTCTCTCTGCACCAGTTCACTGATTATATCATCAATTCAGACTGCCTTGCAACCAAGCATATTAAACTTAATTACCATGTTACCCATAGTCTCTTTCATTTTTTTGTTTTACTGTCTTTCATATGGCAGATAAGGCACAATAGCACTTATTCCACCACAACAATTAAATATGCAATTACTATGAAATGTGAGTTGCATCAATGACTTTCACTTAAAAAATAATTGCTGATGCTAGGTAATATGCAGGATTAATTTTTCTTAAAACCCGCCCACCTTTTACTTTCTCTTCTACTTAACTACAATAACTACAATAGTTTGAAAAAAAATTCTGTCAACAGTTAAATGTCAAACACTAAACTTAGTATTCAAGTTAAGCATATTTGACCTGAAATTTTCAGGAAAATACCCCTACCCAAACTATCTCTTAGTTCTGATTTTCTCAAAAATGGCTCTATGATTTTGATTTAAATATTATACAATATATGCATAACAAAAAAATGTAAATGAATTTTCTGGAAACAGCCTCCAGTCCTCTTCATGATCTTTATAGAACTGAATCAGCCAGAACTAAAAGGAACTAAGTTAGTTGTTTCATATTTTCAGGAGAAGCAAAAAACCTTATAGTATTAAGGGAAATGCTTTTTTTAATATTACCTATATAAAATGTGTATGTTGTACATAACCAACTGACCAGGCAACATGATTTAGCTCTTTCTTCTGCCATTTGATGCACATCACAATACTTATTCATCTGGCATAACCACCCCAAAAATGCATATTTTGATTTAGTTTGTTTTAGCTCTGTCTGATCCAACTGGTAAACCGTAAGAGATAGATGATCTTAATACACCAAAACTGTACACTTTGTTGAAGTACACAGTTTGTTAAATCAAATCTTTTTCTGCAATTAACCTTTCTAACATATGCTTTATTTTTTGTTAACAATTTCAAATACTTTTATTTATCTCGAAAGGTCAGTTTGTTTGCATTATTCTTTCATTATGGCCATAAAAAACACATAGAATTTCAAAGCTATTACACAGAAAGAATCTTTAAAAATCCTATATGCACAATAAAATGTGAAATGAATGTTTATCTGGTTGAACAAGAGGAAAGAAAATGATTTGAGAAGAGCGAGTAGAGATGTCATGTAAATGCAATATATTAAATTTTTACTCTTCTGATTCTAAGGTATGCAGGCACAATCCTATGCATGTGGTTATGCTGTTATTTTGAAGGCATAGAAATATAAAACTGCAAACATATCTTGACCAGGTGTGCAAAGGCAGTTAAGTCACAAAACATTGGAAATAAGTTCAATACGGCCTTTGATATTAATATATCTCTTCTACCTGTGTCTAATCGGTTAAGTCATATTATTTATAATAGCCTAGCAAAATGAGTGTACTTCAAATTTAAATGATTCCCACAACTTGGCACTATGTCTATAAATACAACCAGGTATTCATTTTCATTGCACTCTTGTGAACACTCAATAATGCAAAGTAATTATCTGGGATTTTTCTCATAAAAACATTGCCACCTAAACCTCAACAATGGCCGCTTACAGTTCAATAATTCATCACTAATATTGACAGCATTTTTTTTTTTACATTTTAATAGATGGCAGCTCATTATTGTGTGTCTTGTGAAGTGAGGTGCTCCAAGATGAGTTCAAGAAGTAGAAAACTGGTTGAATTGGCTACTAAGAAGGTGCTAATCGTAACGACAAGTTTAAATATTTATTTCATTAGTTATATTTAGATGAGTGATCACATCTTCATAATTCCCTAAAATGTATAAAATTATCTAAAAAACAATGCAATCTAGAGCAAAGTATTTCTATTTTAAAGAAGAAGAGCTATTTATTACCCTCCAATATTATACAAGCTGCTATAGAAGATTCAGATGACAACTGAAAAGATCTATACTTTGAAACTGAAAAATATACTAGGTCAGATTTAGATGAGGTGATAAGGAAGAAAACATTTAGAATACTGCTGAACTTAACCAATAAACCTAATGATAGTAATTATGATAAAGAGATGGAAAGTGAAAATTAGAAAGTACAGAATGATTTGACTGTTACTGAAGAGGAAATAAATGAAGTGGAATAACAGATGAAGATATAACATCTGTAGTGAAGAAACAAAGACTGAAAGGAAATACAAGAAAAGCAAGGTAAGAAAAGAAACATGCAAGAAAGAAACAGTGGGAAAAGTTATATTAGAAAGGAAAGGTTATAGAGCAGAAATCTATAAAGGCTCTGGAATCATCCAGAATGAAGTGCAAAGAATGAAAATTTGATGATACTAAAGAAAATTAATAATAATTACTGAAATATAGATAAATTTGATAAGACGGTTTCTGTTACAAATAAAAATAAAGCTGCTAAAAGAACAAAAAAGAAGATATAATGAAGCAGATTTTCAAAAATTATAGTTCATTACCATTTATATTTAGATGGAAAATAAAAATTACAATTCATTATTATTTATACAGCCAGAACAGAAAGTATTCGTATACTCCTAAAACTTTAAGGAAAATTAAGATTATGGCGAGTATTTAAATGATAAATTAAAGTTTACTGACTCAAAAGAAAGCATTCTCAGAATAATTTGCATTTTATATGAAAATAGCAATAATGTACACACAAAATTTCACTTATATAAAAACAAAATTAACTTAAAATTTTTCGAGCACAAAAAGTATTCGTACACACAAAAACATACACAGTACAACAAAAATGCTGTTATTGAGTACTTCGTTGGGTACCCCTTAGCTTTAATTATAGCCTCTTGTCTCCTTTTGGCAAGGAATGGACAAGTTCTTTAACTCCACCTTTGGTATTTAGTTCCATTCTTCCGAAAGAGCAGTTTTCAATACTTCTTTGATAGAATACTTCTTTGATAGAAATTACCCTTTTTCTTACGTGTTTTCCGAGGATACTCCACACTTGTTTGATAGGATTAATATCTGGAGATTGGGTAAGGGGTATGAAGTTGTTTTGGAACATTGTAAAATATCCACAGTCGTGTATTACATGCAGTATGTTTTGGATCATTATTCTCCATAATCATCCAGTCTTCTTGCAGGCCCATTTAATCCACACTTGCATGCAGCTTTTGCTTAAGAATGCCCATATACTTCCTGTGGTCCATTATTCCCTCAATCACATGCAGATTGTCGACACCTGATGGTCTTGTACAACCTCAGACAAGGACGGATCTTCCGCCGTGCTTTACTGTAGAAACAAGAATTTTTGGCTCGAGCTCCTTTTTTTTTTTTTTTTTTTCTTTTCTCCATACTTTGCGACTGCGATCCGCCCTGAATACCTTGAACAAGCTCTCATTTGTCCATACATCTTTCTTCCAGAAGTCCACACCCTTATCAGGTACTTACAAGCAAATTCTAGGCGTTTTTGCCTGTTCTTTGGGCTGACTAGAACTTCTTACGCGCTACTCTGCTGTTGTGCCCTTTCTTATTGTAAACTGTTCTCACAGTGCTCACTGAAACATTAATTCCTGCCCTCTACAACTCAGCAACAATCTAGGAGCAGTCATTTGTGGATCCTTTTTAATGCAGCAAAGAATGTTACTTTCATCTTTAGCCATGAGGACTTTAGGTTGACCACTCCTGGGTTTATTTAGAACAGATTTTCTGGTTCCTACTCTGTCAGTGATGGAGTAAATCATTGATCATGGTCTCTCCGCTATCTGAGATATCTCCAAAAATGTTTTGAATTCATTGTGTAGTTTAATTACTATTTTTCTCTCTTCTGGCGCAGTTTCTTCTCTCTTTGGCACATTTTATGTTACCTCTGCAACCTACTGTGTTCAAAGTCAGACTGGTGTGTGCAAACCACTTGCTTGTGTCCAGGAAGGAGAGCTAGTTTGTAATATAACCACAGTATTCATCTGGATACCTTTGGCATATAATTACTATTTGTGTCAAATTTATGCTGTTATCCAATATTACCGTAGAAAACTACTGAATCTAGAAAACTTCCGGCAAAATTACGATAGGAATAGGTAAATAAATACACAAAACATTTAATTTTAAAAGTTCACTAAGTTTCATAAATAATTATGTTGCAACAACATACATTGTTTCTTCAATTAGGTGGTGTACGAATACTTTCTAGGCTGACTGCATATACATGAAAAATTGGAAGAAGTTTGTAAATCTTGTTTCTTGAAGGTAGGTATTCAGTAAGATTAAAAGGTTTACAGAAACTATAATTCAGAAGAAACAGAGTAATATTTTTGCTATATTAGATGATGATGGAAGGGGTAAGCATGAACCTCATAACAAATTTAACATTAAGGTAATTGCATCTACCCATAATCATTTGCTTTCCATTCCAATATATGAAAGCCATTTTTCTAGGTTGGGGGGGGGGGGGGGGGGAAATCACTGGAAAAATATTTACCATGTCAGTAACTTTAAGTGTGTCACATGAATATATGAATATTGTTTCTGGACAAATTAGGTAGAGGATCGATGATATCATTGATAATGTCACCTAGGTACGACCAACTGACGGCTGAGTGAGGGCCAGGAAGCATTCGGCCACGCCTACCCATTTATCTTGTAGCGCCAACTGAAGGGATCGCAGGCCACTGTGCCATCTTTCCCCTCCCCCTGAGTTCTAGAACATCCAGGATATTTCATCTAACCTGGAACCTTCTAGATTGGCCAGTTGGTCCTAAACTGGATACTGAGCTTTAAGAACCTGGAAGGCCAGACAGCACGTTGGGTCCAGAGGATGCAGGAGTACGACTTCACCTTGGAACATCGCAGAGGGAAGAGCCACGGTAATGCAGACGCTATGTCCCGAAGACCCTGTCCAGAAGAGTGCGGCCAGTGCACAAGAGTGGAAGAGAAGGAGCGTGCCGCAGCAGTCCGAGTAGTCACGGCAGTGCCTGCGGAGGGCTGGGATAGCGCAGGCCTGAGGAGGGAGCAGCTGGCGGACGCAGACTTGCGGCCACTCTTGAGGGAGGTGGAGGCAGGGACAAGACCAACCTGGGAGGACATCGCACTGAGGAGCGCCACCTACAAGTCGTACTGGGCCCAATAGGACTCGGAGATCAGAGAGGGCGTGCTGTTCCGGGTATGGGAATCACCCGATGGGAAGACGCAGAGAGAACAGTTGGTACTCCCCCGGAGTAAGGTCCCGGAAGTCTTAGGGGAAGTGTACGCCGGTGCTTCAGGAGGACACCTGGGAGCGAACCGCACGATTGACAAACTACGGCAGCGCTACTACTGGCTGAGGCTCCGAGCAGACGCTGAGAGATGGTGCCGTCAGTGTCACGTGTGCGCGGCGAGTCGCGGCCCCCAGACTAGGAGCCGGGGTCGCATGCAGCAGTACAACGTCGGAGCGCCATTCGAACGGATCGCCGTTGACATTGCTGGACCGTTCCCAGTGTCCGATCGAGGCAACAAGTACCTGATGGTGGTCGTGGACTACTTCACCAAGTGGCCGGAGGTGTATGCCATCCCAAACCAAGAGGCAAAGACAATCACAGACTACCTCGTGGAGCAAGTGTTCTGCCAATTTGGGGTGCCGTTGGAGCTCCACAGCGACCAGGGCACCAATTTTGAGTCCAACCTGATGAAGGAGGCACTAGCAAGACTTGGGTTTAACAAGACCCGCACAACACCTCTACATCTCCAGTCGGATGGCATGGTCGAAAGGTACATCAAGACCTTAGAGGAACACCTGAGGAAGGTCGTGGCCAGCCACCAGCGAGACTGGGACGTCAAGGTGCCACTGTTCTTGCTGGCCTACCGCTCGTCTACACACGACACAAATGGGATGACGCCAGCCAGCTTAATGTTCGGCCGAGAGCTACGCCTCCCTTGTGACCTGGCTTTTGGAAGCACTCCGGAAGCGAAACAGCCAGCGACCGAGTATGTGGAGAACCTGGTGGATCATATCCATGACATGCACGAGATGGCTCGCCAGAACATCCAGAAGGCGAGCGACCGCATGAAGACCCGATACGACAGGCAAGCCAACAGCCAAGGGTTCCAGCAAGGTGTCCTGTTCTGGTTGTACCGCCCTACCCGGACCAAGGGACGCTGCCCGAAGCTTCCGCAGCCATGGCAAGGACCGTACCGGGTGGTGAAGAGGATTAACGACGTGGTTTACCGCATCCAGAAGGTGCCCCGAGGAAAGATGTTGGTGGTACACTTGGATCGCTTGGCCCGCTACGATGGTGCTGTTCGGGACGAACAGCTTTGAGGAGGGAGCAGCGTCACCCAGGCACGACCAACTGACGGCTGAGTGAGGGCCGGGAAGCATTCGCTCACGCCTACCCATTTATCTTGTAGCGCCAACTGAAGGGATCGCAGGCAACTGTGCCGTCTCTTTCCCCTTCCCCTGAGTTCTAGAACATCCAGGATATTTCATCTAACCCGGAACCTTCTAGATTGGCCAGTTGGTCCTATATAAGCGACGCGTCGGGCTGGAGGAGAGTTCAGTTCTTGGCGAGCAGCCGTGAGGAGCGCCGAGTGAGTAAACGGACCGGAAGACTGAACGTGCATCGAAGGAGTTGTGCATAATTGCAAGTGCAGAGCTGACCTGTGACAGACGAACTGGTGAATTGTAATTGTGTGCACTACGTAATTCTGTGTAATCGGCAAGTGTTCCAACTGTAATTCGCTTGAAATAATGAACATTTTGAGTTTGTGCAATTGGACTTTTAATTTCACGAACCCACAAAGTCACAATATCACCTATGATATCATCTATGATATCATTTTCCATGATTTTAAACAATAAAAAATCAAAAGTGGACACATGCCAGACATGTGATAGACTTCAGCTAAAGATAAAAGATTTCTCAAGATGAACAAAAGCTTGTATTCCAATGAGATATAATGCATCAACAAAAGGAACAAAAGGCCAAATTAGCAGTCAAGGAAAGTCAACTGACAAGTCACTCTCAAGAAACGATCCTACAAGGAAATCCATAACATCTGACGTAGTATCAACTTCGGTAGTCACTAGCTTAATTGCCTGCTGTAAAAGACAGCTAAGGACCTAGAACTTAATGGTCTACAACTGTGAGATCACCAAGCATACTGTTTCATGTAGCATGATGGAGAAGCCAAAAGAGAGCTAATGAAATAGTTACTTCTAACCCTGGCGCGACAGCCCTATGAGGGCCAAGCCTCACCAACCTGACTGCTGGCATCATGCCCACTTACGCAAGGTAGAGGTGGGCAATCATCCAACCGATTCGAGGAGATGTGGTCAGCATCTTGGCATCCCCCAGCCAGAATGTTGGTTTTCGTGACCAGGGCCGCTTACCTAGCGTAAGCTCCTCACTTTCCTCACGATGGTGAGTGGGCACCGGCCCTATATCCGGGACTTAAAATCGCACCCCATGGGTGGGATCGAACCTGGGCTGCTTTCTGTGGCCAGGAGCCAAGGCATGCTGCCTTAGCCCACTACGCCACAGTGCAGGACGAAATAGGTACTTGCCTTTACAATTACTTTAAACAACTTCAAGATGTAAACAATATCACAATGTAATCCAATTCCCGTGAAGGGGAAAAAAAAAGTCAATTTTTTTTAATGTGTATGGTTGTGCTTCAGGTATAACCAATCTTCCAATCTTTTGATCATAAATTTCTGATACCATACCATTTACATATGGAGAGTGATGGGGACATGCAATGATAGAAGTATGGTATTTGTATTCATCATACAACTGGATGCAACTTGTTTACCTATCAGAAAAGAACAAGCTTTTGGTAGTCAGTGAAATGTTGAGAGGACTTCAAAAACTTTCCAGCATTTTTTAAACTAACATGCTTTAACATTACATCATATTGGATGATGAATGAAATGGATGATATGCTGAAATGAGCCTAGGGTCTACAGGGCTTAGAGTTACCAGACATTCATCTTTCAGGAAAAGAGAAAACCCTGGAAAAAAAAAGAAAAAAAAACCCTTATCCAGATAACTCACCCTGACTGAGATTCGAACTCAGGACCTCTTAAACATGAGGCAGACACACTAGCTACCACCTGTCCTACAGAGGCCGGCTTTTCAGCATTGTTGGAAAAATAAATCATACTACCAAAGGTTGACACAAATGGAAGAAAAGTTTATTAAATTATAGACGAGTCATATTTATAAAGTTGTTTGGAAGGATATACAGCGGCTCTGTTTTCAAAAGGGTTCCTTTGGGCAATTGTCTTTCAAGCACACCACGAGGAAAGATAATGATTTCAGATTTGCCAGTTTTATTCTGAAGCCAGAATAAATCTACAGGTGTCAAACCATTTAAGAAGTATCCTAGTACAAATGCAGTTAACTCCGCAAAAAGGACTTCCATTTATCTCGCACACATTCTGGGAATTCTATAGGAGTCTAAAAGCATCTAAAAGGTTCTTAATACATTTCCAGATAGTGATACCAACGATTGTGTTGAGTGAACTGTTTTAGTGCTCAGATAATTTTTGGATGGTGAAAACAATTTTATGGAAATTTAAAGAAAAAAGGAAAGTATGTGACATTAAAGTCAACAATAAAATTTCTTCTTTCTTTATTTAGCCTTATACTATCTTATATTTTACTAAAAGCATTAAATTTAAGAACTTTTCTATAAAAGGCTAAAAAATATAATTATAAAATGCTACTTTCAAGTACTACATTAATATAATTTTGAGTCAGATTAACCTGTACTGGATAAACTGCAAAGGTTGTGATAACTTTTACATTGGAAAAACTAAAGGGAATTTGAACATAAAGCTTAAAGAGCATTTTAGGAACATCAGGAACAAAGAAATAGATAAATCGGCGGTAGCATACCATTTTTGGAATGATAATCACAATATAGAACGAGAAATCCACTTATTAAAAAGTGTTCATGATCCAACTGCATTAACTATGTGGGAAAAAATATTAATAAAGAAATATATATGAAGGAAAATTGTTCAATTTTGACACCACCTTTGAGGAGAACCCAAACTTCAAGTTAATCAAGATATCAAAAGAGATGCCGCTATCGCCTCCAAGGAGTTTACCAAACCAACTTTCAATAGTCAAGATTAGCTGAGGATGTTAGGAAGGTCCTAAATAAATGTGTTCTAGGTAAACACTAGCAATAGCAACACTAGCAGTACTAGTTTGACTCAAAATTATATTAATTTTGTGCTTCATTGTATCATAGTCCTTACTCATAGGACTACAATTCATGTCTGATTATATTCTTGTACTATCAGGAGAACCAAAAGCTTCCGAACCAACTGCCCAGTGTTTTTTTACTGGGTGTGTGGACATGTGATAATTCACTGCTGCTATGCACAAGGTCATATTATTGTTGTGGTTTTGCTATGCAGTGAGAAGTGCACAGTAAATTTCTGGCCACAGTAAGTGTTTGGTATATGAAATCTAAAAGATGGCATACTGTTCTTAGCAAAGAAACATTAGACATTGGTCATTTGTTTGGAGAATTCCACCCAAAAATCCCTTAAGGCATCTTTCACAACTGGCAGGCATTTCTTACAGCTTTGCATGAAGAGCTACCAAATTGCTGAGGTTAAAACTATATAAAATAACTGTGGCACATGCTCTTCAACTAGGTGATCCTTTTAATTAGATCCGCATTTTGTGACTGACTCTCAATAGTACATAAAATGACAAAATAGACCCACATTTAATATTTTTGATGGAGGAGACTTGGTTGCACCTTCATGCAACATAATCATTATTGGAGCTCTGAGAAACCTAATATTGTTCATGAAGTATCCCTCCATGGTGAAAAAATTGGTGTATAGTGCATGATTAACAAAGAACAAGTTACAGAGAAACATTCTTTTGAGTTAACATTTGATGCCCGTACATACATGAATACAATTTTGGCCCTCCTCTTTTTTTTTAATAGAGAGAATTAATAGATAGGGAATTTGATTTTCTCTCTTTTCAATAAAACTTTGCAACAGCTCATACGGCCAATATTTTGATGAGAACAATTGAAAGTGTATTCCGGACAGAATTATTAGCAGAGATTTGTGGGCCCCTCAGTCCTCTGACCTAACATCCTGTAATTTATATCTCTGGGGTAACTTAAAGCAAAGTGTGCAAAACAAACCCACATACCCTGGAAGAATTCAAATAAAATATCTGCCAAGAAATTACCAGCATTTCACGTGAACTATGGCAAGTGATGAATAGTTTCCTAGAGGTGTCAAAAATGTATGGATAACAATGGTGGCTATTTTCAGCATCTTTTTTCATAGAGCTCATAAATAACACCTTTAACAGTAGTTTTGAAAATGTTGAAAATGTTGTATACTTTTATTTGTGCCCTTCTATGATAGCGGCAGTCTGTAATGATGCCAAGGATGCAGACAGGCAAAATACAGTGCAACCAGTTTGTAGTTTTTGAATCTCCCATAATTTTTTTACTATACTATTTTGTCAATATTGCTACATGTGAATGTCTTACAAATATTTGTTTATCTCTGTGAAAACAAGAAGAATTGGTTGCATGATTTAAAGTATCATTTTCATTGTAAATTCCAGCAGTAAAAATAGATCTTCTGTTGACAACACTAATAGAACATTTAAAGTGGGTATGTCAAAATGTATTGTGCAAAATTGTGTAAATCGCATATTCGCCTTGAAGCCCTTCATATAATTTTTATATAACAGATGAAGTAGTACAAAAATAAACCAGCTTGATATGAATTTTTGTAGCATTAACCATTTTTTTGGCTGGAGTTTTGTCACATAAGGGATTTGGAAAATTTATTTGAATCTTTATTTAATTTTGCTCATTATAATTGTAATATTAACTACTTTTGCAACACCCAGTTGAAATATATTTTCCTCTGACCCCAAAAATATGTACAATTACAACTGAAGGAAGCATTAAAAAGTGAGGATTTTAAATTTGAACAATGGTAAGATGAAAAGAGCTACAGGGTATGAGAGAACATACTCACTTATTTGAAGCATTAAAGCTATGGCAGTATTCTATCAATGGAAGAAATACCAAAACTATGAAAATTGATGACAAAATATTTGTTGGTTCTTACTTGTATGGATCTTTTAATTCCTCAGTAACAAAGTTTAAGTAGTTCCTGTGAAGAAAGCAAAAGAAAGTGCAGATCAGCTATTTCAAGTTTTAAACAAATAGAACAAAGACAATATGAGATCTAACAAAGATTCAAACAAGCCATATTATTTCCTTACCATCCTGAGTATGAGAAGAGTCCAGAATAGAAAGCCAATGCAATATATCCAGGCTCAGTTGTTGTGTCCTGCATTGGATTATAAAAGTGTTCTGTTTTTCCTGAGGCCAGAACCCAAACACCAGCTAAAATAATTATAACCAAGGCCAGAATTTTTGTTCCGGTGAAGATGTCCTGCACTCTTGTTGCCCATTTAACATTGTAGCAATTTATCACTGTCAAGAAACCTGTAGAAGAAATAAAGGAAACATATTAACATGAAGCAATATCTCTCTATGCATTAAGGGATTAGCTGAATCGAAACTCAGAGTTAAAAGGTATCCCAAATATGAAGTAAACAAAAGGTATGCAATATGTCATTTAACTAATTTAATTTTAGTTCTCCTTAATCATATTAAATGCTATATTTGTTGAACGTATGTAATTTGGATTATGCAAACTCACAATCTTAAGTGTTTATCTCTTTAGATATATAGGATGTCTCAAAAACAATTTTTCTTACATAAATCATACTTTTCATTTGTTTGTTTTTCAGGTCCCCATTGAAAGCAAAGCTCAGGGACATTGAACACATCATAGCTCTATGGCATATACATGACTAGTAAAATATGCATCACAACTAGTACACGGTACCTTTATTCTTTTTTTTTTTTTTAATCCTACATTATGTACTAACTTACGAAAATGTGTGAACCACCATCATTTCAAGCATTAACCTCAGAACATGTATTACAGTAGGTCAATAATAGTGTAAATCATCAACTCATTATTGCATGTTATCTGCTCTATGTATTGAAAAGTTACCTGTTTAAGGAGGTATTAAAGAACTCCTCCCCATTATGTCGTGGTAGCCCTGGTATTAACTAACTGTCGACACACTTGGACATTATCATTATTCATCTCATGGTGTTGGTCATCTGAAGCTGATTTAGCGTCGTACATTAAGAACGCACCGGGAATTAAAACCATGCTCCCAACGGTATCTACAACAATAAGTCTGGCCAGGACTCGTGTTGGAGCATATGTCTGACATATTCACAGCTTGCCAACATGGCCACGCCGTGGCTCAGTGGTTAGACCGCTTGGCTCTCACCAAGGCGGCCCGGGTTCGATCCCAGGCGACCGCAAAGTGAGATTTGTGGTGGACAACACGGCGTTGGGGCGGGTTTTCTCCGGGATCTCCGGTTTCCCCCACCATCTCATTCCACCGGTGCTCCATCGTCATCTCATGTATCATCAGTGTCATCGCCTGCGATGCCGTATGTAATAAAAGCGGGCGCTAAACACTACACATTTCATTTCATTTGCCAACATTTGTAAGCCCTGCAATGGGTATGGAACCAGACTTCATCTATGTACTACATGGCAAAGCGAGAAGGCGTATCGGAAAAAATTCGCAACACAGAGATGTTTACCTCAGCTTATTGCACATACACGGCGAGTCCAGTGTTTGTATAGTCTGTTCAGATATAATCATTTCTGGACAGCAATGTGTCATACATCGGCAGGCGCGAAATATATATATATATATATATATATATATATATATATATATATTTTATAGACTTACTGTATTTTATGTACTATATTTTATGTACTTACTGTACATCAACTTACTAATATTTAATTCGTCTAATCGACCAGATAAGAACCGATAAGAGACTATCACAGCGCTGGTCACCTGAAGATCAAAATGCCTCAACGCTCTGTCGAGTAATACACTACCGGTTTTCTCTGCACTATCTCGCTTCCCCGCATAAACCGAAAGAATGTCTTTACATTTCCTGAACTGGAACCATAATGATTTCAGAGTTGTTCTGAGTATCTCTGCTGCCCTTAAAACCAACTTCACTCTGAAAAATCTGTACATTTTTTGCAAAGTTGGAATAAATATATATTCATGTGTGTGCGTGTGCGTGCGTGTGTACGTTGCGAAACTGCCTTCTTTTATTATACAAAGAACCATATCATACAATTCTATTTTGTTCACAGATTTCAGAAAAAAAATTCTTCCGAGTCGTGATATTTTCACCTTCTGCAATGCATTGTTTTTCCTGGCGCTTTATCTTGCAAATCGTCGCTTTATTTTCTCCTCATCTGCAAGGAATAGGAATAAAATAAGAATCCGAATCACCACAGAACATCGTGATTTCTTGCGCTTGCCGATGTATGACATGGCTGTACAGAAGACAAGATTGCATTTGAGCAGAGTGTACATACACTGGTCTCGCTGTGTATGTGCGATAAGCTCACGCAAACAACTCTGTTGTTCATATTTTTCCTATACGCTTCCACGCTGTGCCATGTAGTTTACTGGTTCTATAATGGTTCACATAATAATGTATAACATCTCATTTTCAATATAATAATGCCTTCATTGAAAAATATAAACGGGAATGGCTATTTCTTTTATGTTCTTTGGATTCCTCTGTACATCGTATTTCCCATACATAGCATCCCATCACTGCACAATCCCAACATCCCTGATATCTTCTTTCCATAAGCTGAATCTCCTGGTTGCACCATTCTCCACATTTCTTGCTCACATCTTCTTAAGTTGATTTAAATAAATCAATATGGGAAAACAAATAGTACATTTTGATATTATGCACCCAACCACACGGAAAGTCTGCATCAAGTTGTCAATCAGTTGCTTGTAATTTTCTCTTTTGTTACCCTGAAAATATTGCGCTACCTTTCGAAAAGCTTCAAAAGCATTACATTCATCAAGAGTCATTGTATCTACAAATTATGATACAGCAAGATGTACATTGCTTGAATCTCGAAGAAATGCTTGAGAATGGGTCTCATTTAAGAACGGGTTCTTCCTGGGAAAAAAAAAACTGCAGAACATTCTTTATCATAATCAGTCTTCACCTTGCAACTTTAAAACTTCGAAACTGAATGAACACATCTTACAAAATAAATACATTTCAGCTTCTTAGATCTATCACACTAGGGCACGGTAAAACAAAAATGTATGAGATAACTATGTAAGGAAGGTACATAGGTAAACTAGAAGTTTATGACATTTATAAGTAGCGAAAATATATGTGTGAAGCTTCTGGGACCGCCTATAAACTAAAAAGCAACTCACAAGTTTGGGGTTCAACACATTCAAGATTCAGAGATACGTATTTAGATTAAAATATAATAGGAGAGACAACAAACTGCAGCTACGTATGTATGTATATATATGTGAACATATTGAGAAATAAATCCACCTCTCCCTCCATCCAGCTAAATTTAATTGACTGGAAAAAACAAAAGCCCTTATTGGTGAAAGCCTAAGTATACAGTTATTGGTTAGATTGTCTTGTGCGCAGCCACGAACCCTTAATACCCGTATAAACTTCATTCATTCATCACTCACTGAGCAGAGTGGGTTTACAGGAACTTATAGTTTCTTTCCTTAAAAGAGGCTTACTTCTTTCTGCTTATTTTCCTATTTTCTTTGGCCGGCCCTCCTATCTTGTATCCTCAAAACTCAAGACCATCACCGACGTATACCTGACTTAAGTCACTATAGAGTGATAAAAGCATAGATAAGACAACCTTTCCCCAACAGCTTTCATTCTCAAAAGGTTTATGTACTTACCTGGAAACCCTTTGTCAATTTCGAAAAACGTTGGAATAGCTTTGCACCGCAATAATAGCTACTTCCTCTGGAATGTGTCATAACAAGTATCAGGACTATTTAGTGCAAATTTGAGATGAGAAAATGAAGGTAAAAGGTGCTCAAGTAAGGTAACAAAAATGGGGGACAAAACAGCGTTGGTTTATTCAACTAATTCAATCGTTTCTCTTTCCTCTTATTCTAGTTTATTGAACTACAAACAAGTACATCAAATCATCACTCATCAGAAGGAAAATAACATTAAGTTGTATTTCATTACATTAGGTATCTCTACATTTTTAAAAGTAAGTTTGTTTCTAATAGGAGACAGTGTTTTATAGATGCTAAAGCTCTTTTATTTTCGAAATCCAAAGAAATAAGTGATGCAAACATTCTATTCACTCAGAATGGAAACTCTACAGATGTGCCAAATTCATCAATGTTGAATTTTTCTGAAGACTAGACTGAAGTTTGTCTTTGGCAAAGTCATCTAATGCTCCCTCACGCAAGTAAAACTATTCCTTGTTTTTCCTTTTCCGGAGCATGTTCTTCTAACCGTATAATAACTGCCGTCAGGTACTTCAACTATGGACAAAATATATGTAGTTCTATCTGCAAATTATGTAGTTCCTCCGGTAACAGAAGCTGCTGCGTCTTGGAAATTTCATCTGCATCAGCTGGATCCAAAGAAAACAGAAACTCCTTAATATTGTCATAATTCTCGTACAACATAGAGATGTCCATCTGCTCACTCAATCCAAGATCCCCAGCGAGTAATGGCTGGGAAATTTGAAAGGTGCAAGCTAGTGGTTTCCCTGTAGGCAACAAACCGACTGGGAGCTTTCAGCAGAATATTCTTTAGGACAGAGAAAAACTGATTTGCGAAGTCGTATTCGTTCTTTATGGATTAATGAACCCTGCGAAGAGCATGAACCAAGCACATCACATGCTTAAACTTAGGAAATATAGGTTTTAATTGGTGAACAGCTGAAACAATGCATAGAGCCCGCTTCGTAACCACAAGAAGTTTTTCAAATTCTATTCCAGTAGGCAAAAGCTTTTGAAGGAAGTCCATATTGATTGCATTACTGTACTGGGATTGGCTTTCTGCAACTCATATTTTTAACACGTGAAAATGTTCGAAGCATATCTTCCATTGGGTCTATGGTTTCATCCAAAACGACTTATACATAACAATCAAACACTTTCTTCTTGATTTGTCATATGTTTTTTTTTTTTTTTTTTTTTTTTTGGAGGGTTGTAAACAGGATGCATGTAGTTTTTTCTTAAAGTACACTCTTCGGGCATTAACATCTTCGCGTATTTTTAAAGAAATCCATTTGACGCTCGATAGTTCACCTTACTGAGTGAAATTCCTGCTTTTGTAAGAGCTGTACACAAATCAATGTTGAATTCCTTCAAATTTTGGCTTTTTGAAAGACTCTGTAGACACGCTTTTGGTACCAGGGGTTACCGCGATTTGTTTACTTGAAGAGTCTTGTTCATTTGATGCTTATAGCTGTAAATGTGTTGTTTGATGCAATCTCGCTGGTGTTTTTCATCTAACAAAATTCCTGTATTGCAAATAGTACATCGTATTGTTATAAATGAAACCAGTGCATAAAATCTTCCTTGAATTCCTGAGCCAGAACAACACATTGGGCCTGTACATCTTTGGCATGGTAAAATCTAAATTTAAAAGGATAGAATGATATACACTCCTTGTCAATTGCATTATTACGGGCTATTTATAGCGGTAAAGTGAGACAAAAAGTTCATTGTTGCACTGTGCTTTCATGCCCGCTCGTCGTTTGCTGGAAGTGGCAGGCATACTATTTGCATATTCACAGGAGGCTGAGGAGATATTAAAAGTTAAACATTTTACATTGATTAGAACTAATATAGAATAAAATGGAATGCAACTTAAAAAAGAGTGGAAAGGAGATTAGGGGCATGATTGGGGTGGAAAAGGGATAAAAGTCGCAAAGAAGGGAAACAGGTGCGTGAAAAAAATGAATCTTATCGCAACCAGAAACAGAATTTCACACTGTGGTATCTTTCCGAGGAGTTTTAATTTACGCTAAGAATAAAGGAGTCATAGCCATTACAATAATTATTAATAAAAGATAGAACATTTAAAGTCACAGTTCATTTCTATTGTTATTGCTTGTGATGCCTTTATGTTCCGTTTGCCTAGCTTCTTGTGCTCATAAAGTGTATTCGTTTTATTGAACGGTCAGAGTTCCTGGCAATAAAAACTTGTGCATGCAAAATGTGCCAATGTAGTTTACAAAGTAAGAAAAAAAATGGTGTATTGCACTCACCGACTTTCTCTATCCGTGGGAAAATTATTTTTACTAGCGCTTATTGCTCAACTATTTCATGTTAATCGAGCTAAAAATTTGAGGAAATTATCTTCTTGGTAATGTTCCTATAGCTACAAGGGAAATTGGGGTACAATAGACTTTAAGCGATGGTCAAATATTTGAAAAGCCGGTTCCTATGTAATGGTAAGGGCTAGGAAGTTGAGAACCTATAAATTGTCTAAAAGGGACCTTTGAAGAGACCAAAAAATATACAAAAAATGATCTAAAGATTGGAGAAAAGAACGTAAAAACGTTTTTCTAGGCTTAGTTTATGCCATGTTTGCAGCCAGGATTTCTTTTAGAAACTGTAAAACCAACCTACCCACTCTTACCCTCTGGTCGAGGTCATTGTCACAATGCTGGTCAAAAATAATCGGATATTTAGAGAACATTTACTCTGCTAGTGCTAATGGCTTGAATACAATAGAAACAAAAGTGCTACAAAAGAGAACTTTAAATAAAGAAATGGCTAAAAAGGCAAGGACATATAAAAATTCTAAAAAGGATCTTTAAAAAATAGCCAAAAACGCAAAAAAAGGGGGACAAATATAATCCTTCATTTACTGGCCTATAATGACCCATAACACTAATAAACACAAAAAATGTGCAGCCAAGCGGAATATTGAATTACACTAAGAAGTCTGGTGTGCTGTTTACGAAAATGTGTTCAGATTTTTCCTAACACGCATGGTTTCGTAATTTTTGGGTGATCCCATATAACCATTATATACTCAGCGTGCTTAGATTTCCACGCTTGTCACAACTTCCCCGGATCTGTATGTGGCCCGGGTGCCACCGTCTTATGGCAAGAACTATCTGAATCCAACAGATCTGCATCTGATGAAGCAGTACAACCATCTACATCGAAGGATGCTGCTTATATTCCAGAAGAAAAAGAAGCGGAAAAGCCACTCTTAATTACACAGGTGAAACTCGATCTGGTACGTGATTTTATATCTACCCAAGTAGCTAGCCGAGCTTCTCGGATCTCGTCTACAACAATGGAAGCTGTTGGATAAAGATACTAGGGTGACAGTGTTCAGGAACAGAAATCGGACGATGAATGAAATGGGTGAAATTATGCTCAATGCGTCCGGGGTCCATGGAGCTTCGAGTTACCCGACATTTGTCTATCAGGATAAGGGAAAACCCCGGAAAAAACTTTATCCAGGTAAGTCACCCTGACCGAGATTCGAACTCGGGACCTCTTAAACGTGAGGCAGACATGCTACCATCTACGCTACCGAGGCGGGCCCACCGATAGTGGTGTCTATGCAGCGATGTGAGTGGATTAATGCTGAAGAGTGGCGCCTATTTATTGACAGTTCTAAAATAAGTTTGAAGGCTGTGTTACTATATAATGCCAATGAGCTGCCCTCTGTACCTGTGGCATATTCTGTGGCAATGAAAGAAACTTACGGAACTATGTGCCACTTTCTTCAAGCCATAAAAAAAACGAAGATCACTGCTGGTGTATTTGCGGGGACCTTAAAGTGATTGGTCTTTTAATGGGATTGCAAAGCGGATTTACCTCTGCTTATGGGACAGTTGTGATAGGGAAAAGCACTATAAAGTTAGGGAGTGGATAGGAAGAGACGAATTCATTCCAGGGCGACAAAATGTAACATAAACCATTGGTTGACCCGTAGAAGATGTTTCTTCCACCTTTGCACATTAAATTTGGGATGATGAACTTCATGAAGGGCACGGACAACAACGGCGAAGGTTTCAAATATCTTTAGAACTGTTTTCCCTGGTCTGGGTGACACCAAATTACAAGGAGTATTCGTTGGACCTCAAATCAGAAAAGTGATCAAAGAAAAAAATGTTGATACAAAATTAAATGCAAAGAAACTTGCAGCATGGAGGTCATTTAAAGGTGTTGTTCACGGCTTCCTTGGTAACTAAAAAGATGCAAACTATAAATATCTGGTACAGAATCTTCTTCAAACCTATCAGAAATTGGGGTGCAGGATGTCTCTCAAAATTCACTTTCTACATTCCCATTTCTATCATTTTCCCGGAAAATTTAGATGCAATAAGTGATGAACAAGGTGAACGTTTTCACCAAGACATCTTGCAAATTGAACGACGTTATAAAGGTAGATGGGACGCAACAATGATGAATAACTACTGCTGGTTTCTAATAAGAGAGGATGTGACAACACATAAAAGGAAAAGTCTGAAACGGTCATTCCCTTCAAACACATAAATGTGACTAGCCATTTTATTTTAATTAACATATTTTCCACTAAAATAAATAACCATAGTAACAGAATGTGAGAGCTTGTCACGATTTCTTTATTGGAACACATATTCTTGGTACCACTGTGTTAATTTTGATTTACAATTTATAATAATCGGAATTGCAAACGATCTGAGAGTGACGAATTCAGCGCAACGAATTCATTAAGATTCAGCGTCTTTTATTTCTGTATATTTTTTAAAGTTCAAATTTGTAGATTAGTGATAATTAACATTATTATGTTAGATATCATCTTCAGACACTAGGGAAAAAATTTCCTCAACTTCCTAGCCCTAGTGATGGCTTTACGAAAAAGGAATAACGACTTCCCATTTGAGAAAAGTATGGAAAATTTAGGCAATTAACAAGGAAGATCCCAGAATGGTTCTCTACCTAAACAGTGTATTTGATATACATTGTGTTTTAACAAGATCTACATGTTTTGTGCAGTAAAATTTTGTCTCTCTCTCTCTCTCTCTCTCTCTCTCTCTCTCTCTCTCTCTCTCTCTCTCTCTCTCTCTCTCTCTCTCTCTCTCTCTCTCTTACGATTTACCAGGCATCCAGAGGAGGTTTTCCAAGGATATTCCCACATAATTCAAGATGTAAGTTTCACGTGTCATAAAACTATCTTAAAACATATGATATATTAATAAAACAAAGTTAGAGACATTTTAGAGAAAATCAAAATTTTCGAAGAATGTTCCATGGAAAGGGTAGTCTGGTGTGGTGGAGTTTTCTTTTGAAAATCTTCGTGTCGCATTCTTGGAAGATGGTGAACATAAATATCAAGTTTAGTATTTAACGGACTTATCATTTTTAGTTATGTTGCTTACAGCCCCCACCCCACACTCAGACATTTTGCTAGATTTTGGTCGATTCAAAACATGCACAATACTTCCCCATCTCTGTAGGTGAAAAAGTAAAAATTTCTACTTCCAATTCGAGTCCCCTACCCCTCAGTAGAGTTATAAAGTTCTATGTAATTACTAATTACATCATCCACTCATTTACTACTTTTTCTATCTCGTAAATAATAGATGGAGAAGGTAGGTATTGCATTCCACCAAAAATTCGATACCACGACTGCGCCAGAGCATTTTGAGACTGAATAAAAAGAAACATTTCTAGGAAAAGGGTCCACACATGCATGTGTGTATGTGTGTGTGTGTGTGTGTGTGTGTGTGTGTGTGTGTGTGTGAGTGTGAGTGAACATAGGTAAAAAATGAAGGAAGAGTTGGATAAATACCAAACTTTGTATTTCAATCCAGCATCTTCCAAGGAACAAGATTTTTAAGAAAATTCCACATTTTTTTAAATTAACATCCTCCAACGTTAAGTTATATCACACCCTGAATGACATGGGTGAAATGATGTTTAAATGAACCCAGGGTCCATAGAGCTTAAGACTTACCAGACATTCATCTTCCATTAGGGAAAACCCCGGAAAACCCCTTATTCAGATAACTCACCCTGACCGCGACTTGAACACGGGACCTCTTGAACGTGAGGGAAAGGCACTACCACCTACACTACAGAGACGGGCAAAACAATTCCCCCATTCGAATATTTTTTTTTTCAAAATGACTAATGATTTTGATTAAAATACCGTATGTTTAAAATATTTTCATGACAAATGAGGGTAAGTTCAAATCTGATAAATAATTACAACATTAATTTTATCAATATATTGACGCATATGTACTGGCGTTTCTTTTTAAGTGTAAGTTTTGGCAATGCATTTTATGTTATTCGAAAGAGAGGGGCATATGGGTTCTACAAAATAGTGTGTTTAGTTTTTGTATGCTTATATTCTGTTTATTCAAGTCTAAAAACGATAATAAAAGTACTCTAGGCACCCTGCTTTTTGAATTAAATCAGGTGCCAAAGCCAGAGAAGCTGTCAATTCACCGTTTTTGCAAAACTGAAAAGAGAAGACAAATGTTTAAAATATAACAGGGCTTCTGTTAATTATTTCGAATATATTTCCATAAGGCCCAAATGACCTCGTTGTCGACGGGCCCTAAGACACCACACACTCACTCACTCACTCTGTTTCCAAAATGTGCTAGGGATGCCTAGCACCTCGATACCTTTGTTCTTTATTTTCATCTAAACATAGCCTATATCCGGAGCCGTCCTAAGTTTATAAGGCAATGTAAATGGAATCACGTGTTCGTGTGCGACATCATTGGCTGTTTTGCCTTGTACCTCTCGGTGGATGAAAAACATAGTTCGCATATCAATAACTTTACATCTAATGCAAAATATATAAACAACATCACATTATTACAAATACAACAGTCAAACAGTAATTAATTAGTATCTTATTTGGTAAATGTAAGCGTAATTCGTATATATTGGAGTGCACCCTGCGCTTGAGCAGCTTAAAAAGAAGTGGGAAGACAATAAGTTTAAACGTGGCGGCTTTCGTGCAATATGTAAAACAATACAAAGGGAAACCGTTAAAAAGTGACGAAAAGCAAATTATATTGAACGTGTTTTGCAAGTTGTGAGCAAGTTGTGTTTCAGCGCCAAGTATCAATGTCGCTCGAAGTGAGGTTGTGAAAACGGGCCGGCTTTCGACTCCAGAAAAAAACATCGAAAAAAATTCATGCCAGTTGTGGAAAGCGAATGTGATGAATTTGTCAAAAGTGTTACTGTCGCAAGATTCATACCTTCTTTGAAAGAAACGAGCCACTACAATTACCAGAGTGCTTCAAGATTCAATATTAAACAATGATCCTGATTAGCGAGCTTTATAAACGAGCGTCTACACCATTCTTCGCGACATATGTAGGTTTTGAATTTGTGAACAGAAACAGAAAAAATATAATTGTTGGGCATGAAAATATATTGTGGTGAAGGAATTCGTCCCTCGTCGGATTCCGATTAGGTACCTTTTTTTTAGTTGCATGCCAGTAGAGCATTCAAGTCATTGCCAAAGTGGCTATACGCAGTTATTTAGCAATGTTGTTCCGAAGAAAGACTCATATCTTAATTTTTAGTTTATAAATGTGATGAGGTTACGTAATGAAATCAAATATTTGAGTAACTGTTGTAAGTATTCAGTCACATTTTAGCCTACAAAAGAAAAATATATTACACAGTAGACTCACCTTTGCATTTAATCTTAACGTAAAAGTACATTATCTACTCAAACATCGAAAACGGCAAAGCAAAACTTTTCAAGTTCGTAGAAAGCGCGTATGCTCGACACGTGGTTGATAAAATGGCGCGACTATTCCCTCCAGTCACAGTCGCCTGCAGAATAATACATTTTCCCGCTTTGTTTACATCATATAAACTAAGGAGGGCTCCGGTATAGATAAAAATATGGTGACTTGGGGGTCCAAAGCACCTGTCCCAAAATTATATTACATTATATTATATACTCTCTGAAAACCAAGTTTGACCTTGGTTGAAGTACCGACTGGACTGTTATCCTGCTGGAAAGTAATAACTTCGGGATAAGAGAAAAGCAAAGGATGCAAAATTGACATTGTTCTTCAAACCGGATGACCTATATTCATAGCGCCTGCTGTAATTCTGAGTCACATCTTACAAATCATTTCGCTATTCTGTTTTCACGCGTTTAGCAACAAGCCATAGTATGGGAAATAAATGATCAATGAATATTTCCTGTCCCCGGAGAGTTCTCAATGTTTTGTTTTTACACCTTAATGCAGCAGTATATATTTATACCTATGTAAATCACAGGCTTCGACTGTTTTTAATTTCGTTCGTCTTTCTTCTTATTAGTTTTTCTGTAATATGGTTCTGGTATAGGAAAAGCAAAGTTCACAATGGATTTTCCACTATGAAAACGAGATAAACTACGAGGGTCGTTTGATAAGTCTGATAAAAACCAAGAATAATCTTTTTTCTGTGAACATCTCACCTTATTTCTCGACATAGTATCCATTGGTGGCTATACACTTGGTCCAGCGATGTTCCAGCTTCTTCATCTCGTCGAAAAAATAGGTTCCGCCAAGGTCTGCAAAATACTCGTTGACGGTGACTATCACTTCTTCATTTAATGAACATTTCTTACCTCCGGGCAGAATTTTCAACTTTGGGAACAAGAAGAAGTCACTTGGGGCTAAGTCTGGTAAAGAAGGTAGATAAGGAACCAATCCAAAGCCATGCACTTTCGCCATTGCGATTGCTGATGTGTGCGATGGTGCATTATCCTGGCGAAAGAGCACTTTTTGTGTTTCAATCTCGGCCTCTTTTCAGTCAACTCATGTTGCAAACGATCCAACAATGAAGTATAAGCTACAGTTATGGCTGTGCCTTTTTCCAAGTAGTCTATGAGGATTATTCCTTGAGAATCCCCCCAAACAGTGAACATCTCCTTACCAGCTGCCAAAATGGTCCTTGCCTTCTTTGGTGCAACTTCATCAACCTTCGTCGGTTGTTTTGACTGCTGTTTTGACTCTGGTGTGTAATGATGGATTCAAGTTTCATCCACGGTCACAAATCGGCCCAAAAAGTCTTGCGGATCGCAATTAAACAACGCCAGACACTTGGTAGAAGTGTTCTTCCAGATGCGCTTTTGTTCGACTGTGAGCAATCGCGGCACCCATCTTGCACACAGCTTTTTTCATTGCCAATTTTTCGTGCATGATATTGTGCACTCGCTCAGTTGGGATGCCTACAGCCTCAGAAATCTCACGAATTTTGATTCAGCGGTCTTGCATTGCCAGATCATGGATTTTTTCAATGGTGTCCTATGTAGTGACCTCAATTGGGCGACCAGAGCGCGATTAATCTTCGGTACTTCTACGACCACGTTTGATTCATTAATCCAAAAGTAAATGGTCTTCAATGTTGTTGCAGAGTCCACGTGAACTTTATCCAATTCAGTTTTGACTTGTGCGGCAGTCCAGCGCTTCAAATGAAAATATTTAACAGCACGAAACTGTTTTCTTTTTTCCATTTTCAATCGCAGCTATCACACTAGCCAGTTTAGATGGCTGTCAGTAATGAATTGTATACAGTAGCACATTCAACTTTTGTGTACAATCTTTTTAATAATCAAGCCTACCACCCACAAAGTTGCAATAAAAAATTTCCATCCCTTCGTGGAAATTTACCAGACTTATCAAACAAACCTCGTACACATCCAGGATTTTACATCTTTTAGAGGGCTAGAAAGTGTTAAAATATGCGACGCTATGAGTTGATCCAAATATAATACATTTTGACTTGCGTTATTTTGAAATTTGTGTCGGATTCCTATCAGAAGGCTCACATTTTATGTGTCCATCAATACCTATAATAATAACCATGCATAGAAATTTTAATCCTTAAAGCTGGAACGGAAAGGAAATAAGGTTGAAATGTTAAGACTGGCAGGTAACAGAGCACCCTATCCTCCATGTAGTCAACTAGTGTTTGCAGACAGATCGACTTTACCTGCCTATCAGTGGTCCTTGGCGGCGTTGTTTACATTCTTTGTTTTGGTATTGATATGGTGTGAATGTAGATAAATTTTTTATGTTCCTTCATTTATTTTGCACTTGGATAGATAATATGAAATCATATGCTTAAGAATTCCTATTCCTGATTACAAGCATTTAAATAAAAAATTATTAGAACTATTTCTGAAGAAGCAAAACCTAAGAGATGCCCCCCTCCAAAGTAAAACGCGGATGGTGGAAATTTATTAATCATCATCCTTGGAATATGTAATGTTTGGCATTTACATGACTTTCTCTTTGACACACGTTTATCATCATCATCATCATCATCATCATCATCATCATCATCATCATCATCATCATCATCATCTTAGTTAATTGATGGGAATTAATCATTTCTTCACACTAGCCGTATATAGGCTAAGATATTTGATGGATAGAGTCAACATGAAAAATTCAATGCCATGGCCGGGATTTGAACCACGGATCTACTGGTTTCCGTCCAGTCGCTCTTAACCTTTGAGCTACCATGGCCAACGTGCCTTCCTGACATTAAATTCTCCGGTTGACTCGTATATTTTCCCGGTAGACCACTAGGGGCTCTCGCATCCGAGATACACCGTTTGTGGCAACTTACTATTGTAAGTACTTAAGTCCCAGGCTTCATCATTTAACTCTTATTATTTTAGTTAATTGATGGGAATTAATCATTTCTTCACACTAGCCGTATATAGGCTAAGATATTTGATGGATAGAGTCAACATGAAAAATTCAATGCCATGGCCGGGATTTGAACCACGGATCTCCTGGTTTCCGTCCAGTCGCTCTTAACCTTTGAGCTACCATGGCCAACGTGCCTTCCTGACATTAAATTCTCCAGTTGACTCGTATATTTTCCCGGTAGACCACTAGGGGCTCTCGCATCCGAGACTTACGTACTTACAATAGTAGGTCGCCACAAACGGTGTATCTCGGATGCGAGAGCCCCTAGTGGTCTACCGGGAAAATATACGAGTCAACTGGAGAATTTAATGTCAGGAAGGCACGTTGGCCATGGTAGCTCAAAGGTTAAGAGCGACTGGACGGAAACCAGTAGATCCGTGGTTCAAATCCCGGCCATGGCATTGAATTTTTCATGTTGACTCTATCCATCATCATCATCATCATCATCATCATCATCATCATCATGCCCGCCTCGGTAGTGTAGATGGTTGCGTGTCTGCCTCACGTTCAAGAGGTTCTGAGTTCCGATCTCTCTCTCTCTCTCTCTCTCTCTCTCTCTCTCTCTCTCTCTCTCTCTCTCTCTCTCTCTCTCTCTCTCTCTCTCTCTCTCTCTCTCTCTCTGTGTGTGTGTGTTGCAATTTACGTCCTCCAACGTTAAGTCATATCGGACGATGAATGAACTGTGTGAAATGATGCTCAAATGAGTTCGGGGACCATGGAGCTTAGAGTTACCCGACATTCGTCTATCAGGATAAGGGCAAACCCCGGAAAAAACCTTATCCAGGTAACTCACCCTGATGGAGATTTGAACTCGGGACCTCTTGAACATGAGGCAGACACGCTACCAAGGCGGGCAGATCTCGGTTAGGGTGAGTTACCTGAATAAGGGGTTTTCCGGGGTTTTCCCTTATCCTGATAGACGAATGTCAGGTAGCTCTAAGCTCCATGAACTCCGGACTCATTTGAACATCATTTTACCCATTTCATTCATCGTCCGATATGACTTAACGTTGGAGGACGTGCACTACAAAAAAAGGAAAGAAAATAATCTTCTGCTTCTTCTTCCTCTTTTTCACCACCGTAATAAGACATTACACTGCGGAGGAATTACGATACAGGAACTTCTCGATTGAATACTTCATATTTGTAAAAAAATTACAGACACATTTGAATGCATTTGGCTAGGTAACTTAAGGGAATTTACAAACCTTTTTCTAGCAATCGTGGATTTCTTTTCGTCCAGAAATCACGTTACTTACCGTTGGATTTGTAACCTTTTCTCCACCACCAACAAATCGAAACTCCGACTTCAGGAGCAACTGGCACAACATTTCCTTCTAAGTATTTTAATTGCTTTATAAAAGGAAATGAATAGGTTTCGTAACTTACTCTAGCTTTATCGGTATAAAAAAGCAGCATTATATGATACGGACATATCCTGCACAATTTGAATCATTTAACATCGTCCCTCTCGAAAGCCTTTGTCAATGATATTAGTGTGTGTATGTGTGTGTGGAAACATTCAAGAGCCTCTCTTAGCTATTACATGTTGGGGGGAAGTACGATAACTACCTATAGCTCTTGAATCTAGTTCCACATGCGTTTTACAATCAACTATGTTCTCCGTATGGGAAAATAGCTTATGGTTTATTCACTACGCTAATTAAAATATCACTCATGACCTACTTTATGATTAAACATTTAAAATGAATTAAACAAGCACTGCATAATTTAAATAGTCATACGTTCACAAAACAATGTGCTGTAATCACTGCAATGTTAATACAATTCAATTTTCTGCTCAAGCATAGAGCCTTCAATGTAAATTCAGTCACCCCACTGTACTTCATTTTCTAAATTTCTCTTCCTTTTTATATTAACCATTTATATTAACATAGGTCTCACAATTGGTATTTTTGTATTTCCGTCCCAAAGTGCTTTCCCGATAGCATTCCTCCTGGTACATCTCTTGGTAAACAGTTTCTTTTTCTTGTCGTGCAATGTCCCCAAGCCAGTTTATCTTGCTGTCCACTTACATTCCGCATTGGCGTTTCTTCGTGAACTTATATTCATTTCCAACCGTATTTGTCCACACTCCATTCTTTGTTATAAGCCACCAATCGCAATTTGCTACTTTGACGCTAATACGAGCCATAAAGCAACTACCTAAGTCCTTTTTCAGTTATTTCAGTAGGCGTCTACAGAAGATGCTGCTTTTTCTATCAAAATCTTCGCTTACCATTGCTGTTCTTTATTTGGCTGCTTGAACATAAGTCATATTGCTAAATATGACCATTTCAAGTAGCAGTTCATTTGCTAGACGACAGCATTCTAGGGTTTTAGCAGTCATACTATTCCTATCTTCTGCAACCCATTCCTGGCCGTTTTGATTTATTTACAACGCGTGTTACTTAGGACCGTATCATGAGTGAAACTTACACCTACAGTTCTGACATAAAACGTTTAGCAGCCAAGTTTGCTCCATTATGACTTTACTGCAAGATTTGGAGAGGGTGTTAGCACCTCGACTTATAAAAGACCTTTTGTGCTACTATTGGACAGCCCTCCACAGGAGGGAGAGGAGAGATGATGGGAGCTGAGAGGACACTAAGGGTGGTCGGATTTGAGGAGAGACGACAGCAGAAGACGGATGGCGGCTGGTACAACAGACTCCCCTCCTCCCTGCAACCTCGCACATCACCTGGGAGGCCATGGACTTAAGGTAAAGTCTGTTTAGTTAACGTGTGTGCAGTTCCCACTCAAAGGGACCTCAAGGGACCTGACCTTCCCGCCCACTAATGACCGTCATAAATCTATCTCCACACTTCAGAAATGGAACATTATAGTTGATGATCCTGATTTTCTCGAAGTGACAGTCACATGTCTACTCCACGTGGAGTCTCAGTTACCAAAGTTCCAACTACCAGTTGATCTGTTTCATTACGTGCAGAAATTCGTTGTGTGTCACGATGTGGAGACCGTGGGAGGGAAATGCAGTGGTAAATGCAAATGAAGTAGTAGATAAATTTCAGTCACGTGAAAATAATCAAAGTGATGACAATAGTGTGAATAACTGGGCCGAGTTATGTTACTGGAAAAGCCTCAAAAAACAAAGTTTCAATGGGAACTGTTTCTAAGCAAATTAAAGCGCTTGTTTTGAACACATATAAATATGTGCTGACAAATAATCTTGGTAAGGGGTCATGCAATGATAAATTATGGGAATTCACAGAAATACAGTAAGAAATATTGTGACGAAAGGAATACCAAAGACGCCGATCAAGTGTGAAAACAAAAGGAAACGTTTCTCTAAAGATAATTTCACATGCGATTTAATTCGTCGAGAAATTTATAGATTCTATGCAAAAGGGAGAGTGCCCACCTTAGACGAATTGGTTGCACATTTGCAAGAAATTTGTGATTTTCCTTATGGGCACTGCACTTTGCGCGGTCTCCTAAAGGAGCTGGGTTTCAAATACCGCACTTTGAATAAGTTAAGGGTTATTATGGAATCCAGTAGAATTGTAGCTTGGCGATATATAGCGTCAAAACTAAGAAAGTTTTGCAGTAATGGACATAAGATAATTTATTTAGACGAAGCCTCGTACGATACTCATGACGTATCGAGAAAGGTGGCAACCTTGCAGAAAGGTCTGCGAGGAGGAGGGCCAGGGTTGTAAAACGATTATAAGGGTTCGTCAAAGGCAGCGGCCGACTGCACATGAGTTAACTAAACGGACTTTAACCTCGCCTACCCGAAGGCCCAGAGTTTACAGAAAGCGAATTCTCTGCCATGCACGCCGAAACTTTAAAACCCTGAAATACCCAACCAGGGTGAAAGGTGACGTGAATTGGGTGGGGGGCCCGTTTGGGGGATGTAAATCTGCATGCGGATAAGAGAATTTATTTTATACCTTTAAGCACGTTTTATAACGGGATACGTATATTTAAAATGTTTAATTTCTCATTTAAATGCTTGTGTTAAACTTCAGATGCAATATTTTAATAATATACACACATAAAATCATTTGGAAACTTGCTGAACTTTCACCATAAAAACTGTATTACATACAGGTGCTTCCATAAGCCACACAACTATAAAGAAAAAATACATTACACGAGGAAATACAACTTAAGCATGATATATGTAATATATTAAAAAGAAATTATTTTTAAATTACACCGATTATTAGCATCAATTTTGAGTCCATATTTAAGAAATAAAAATTATTGATATATTTACAATAAACCCCAGTTATTAATATTTATTCAATAAAGGAGAGTACCAGATCAAGAATTAATGTTTGGTGTAACTTGTGCATCTTGAAAACATACCGAAGTTAAATCAAGTGCTAAATGGCATCTTTACCAAGACATAGACGAGTTTAAAAACATATTTACCGCGACAATAATGTTTTGTTTTGCCAACTATGTGGGAAAAAAGTAAGTGCAGATCAGCGTTCACAAGTCACTTCACATTTATCTGCAAACTATCATATTGCTACTGCAACTCGTGGGAATTCATAATTATTTATAGATGAACCGGCTTCTTCAAGTGCAGGACAATCGAAGTGTTCCAAATATTATTTAGATTTATGCAGAGCATTTGTTGCAGCCGATATTCCTCTCAAAAAAGATAAATAAAGTTCAACTTAGGAACTTTTTGATCATATTTATTGATATCAAGTCTCCTGAAGAATGAACATTAACAAAGCAGTACCTTCTTCAGCGCTAAGATGAAACTTTGCAAAAACCTTAGGGTAAGCAGCATGTGAAAATGAAAAACTTTGGGTCAGCATCGGGTTTCAAATTTCAGAGAAATAGGAAATGTAGGTAAAATGTAAATGATGAAACAGTGAGCAGTCATACTTAGTGGCGTGTAAAGAACTATATACAACAAATAAATAACGATTGTAAAGTTATTTAATGAAGATATCACCAAATGGTATAAAATACAAGGTATTGCTCTTTCTCACAGATACTGCACCATACGTGATAATTGCTGGTGAAGTCCTTTTCGTGAGTTTTCTTAAGTTGATTCGCGTCACTTGTAAAGTTCGTTCTCTTCACAGGTTATGTGAATGTATCAGACTCCCATATTCCAACGTGGAAAGGGTTGTAACAAATGGGAGAAAACCATTTCTTAAATCGTCATTGAGGGTTAATCTCTTCAGGGAAAAACAAAGTCCCATTTTTCTCTTTCCCCTGCGCCAGAGGTTCAATTCTGGGACACATGGCTAAGCGCAGTTTTGTACTATGGCACAAATTGTGAATGTTTTATATCTGCTGTAAACGATTTGGACAAAAAAAAAAAAGCGTCATCTATTGACACAGTTCAAGCTTTATTGAAAGATGGCCAATTAAAAATATTTGGCGTTTATATCTACAAACCTAAACTTTTTGTGTGACTCCATAAATAAACCAGAAACTTCACTAAATTTGTTGAGTAAACTACTTTAAGGAGGTGCGGGCTGTTGAAATGAACATTAATTCATTCTCAGGACTAAAGTACTAAAAGACAAACTTAAAAAAATTATTTGAGAAAAAAATGGTTCTAAAAACTGTGTAGAATGGCTCAAGTCATGGAAGGTAAACAAGTGGATGATTTAGAATGTGTTAGTGAAGTCCCTTTCTTTAAATAGGCACGTCTGATTTCCTGTGATGTGAAAAGATAATTTTCACAATATAAAACGTCATTTAGTGACAATTGTCACGCATTTGTGATGGACAGTTTGGAGAAGACTTTTGTTATCTACTGCAATTTTAAGTCAACATGCTAGGTGCTGTTATCCATTTATGGGTGTTGAGTACCTCTAACAATAAATAATTAATAATTATCTATAATTTCTGTGAATTTGAGTAATATATTTTAACATGTTTACCAAATATTTAGACACTTTTACGAAATTTTTGTGACATTTTAGCACAGAAAAATATTTTAACTATTCTTACCACATACAAATCCGTTCCCTATTTATAACACTTGAAAAGTTGAGTGTATTTGCTCAACACGTGATTAGGTAAGAACAAAAAAAAAAAAATGGAACTTTGATATTATCAATGTCCTGGTGGCAAATGGGTGAATAATCTGGATGATGATGATGATGATGATGATGATGATGATGATGATGATGATTCGAGCGATACAAAGACATCCGATCTGGAGGGTTTCGAATCGATGTCCAGCTCAGACTACTGGAATGCGATCAATAAGTACCAATTAAGTTTCATGTGTGCGCTACATGTTATTTAGAAATATGATCAAATAAATGAACTTTGTGGTCAAAAATGCACATTATTGTCACATAACGAAATTCAATGTTTGTCCACGTGGACGATCTGTCAATGCGATCTATATCAGTGCGAAGTGATACGTCCGCCTCATTCTTTCGCTAGACAGAGGACATCGTTAAATGCAAACTTTATTGCCTTTTGTTTTCCGGTCTTCCGTTTTCCCATTTGCTAAAGCGTCACTGATATTGTTTGGAACTAAATATCCCGATTTTTGTCTTATTTTTGCATGTATTTTCTGTGTAATAAAAAACTACTTTCTCTTCCATAGCTTATCAATGAAAAATCGCCTTGTTGTCCTTTTATGACTTCAACCTGTTCATATTCAATAAATTTTGAAAAGAGAATATGTTTTAATTTGATTTTAGTTTTCTTAAATAGTTTGAATTAACATTATAGATAGAGTCAACATGAAAAATTCAATGCCATAGCCGGGATTTGAACCACGGATCTCCTGGTTTCCGTCCAGTCGCCCTTAACCTTTGAGCTACCATGGCCAACGTGCCATCCTGACATTAAATTCTCCATTTGACTCATATTTCCCCAGTAAAAAAAAGAAATCTTAGCCTACATACGGCTAGTGTGGAAAAATGATTAAATTCCATCAATTAACTAAAATAACAATATAGATGTTTAAATTTTTTCAGTCATTTATGAGCTTAAATAAGTAGCTGTCTTAAAATCAGTCATAGATTCTTTCTACTACAGGAAAAACAGTGTATTTTAGTGACAAACGAATTAACAACATTCGTTGAGTGGTTTTCGAGATTTTCCTCCTCCAAACTCAAGCACACACCTTTCCTTTGTTTATTATAAGTATAGATAATGTCAGTGGACTTGCAGACCATCATACGTTTAGTATGAAGCTTGTTGCAGAGTGGCCAGGCCGTGGCTCAGTGGTTAGACCGCTTGGCTCTCACCAAGGCGACCCGGGTTCCATCCCAGGCGACCGCAAAGTGAGATTTGTGGTAGACAACACGGCGTTGGGGTGGGTTTTCTCCGGGACCTCCGGTTTCTCCCGCCATCTCATTCCACCGGTGCTCCATCTTCATCTCATGCATCATCAGTGTCACCGCCTGCGGTGCCGTATGTAGTAAAAGTGGGCGTTAAACACTACACATTCATTCATTTTTGTTGCAGAGTCTTACTAGTCAAGCTGTTTATTAAATACTAGTTCGTTCCGAGTCCTGTTATATTTATTGAGATATAAAGTAATTTATCATTTGGTATTTATTTTATCCCAAAATAAGTCGTGTCTCCGATCACCAGAATAAAAAATGTGACCGCTGTTTATTGTTAAACTTTTTCGAAACCAAACACACGTTTGCTAAAGATATGAAGTTTCAGGAAATAGGGCCAACCTGCTTTTCTCTAAGCTTTCTAGACAAAACATTTCAAATCACTAAGCACACAATAATATAATGGACAGGATTAAGTACGAAAGCAGGAAAGATAAATATGTAAATGACAACAATATTGATAATTTAATGTGCGTTGGTGTCGTGTCTCAGAAATTGCGTTTGCGCACTGACTAATGACTACGGCCCGGAAATTTAGCCAAAAATTCGTGAATTTTGTTGTTCACGAGGTATAGATCGTCACTTAGTCGTCAATTCGTGCTGCTGGTAGAGAGAGAGAGAGAGAGAGAGAGAGAGAGAGAGAGAGAGAGAGAGAGAGAGAGAGTGTGAGAGAGAGTGAGAGAGGAAATGTACCTTCAGCGTCTAACGTTAATGCAAACAGATACAGTAGTTCTTGTCATGGTCTGTACAACGTGATATTGGGAGCAAACATCCCTTTCTGGAAAGTAGAAAATAGTTATTTCAAAAATTTTTAGAAAAATATACAGGAAAACTATTGCTATCCGAGTCCACAATACGCAAGGAATACTTAAAGCTGTGCTACGAAGACATACTTCAGGATATTAGAAAACTCCGTTTCCGACAACAGAACATGGGTTCCCATAGACGAAACGACAGACTTTATGGGAAGTGATGTAGCGCATGTACACTGTACATGCTGGTACACTGAGGCATATGCATAGGCATCATGTAGTACTGTCACAACTAATCAGCTTTTCATTTATTGTGCACGTTGTAAATATTAATTATTGTGTTGTTTATATTCATATATCTTGAAAAAATAAGTGTGTTTTGTATAATTTATGAATAAAAGTGGAATATATTATATGGCACTGTATCCGTCGTGACTACATTTCATAGATTACCATTGCCCGTGACCTTGGTTGTATGAGTACGTGAGCTATTACATGACAGTAAACCCCCTTCCCTATGTTTACAAGACGCAGGTAGCGTATATTCCGGTCACTACTAACCTGTTGTATTATTTTTTGGCTAAACTTCCGGACCCTATTAATGACTTGCGATTGGTTCACTATCGTCACAAACAGTGAGGGGGGGATGTAAAACTGCATTGGATGAGTATGATTCAAGGAACACAAACGTGCAAGACGTCACCAATGCAAAGATGTTGAATGGTCCAACGAACCAGCCTTTATTACATGTCAAGTCGCTGAAGAATTTACATGTGCAAAATACTGACAGAAACATACGACCCAACAGTGAACAAAATTGGCAAGCCTACCTTGCTTGAGGGGGTTACATAATGATCAGTGAATCCTATTGCCCCTAAAAGAAAGTTGCTGAGTTCTATGAAACTATTTTAGACCATCATGTCCATTCAATGGCATAGAGGCATTGCGAGTGTGTAGGATTTAAACGCCCGTCGAGAGCCAAGCCATTTGGGTCTGAACAATAACGTAGGATTATTGTTCCCAGCATAGAATGCAAAATTTCAAAATGATCTGGCGCAAATGGAATTGATTGAGGAGCAAGAGGATAAAACTGCATACTTTCATTGGCTTATCCAGTTGTCCGATTTGATTATCCAGAGCCATCGCTTCGCACAGGACGATTACCCTCTTGATGTCACCCCTCATGCTGGTGGAATATGTACATAACTATATCAAAAACTGCACATTAAAAATGCAATGATAAAACCTGAATATGTATAATTACAAAACTCCTTAATAGTTAATGAATTACACATTATCTCTGTTGATGAACAGAATATCTTCTGGCGAATTTTTCTTCAGTCTTGCTCCGTAAGGAATTCTATTCCGTTTATACTGAGGTAATCAATGTGAGCCAATATTAAATTCTATAGGAGCAATGTACATCACAATCGTATTCTCGGCTCCATGTTCTTGAAAATGACTAGTCTTCAGCAATACCATAATGCCCTTCCTAGATCCTGGACTTAATCCTTACGAAAGGACATTCAAGACAAACCAATTCAAGATCAATCCACACAGTTTTAGACCGAAAACACTTAAAAAAAAACACGCTTTCTCTAATACAAAGTAAATGAATCAAGTGGATACAAAATGCGATTCTAAAACGGCACATTAACCGTAAAATCAGAATGGAGTTGAGTTCAAGTGTGCATATTACGTCACCGGAAGCGAAAGAAAGAGGGAGGGAGAGGGAGATGGAGCTTTACGGCAACACAACAACCAATATAAAATTCCACACTGTCCTGTTTGTCCACAAAATAGAATCGTTCCGGTAAAAAACAGTTTCAGCTTTAATGTCTTCACTTTGGACTCTGTTTTTCAGAATATATTTTGCCTCATTAGAAGACTAGTTCTGCTCATGTGTCAACCTCCAAGTTGTTCATAGTAACTTTGGAAAACGTAGTTTTAAATGGTTACATACCTGCTTGAAAATAAAGAGTGTTTATCGGGCTTAATGGCCGTTTCGCATTGCACTACTCCCTAGCTATTGACATCACAGCGTGCAGAGGGAAGTGACGCCCATTATCCTGTCAGACCAGCTTAACTCCCTCGTGGGGGGACCACCAATCAATCTGTCAACCTCTACAACCGGCTCTGGACAAACACAATTTGGTTCGGATATAGGTATCTCTGGGCCAGTATTTCTTACATCAAAGAGCTCAAGTCCAAAGGCAAAACCAGTCACTACAAGACAGTCAGTGCTGCGCGGCAAGGGGATACGGCGAGACTCACCGACGCTGGTTTATTGGATAGCGAACTAATGGAGATACCTGCATTCTATGTCAACAACGAGAAAGAGACATCTTCTTCTCGTATAAATTGTATTGCTGTTGGTTAATATAATATTCTACATTTTCTTTATCTGTGCGAGTTAATTAGGTAAATCATATAAAAGATGAATGAATGAAAAAGCAAGCAGATGAGCTCGAGGACCTTAAGCGTTATAGCTAAGTGATATTTATTTGCCTGAACGACTTAGAGAAACCGTCAAATAAAAAATTCATGGAAATGAAATAGTGGGCAGACTGGCAAAGAAGGCTTCTGCGGAAGATAACAAAATACTCTATGATAAAACGCCAAAAGAAGTTCTAATAACTAAAGATAAAAACTGAACTCGACACATGGCACAGTAATGATCAGCATTAAGGAAAGGAGTAATAACTGAAGTATTCTTCTCCTAAGTGAGAAGCAGATTAAGACAAAAGCTGCCTATATGCCAAGAGTTCACAGCAATTATCACAAGACATGCCAAACTTAGATCTTATCATCACAAATTTGCCTTATTGGACAGCCTAATATACCAATGCCAAGAAGAGGATCAAAAGGTAGATCACATAATATTCCGACGTAAAATTGTAAACCACTACAAAAATATCAGAAATATTCAAAGTAGTGGACGTGCTTGGCCGATAACATAAGAAGAACTTATGAATACACATTTAAAACACTTTGCTAATTTCGTAAAATCCATAAATTTCTCAGATAGAGAGTAACAAAAGGATACAAATGTCAACTTACCTTACTCGATTAGCCTTAAATTATGCATTAGAAATTAAGGAATAAAAAATTGGAGGAACCAGAATGTTGCAAATGTTCCACCGCGATATTCTTATTCTAGACAAATATTGTAAAATTGTAAAATTATTTCTAAAATATGTATAATGTAATAAAATGCATGTAGTATTCTTAAGGAATTGAGCAGGATTAAAAAAAACACATACACATTCCTTAGGTGGAACCGATTTTCCCTTTAGTGTTTTCCCCGGTTTTCCGCTTCGGTGATCACGAAGGGACGGGAAATACAGGAATGTCTAGACACCTTGTGAATACTCTTCCCCAGGCCTGATCTAGCTCTATTTATTTACAACGAAATGTGCACTGTAATTACTTCTCCGAATATTTATTTCGATTAACATGAAATAGATACAAAAATATGCTTTCGTAAGAATAATGTGTGGAAGTTATATCAACATAAATTTTAGTACATAGATAAACGCATATGAAAGCAACATCAGATTTTTAAATGTAGTACGAGTTATTAGATAACTGTATATGCAAGCTATGATGTTTCTGGCAGTTTGTTTTTCGTTGGTTTGCTGTTAAACTTTCAACTGTACATGAAACATCGTATGATAGTCTCTGTATCAGAATAGACGAGTTAATTGGCAAATTCGGCACCAATTTTGATTGTTAAATCTACTTCGATTTAGTTGGCATGGTCTAACCATTTCACTTGTGTCAGATAAGACATTTTGAAATATTGTATCCTAAGTTGGGAACGACAATCGATTCTTTGGTAGTTGCATAACTTACAATATGCAGTAGAACTAATCATTCGGTGTTATAACTATTCGGAACGCTTTTAGAAATAAAAAAAAGATATATGCCCAAAATTAATTTATTAAACAAACGAGTTGTATTGTTCGGCAGATATCGCAGTGCATACCTGTAAAGTACTAAGTACTTTATTTTTCTAAAATCAAGTGACACTTTACGTACATACAGTAATATACAAAATGTAAGCACTACTTTGTGGTCTTTAAATCAGTATTGCCTACGGTATACAGAAATTTTGCTTTATAAGAGCAATAAAATTTTATCATGATTTATCCAATTATCTGGATCGAATCCCATCCTAATTATTTCGGATATTTGGAATTCTACAACAAGTCTGTGTGCTGCGCCGTGGCATAGTAGGCTGGAGCGTTGTGTTTTGGTTCCGTGCCATGGAAAGCACCCGGGATCGATCCCACCCCTGGGGGATGCGGATTTCAAGTGCGGGTATAGGACCGGTGCCAACTCAGCATCCTGAGAAAATTGAGGAGCTATGCTAGGCAGCGAACTCTGAGTTAGAAAGCCAACTTTCCGGCTGGCCACATCTCCTCGTATCGGTATGATCGCCCATCTCTGCCTTGCTTATGTGGGCGTGAAGCCGGCAGTCGGGTTGGCAGGCTCTGGCGAGCTTGCAGGTTGTTACGCCGTGGTTTACGTTACTACAAGTTTGTTTCATTACATGTTTGCAGTTTTCATTTTGCCAACAACTTGTTTACATGAGATACATTGTGCGACAGAGTTGTAAATCTATGGGATTTCCCCATATGCTATATGCTTTGAATGCTAGTTTATGCAGTGTTTCATTTGCGAATATATATGTTAAAGGATACACATGCAACCTTGACATTTTCGACATATCCGATGGACGTAAGGTGTGTTAAAATGCCCTTATTCATATTAACACATTTAAGTGAGTTGCAGATCATTAAAAATAAGCCTTGGTATGATAGATGAAAAAGTGACGTGGCATAGAACCCCGGTTACCCACTCAACAAACGAAAGCATAAACCAATATGCCATACAGAAACTGCTAGGGTACAGCCTGATTTAGCGGGACATGATCATCTTACGAGGTGCAACGTAAAGATGTGGTTATCCCAGAACTGACTTTGAGATAAGCATGCAGACTGTTGACAGAGCGGGCAGCGGAAACCAGCATGCAAGTCAAAATAGTTTATGCTTTCAGTACGCTGGAGAGCGTTTTGTAATTGCTAATCAGCTTTCGAAAAGTCCTTTTAGAATATCTGAGAGGTACAAGCAAGACCACAAATATGGCTTGCTTCTTATCCCTTTTTAAAAATTAGAATATTTGGAAGAGAAAAACGAAAGGAGATTCCACTGGAACTTATAGGGTAGAGTAGTACAATGGCGCTCAGCGGACATGGCGCTCATGTAATATTCTCATAGCGGACAGTCGGGGCAACGCACAGAAGGACTATCGTGGCCGTGGAGCAGTGCATGCGGGTTTGTTGAGAAGAAGCGTGTTTTGTATGAATTTCTTAGTACAGATACACCAAGATCATAACAAGGAAAAGTCTATCTAGTCAACGGGTGTGCAGTTCGGACTCAAAGGAACCTGACCCTCCTGCCCACTAATGACCATAAATCTATTTCCACAATTCGAAATGGAACACTGTCGTTGAGAACCAATAGCAACCCTGATTTTCTCGAACTGACAGTCGCATGTTTACTCCACGTGGAGTCTCAGTTGCCAAAGTTCCAACTTCCAGTTGATCTGTTTCATTACGTGCAGAAATTCGTTGTGTGTCACGATGTGGAGACCGTGGGAGGGAAATGCAGTGGTAAATGCAAATGAAATAGTAGATAACTTTCAGTCAAGCGAAAATAATCAAAGTGAAGACAATAGTGTGAATAAATTGGAAGGTGTTGCTGGGCCGAGTTATATTACTAGAAAAGTCTCAAAAAACGAAGTTATAACGGGAACTCTTTCTAAGTAAATTCAAGCGCTTGTTTTGAACACATATAAATATGTGTTGAAAAATAACCTTGGAAAGGGCTCGTGCAATGAACCTGGTGATAAATTCTGTGTATTCACAGAAATACAGCAAGAAATATTGTGACGTAAGGAATACCAAAGACGCTGATCAAGTGTGAAAACAAAAGGAAATGTTTCTCTAAAGTAGATAATTTCACATGCGATTTAATTCGCCGAGAAATTTATAGATTATATGCAAAAGGGAGAGCGCCCACCTTAGACGAATTGGTTGCACATTTGCAAGAAATTTGTGATTTTCCTTATGGGCACTGCACTTTACGCGGCCTCCTAAAGGAGCTGGGTTTCAAATACCGCACTTTCAATACGATAAAGATTATTATGGAATCCAGTAGAATTGCAGATTGGCGATATATAATCAAAACTAAGGAAGTTTCGCAGTAATGGACATAAGATAATTTATTTAGACCAAACCTCGTACGATGCCCATGACGTATTAAGAAAGGTGGCAACCTCGCAGAACGGTCTGGGAGAAGAATGGCCGGGGTTGTAAAACGATTATAAGGGTTCTTCAAAGGAATCGGCCGACGTGCATACGAGTTAACTAAACAGACTTTAATACTAAATATATTTGTAAACATGTTTTACAAAGTACATAACTTGAAAGACTGCAAATTGATACTTTAGTCGATCTTGTGGTGCTGTGTTTGAAGGGTGATTCTCATGATAAATCCAACATATCGTCGGCAGGTAATGACGCTCAATCCTAAACGCTATTACCCGCCAGGCGAGCTCCATTGTCTAACACGTATTTAAATGTTAAATTATTTTATCCAACCGACCAATTAAAGTGATATGGGATTTGTTACTTTCCATTAATATTATACAAAAATACAAATAATGGCAGCTCATGAGCTTCAGTGCATTGGTATTTGGCCTCTCCACCCAGATCAGTTCAGTGATGAAGATTTTATGGTCGCAGAAACTTACAAATACCGGAAGGCCAACAGCCAGAGAATAACAAAGCACTTTCTGTTGTGGACGAAGATCAAACATCGCCTAGTGGACCTACTCATCAAGAAACGCCTGTATTGGACAAGACCTCAGCAACAACCAGTTCTACCACCACCGAACCAAAACTATTAGAGTGCTCTACCAATTCCTTGTTCCAGTTAGCAGAATTAGCCTGCCCCTTCCTCAACAATCACTTCTGCCTCCAGAAACCAGAGACGCCCAAAAGCTCTACCAAAATTTTCGTCGCAGATATTTCCCCCATTCCAGATCCCTCAAATGTTTCCAAGATGACCACTCGCCGAAAGCCAAATATAATGAGGTACCAGATTCTAACAGCCTCTAAAATGAAGGAACAGCTGCAGGAAGAGAGACGGCGATCCCTAACAGTTGCACAAAAACATTCGAACCAAAAGCAATAGCACAAAAAAGGCCGAAAAGAAGAATCCCAAGAAACGAAAAACAGGAAGGAAAATCAATTTGCCTGATAGCTCCAGTGACGGACATTCTATCAGCGATTTAAATATATGTGACGATAAACGAACTTGATGATTTGGAACCTGTGTCAAAAGATATGTTTTATTTGTGGAGAATTTAGAGAAAATAACGAACTGTGGTTACGTTCAGTCTCCTGATCTGAATAGGCACGGGAAGAATGCAGTGGAGCCGACACGCCTGATAATTATAAATGCTATTATTGCATAAATATTAAATTGGTTTATTCAGTTTCGAGCGCCATTAACTGCACATGGCGGGCAATACCAGTCGACCCAACGTGTTGTATTTGTCTATTACCATGGCTTCCTGTTTAAATAAATGTCTTCATTTGTATTTGTTTCTAGAGCCTATTCATGTAACTTACAATTTACTGTTTTTAATAAATTATTTCTGTAATTACAGTTAAGGTTGCTGAACAATTTTTCTTAAGTGAGCGTCATTACCCTACTCTCCCCTAATTGAAGAAGTTTTATTGACAACCATTTGTTATAAATAGTTTATAAATTTGTCCCTTATATTTCTTTCAATTCGGAGAAACTATTGTTTTGTATATTAAAAGGAATGTCTTCAGAATCATTAGCATTTACTACAATATCATTAGCACTAGCTCTCTTATAACACTGTGTAGAGACAAGCAGTTCATATCATAAGAGAAGCGTGCTCCGCATTCATTTCCATTTGCACAGATGGTCTCTGATTGATGTACCTTCTTTATTGCATTCAAAATCCTTCCTAGAAATGGAAGATCAAATATATCTCTAAGGGATGTGCTTTCTCTTCTATTAAAACAGTCGGCAAGTATAGTCTTCCTACTGGAACAATGTTCAGTGGTGATACTTTAAACTGACTGCATCAATTAACTTCTTCAAAAGAGAAAAATAAAATGTCCCACCATCACTTTGCCTTTCCCTTACACCGACCTCTAATATATTTGCACTTGCTACGCCCTGCAATATTTACGAAAAGCAGTTCTTTGACGAACCAGAATGAGGATGGCAAATTATGTGACAATGTAGGGAGCAAATTGCTCCAACATAATTTCAAAATTTCCATAATTTGTGATAATCAATAATTCAAGCCTTCCCAAGAAGGTGGCAGCATGTAGACTCACTAATTCTGACCAAACCGTAGCGCAAATTTCATTAACTATTCCAGCAACGGCTATCTTTCCCATGCGGAAGTTTAAAGCCAAAGCTCTGAATGCCAGTCCAGTGGCAAGATATCTGCAACAAAGATATAAACGACGTTATCTCTCTGTGGTTTTTCTTTCAGAGGAATTGCTTAAAAAATGAAAACATCCAAAGAGGAAATCAGGAAGGAAATTAACAAGGTTCCAGTTAACAGATCTGAACCTGAAGCACACATAAATTATATTTCTTGGCAGTATATTTACATGGTCACTTTTCTGAAAAATGAGCAGGTTTCAAAGTAAAGATGAAGCAGCATCGCGCGCAGACACTGAGGACTAACAATCCATGCCATGCAAACATACCAAGAATACCATTGGATAGTGCTATGAGACAATGTATGTTAAATTTAGAAAGAAACTTCTTATGGAAGAACGTAACAGTGAGATTCAAGCCAAAAATGACATGCCGATTAAGTGTTTCTTATGGGTATACTTCCAACATGGAAAACCTTATCGATATCCAGAAATTTGAGCACCAGAGGAAGGATAAAAGAGTGTTTAGTAGATGCAACGACACAGAACAAATCTATTCAACACAATACTTGTAGCAGTTACAAATCCATTATAACTTAAGTAAACTATACTACTAGTACCAATGATATGCGCTTTATTTCGCACAGAAACCTTTGCAGGATGGCATTTGTATAATTTTGTTTACCTTAAAGTCACAATAAATTAATCAGCGGCGGATATTGTTGAATGAAGGCAGAAATCGTTGATCTTTAGGCAAGGTTCGTCCTACGCAGCATATGATCAAATATCGATAGACATTCTTGCAAAACCATGAAATTTTCCAGGTTCAGGTCTTGCGAGTTGGGTATTGTGTGAGAAATTCTCCCAAAAAAACTTCCAGTTGCGTATAGAGTTCACTCCCCCCTTTATATAGTCCAAGTGTGTACACAGTCAAGTTTCGTTCTTACACCGTATAACCAGTTTGCTTGCATGGTCAAATTATAACATGGCATAGTCAATTTCTGTACAGAAGTGTCAACCTTATGTTGCCAATATAAAAATTGATACCTGGATGTTAACAGCATAGAAATCGACTGCATAGATATTGGTAACAAGTGTTTACGTTTTAGATTGTTAGTCACTTTCTGTTCCTCATTACTGACAACTGACATCCTCCATTGCCGACCATGTCGTTGTGTGATCTAGAAGTAATGTTAAGTGAGAAAACAAAAAAACTTCTACCACATGGCTTTAAGCTTTGTCTTCATAGAGACATGAAGGACAATGTAAAACGATGGAACTGTCTTTAAAGAACTTTTGCGTGCCACATAAAAACAGATCGAGGTGGGTCAACTGATACTGAATCAAATGTGGAACCTAACCATCATAGAAATGTAGAATCCATTTTAAATCGTCAAATAATTCATAATTCCGCAAAAAGAGAGCCAATAGAAGACTTTTCCGAACGACCAAGGAAATATATCCATAAATAAATTAAAGGTAAGCTTATCAATTAACCACACATGCCATGTTTTCGTAGAGCCATAACCAACGGCTGAAAGTACAGAATACATACCTGGCGTTCCTAATTCTATGGATATAAACGACACATAATGGCGAGCAGTTTACACTGGTTTCTAAAACGTGTTTTTTCCTGTAAAACTTAAAAATGCTAAGGCAACATGAGAAATGATTGGTAAAAACATTCAGGGAAACGTTGGCAAAGTTCTTTTTATAGTTGTTTATCATTCGTGCTGTAGGAAATGGGCATTACATTCCGCTAGTGTTTTGTTTACACAATAGTTAAGCATTTCGATACATTCCGATGTTTCTCGCTTCTTAGCAAAGCCCGTAAAATTGAAAGTATGAGTAAACTAAAATTATAATTCAATATGAGCGAATGCTAGTATTAAAGTTTGCAGATTGATTTATTGCTGTCATAGAGGCATAAATTTCAACATGAGGATCTAAAGAAGGGACAACATACCGAAATCGAAAACAACTGTTCTTCCTGCACATACATGGTCTACCAATGCTGGACATTAAGCCAAAAGATGATACATTGTTGCAATTTATGGACTACCTGGCAGAAAATTACATTGATAAAGACTACATTTCCTCCAAATGTATGGGCCGAAATATCAAGCTCTAACATATCTACGAATACCTGTAAAACTTTCCACGCTATTTCAACCAGTTGTTCTGCATTTTTCATCCATTATCCTTGTAGAAGTGATTAATATCAACTGGATACTATTTTACTACATATTTTGTTGTAGATACAATGTGAATAGAGGGATACAATAGGTTAAAGCGACTGAACGTTAATATGATGGATTTTAAATCCGTTCTTTTTGCATGACCTAGAGAAAAAAAGGAATAAAAAATCTAAAAAGCTTCCCATTTGAGAGATACTGGGAATTGAAAATTCAAACGAAAAACAAAAAGTATCTCGGAAATCGTTAACACAATAAGCAAAGCATGTATGAGGCCTTCTGAGGACATTCCCAGAAAATTTAAGATATACATTTTATTTATCATGAAAATATCTTAAATATATGGCACTTTAATCAAATTCGTTAAGATATATTTTTGAGAAAATCACAACTCTCCAAAAAATGTTCCATATTTCCGGGTCGCTCCTTGGAAGACGGTTAACTTAAATGCTAAGTTTGGCATTCAATCGAATTTTCCTTTTTAAGTTCAGTTGTTCTCTCTCCCCCTCCCCCTCTCCCTCTCCCTCTCCCTCTCCCTCTCCCTCTCCCTCTCCCTCTCCCTCTCCCTCTCCCTCTCCCTCTCCCTCTCCCTCTCCCTCTCCTCTCCTCTCCCTCTCCCTCTCCCTCTCCCTCTCCCTCTCCCTCTCCCTCTCCCTCTCCCTCTCCCTCTCCCTCTCCCTCTCCCTCTCCCTCTCCCTCTCCCTCTCCCTCTCCCTCTCCCTCTCCCTCTCCCTCTCCCTCTCCCTCTCCCTCTCCCTCTCCCTCTCCCTCTCCCTCTCCCTCTCCCTCTCCCTCTCCCTCTCCCTCTCCCTCTCCCTCCCTCTCCCTCTCCCTCTCCCTCTCCCTCTCCCTCTCCCTCTCCCTCTCCCTCCCTCTCCCTCTCCCTCTCCCTCTCCCTCCCTCTCCCTCTCCCTCTCCCTCCCTCTCCTCTCTCCCTCCCTCTCCCTCTCTCTCCCTCTCTCTCCCTCTCCCTCTCTCTCCCTCTCCCTCTCTCTCCCTCTCCCTCTCTCTCCCTCTCCCTCCCTCTCCCTCTCCCTCTCTCTCCCTCCCTCTCTCTCCCTCCCTCTCTCCCTCCCTCCCTCTCTCCCTCCCTCCCTCCCTCCCTCTCTCCCTCCCTCCCTCCCTCTCCCTCCCTCCCTCCCTCTCTCCCTCCCTCCCTCCCTCCCCTCTCTCCCTCCCTCCCTCCCTCTCTCCCTCCCTCCCTCCCTCTCCCTCCCTCCCTCCCTCCCTCTCTCCCTCCCTCCCTCCCTCTCCCTCTCTCTCTCTCTCTCTTCTCTCTCTCTCTCTCTCTCTCTCTCTCTCTCTCTCTCTCTCATACGGTTTCTGTTTCTAAAAATTAATTTTTAGATTGAGGGTTCCCAATATTCGATATCGAATTTTACGGTGGAATGCAATCCTCCCTACTTTAAACGTAGTAGAGAAAGTTAAAATGGTGATGATGATGATGATGATGATAACGATAATGATAATAATAATAAATTATATGTGCTGCCCTCACATGACTTTCTCCACTCTTGTACAAATTATTCTTAAAACGGTTATTCCTCTTACTTCATATTAACCTAGCAGGGAATATAGCAATATGGCAGGCTTTACGAGTTACTCATATCTTAATAGCTGTTCGCTATGTCATGCATTTAAAAATTCATCTTTTTTGAATGGCTAATAATAAAAAAAAATAACAGCGATTTCCCTTTTGAGAAAAGTATAGGTAAATATTGCAAAATTAAAAAAACAAGTAACATTGAATGTCTTAGAATTGGGTAACTCTATAAAAGTGTGACATAAATTGCGTGTTTTAATGAGATCAATATTTTTGTGCAGTCAGATTTTGTGTATCTCTTACGGTTTACCAATTTCGTGAGAATAATGAATGAACAGGTCTTCTCAGATATTGCTAGAAATTCAAGATATACATTTTATTTGTCCCGAATTAATCAAAATCATTAAAGCTATTTTTAAGAAAATCAGAATTTCAGAAAAATATTCCAATGTAAAGGGGAGATTGAGGTGGGTTTTTTTCTTGTTAATCTTCATTTCGTATGCTTGGAAATTGATGAACCTAAATACCACGTTTGTTATTTAACTAACTTTTCGTTTTTTAGTTCTGCTGTTCAAATACACACGCACCTTTTTCTAAAATACTTTTCTTTAATTCAGGGGATTTCAGAAGCTGTGTTTCCACAGATTCATAGGTATCAAATTTTTGTGTGAAATGAAATGGGCAATGCCATTCAAAAATTAAAGTACAATATAACAGCTGATATGTTTTCAAACCTGCTGCACCTTCCGGATGTGAACGTCACAGTTAAATGTCAAAAGTTACATGTTATCAGTGGGACAAATACTTAGACGTCACTATGGATAGGAACATACTGTGAAACATCCACCTGCAGCACGTTAGCAAATAAGGGCGGCAACGACTAAAGTTATATGCCCCCATCTTACACAGTAATGCCTTGGTTCCTGGCCACGGAAAGCGGCCCGGATTCGATCCCACCCATGGGGTAGGGATTTTAGGTCCCGGGTATAGGACCAATGCCCACTCAGCATCGTGAGGAAAGTTAGGAAACCAACATTCCTGCTGGGGGATGCCGAGACGCTGACCACATCTCTCAATCTCTCGCTGCAATTTTTTACCAAACACTATTTTATGAAATGCACAACAATTTCCCAATTATCAATTTATTTACACTGATGGATCAAAAACGGATCATGGTACTGAATGTGCAATAATAACTCCTGATAAAATTCTACAGCAGCGGCTACCTGACTATTATTCCACCTACAGTTCTGAACTATACGCCATTTATCAAGCACTTACTTTCATACTGACAGCACTTCACTACGTCAACAAACGAACGTCCAAATTCCATATTCAGATGTTATAAATCATGTCTCCAAAATTCCAGTACAAAAATGGAAATCTGAATGGAATCAACAACAACCAGGAAAATTACACCAAGTATGAAAAAGATCCACCGCTCTTCACCCAAACAAGCCGCTTACTAGAAATGAACAAGTCATTCTCACCCGTCTACGAATTGGTCACTCCAGCCTCACTCATTCATATCTCCTCTCAAGACAGCCGCAGCCTACGTGTAAAGGATGTAATAAAAACCTTACCATTTACCACCTTCTCATAGAATGCAATAAATACAAAAGAAACAGAAAACAGCACGGAATCCCACAGGATATCTCCATACTGCTAAACAGTTTCAAACTACGCTGTAATCTGTTTACTTACCTGAAGGATACAGACATTTGGAAATTAATATAAATTACGTACAATATACTTTAATCAATTGTAATTCATAATATATACAATGGTGTAAAAGTAATGAAACTCTTTTCTTGCAAAATACTGTTGTTAACTTATATAAATATGTTCTTGTCTTTGTTTTCAGTTATCCGTATTTAATGTAAATTGTTTTCCTAATTAATGTTATTAAAGTGTATAGTTTGTATGTTTGATTGTAAACCTGTATAATTTAATGTAAATTTTTAAATATGTTACTCACTGTATTATTTTGTTAAGACGGTCGCGACATGACCTAAGAAGTTAAAGCGACCTTAAATAAATTTAAAAAAAAAAAACTGTTTTACAAAGAGTGAAAGTAGAAAGAATACAGGGAAAGAATTTGGTAGGAATACTGGAGGCGAAGTTACTACTTGCTAAGATACACTATAGGAATCGTAAATAGGATAAATAGGAGAATGATAGAGAATAACATATCTTATTCAAAATAGATTATTAAGAGCTAGCCAAAACGAAGTAATAATGGAGTAGGGTGGCTTTGCAATAAAGAACCTCTCTTCGCGTAGAACAATGTACATTACCGGAAGCAAGGTGCTGTGACTGAAACGTCAGACATTTTAGAAAACCTTCCGTAGAATGAAGCGAACTGCAACTCCAGACACCGTAAAATTAGATCTTAGATTGCTAAAATCGTGAAGGAGCATCACTGAATGTAGGAAGAAACCCGTGTTATTTCTCAAGAGGGATCCTGTCCACAAAGAAACATGCTGGGACCTACCACCTCAACCGCTATAATAATCCTCAAGACTATATGAAAACTGTGTAGCTATTTTCAGGAGATATGTTACCGAACCGACATAGAATATTCTTTCGTTAACTCCCCCAAAAGTGAAAGAGAAGTTACTAATATCAAAGACACATTCAAGCAACATTCATTTGTTTAATGTCATCGGATAAAACAAAAAGCTATATGAAACCCTCTTTTCTACCCTAGAACAACATTTGAATGAGAAAAAAGTTTGAAGATCGCAATATAAGAGTAAGAATGCTCTTTCAACTCGTACTCATTATTAACTAAATATTTTTCTTAATACATGTTATACAGCATTTGTCATCAATAAAATAACTGTTTATATAGACGCTGGAGATTAAAATAACCTTCCCTTAAAGGAAACATTCGATGCTATACATACATGTGCTCGTTAGCTCTTTTTTTTTTTCATCCTCCAAGGTGAGGTAAGCCATATCGGACGATGAATAAAATGCGTGATATACTGCTCAAATGAGTCCAGGGTGCATAGAGCTTTGAGTTACCAGACATTATTTTTCAAGATAGCGGAAAACCCCGGAAAAACCTTATTCAGATAACTCATTTTGACCGACATTCAAACTCAGGACCTCTTGAACGTGAGGCAGATACGCTACCGAGGCGGGCCGGGCCGCTCTTCAGTGAGGCACTGTTAGTAGAGTCCACAGTTCCATGTTACAAGAAGAAATACTTCTATCAACTTCATCCAAGTGAATGGACTCATGGTCTAATAAGGTACAATACCTCGCTGGTTGGCGAACCTTGTTAAGAATTTTGTAATCTTAGAAGAGTAAATTCGATTACGAATATTGTTGCGGTCCACAAATCACTTTTGGTCCTGAAAATATCATTCTTATAACAAAGAACTCTCTCTGTCTCTCCTCGGATGTTAGTTTAGGTTACACTTACATTAAATAAATTTGTACTACTCTTAAATATTTGCTAAATTATTTCATATGAATTTATATATATAATTACGTAGGATGTTTGAAAACGACACAGAACCAAGATATGGGCGTGGTAGCTCAGATCCTATGTGATTCGAAAATAACAGTTTTAACACCAATGAAGGTAGATACACAAAAGACCTCATTCCACGCTTTTCAGTGGTTAATTAACATTAAAGATTTTGGAAATTAATTGTTCTTTCACACCAGCCATGTGTAGGACGCACTATGAAAGGGCAGAGCCAGACTGAAAAATTCAATGTCATAGCTGGGATTTGAACCACGGATCTACTGGTTTCCGTCCAGTCGCTCTAACTATTTGAGCTACTATGGCCAACGTGCCAACATGATATTAAATTATCCAACTGACTCGTGTTTCTCCCGGTAAACCACTAGGAGTTCTCATAAACACATGAGACAACTACCTTAATGGCGACTTACTATGCTGTAAGTACTTTAAGGCCCGGGCTTTATATTTCGGACCACTATTAGGTACAATTAATGGAAATTAATTGTTCTTTCACACTAGCCGTGTGTAGGACGCACTATAAAAGATTTTGTCTTTTCTTCGGAAGGGATTTTGCACTGCGACCGGCTTTGGCCTATTGTACCTTATGCCCCCTCAAGTGGGGCATCCCCGGGAGGAAGGATGAGGCGAGAGAAGAGAGAGTGGCTGACATATGGAGCCACGATAGTGAAGAGGGCAGGGTCCCTACAGTTTACTTAGATGGAAACCTCCCCTGCAGGCCAGGACAACGCACACTCTCCCGTACTGTGGTTCGAAAACGTTCCCAGCAGTCGGTTCGGAGACCGACAACCGACCTACCGGAAGAGGAAGTGGTTCACTTAGAGGATATGATCCTGCCATGCACCGCCGAGACTCCCACTGACACTGCTACCCTGAAAGAGACCACCAGGTGAGATTATATGAAATGATAATGGAGAAGAAATTGAGGGACAAGAAATTCGGGGATGTAATTAATCTACCCAGCATTCCCTTAGCGACCCGGGAAAACTCCGAAAAACCCATAGGTCAGGTAAGTCGACTACGGGAATCGAACCCGGGCCTCCCAAATGCGGCCACAGACGAAAACGCCTCAGCCATCCCGCTCGCGTAAGATGTTGTCTTAGAAACCCCACTGAAGAACCTATACTTTTAATTATTTGTTGATTCTTTAAACATATTTCATTATAAGAGACCATGAATGAAAGGATATGACTGGGAAAATAAGCCGCTAATACTACCTTTTATAGGCAATTTTAACAGTAATGATCTTGAAAATGGAGGCAAGCAACTGATAAAGAAAACAGAACCAAGAAATCCATCAGAATACTCTCAAAGTATTGTACGTAAAATTAAACACGATTAAACCCCCTTGGCAATAAGACAAGAAGCTTAAATTACTCTTTGCCCGCCTCGGTAGCGCGGTGGTAGCGAGTCTACCTCACGTTCAAGAGGTCCCGAGTTGAATCTCGGTCAGGGTAAGGTTTTTATCCGGGGTTTTACCTTATCCTGAAAGACGAATGTCGGGTAACTAAGCTTTATGAACCCTGGACTCATTTGAGCATCATTTCACCCATTCCATTCATCGTCCGATATGACTTAACGTTGGAGGACTTAAAATTACAAAAATAAATAAATAAATTACTGTTTGACTCGTAATAAAAATTTGTGCATTTAAAAGCAATTTCTTGTTAACAGAGTTTGCTGTTAGGATTGTTACAAAATTCTATGAAATTATTTCAATAACTTATGTAACTAATTATTTTTAATAATTTCAGTACAAACTATATTCCACCTTATTTATACCTTAGATGCTTTTGTTTGTCTTCAAAATATATGTGTTTGTTTGCTCCAACTTGACTTTGTTTCACATAATATAGTTGCAATAAAACTCATCACCAGCGTGATTCCTTTATTTAAATCAATGTGTAAGAAGGTAACCACTGGAAAAAGGTAATTATTCATTATGTGTTACATCCAACCGATATTAGTTTCTATTTCTCTACCATGGCAATGCTTTGTAAGGTAACAGCAGGCACTATTGCTCCCAGCAGCAGAGAGATGGAATATCAGGCTAATGTTCAAATGGACCGCATGTTGTAGTGCAGATATGTTTCATCTTTGTTACAAATGGACACAAACTCAATGAACTCTCTCAGAAAAGAGTCAAGCTTGGCTCAGAAATTTGCACCCTTCTTTAATTTCCGTTTTACTTTCCCCCATATATATGGAACCACAGTCCCGTGGAACGTCCACATCTTCAATTTCCGACATCATCTTTCAGCCACCTTGCAGATAGTGCTTTACTTAGGTTTTCTGTTGTGTGGCGGCAGTTCTCGGTCTCTTGTTGCGTTCGTCAGCTTAGAGTCTGTTTAGTTAACTCGTGTGCACGTCGGCCGCTGCCTTTGACGAGCCCTTATAATCGTTTTACAACCCCGGCCCTCCTTCTCCCAGACCTTTCTGCAAGGTTGCCACCTTTCTCCATGCGTCATGGGTATCTTACGAGGTTTTGTCTAAATTAATTATCTTTATGTCCATTACTACAAAATTTCCTTAGTTTTGACAAATATTACAATTTTACTGGATTCCATAATAACCCTTATCTTATTCAAAGTGCGGTATTTGAAACCCAGCTCCTTTAAGAGACCGCGCAAAGTGCAGTGTCCTTAAGGAAAATCACAAATTTCTTGCAAATGTGCAACCAATTCGTCTAAGGTGGGCGCTCTCCATTTTGCATAGAATCTATAAATTTCTCGGCGAATTAAATCGGATCTGAAATTATAGAACCGTTAGAGAAACGTTTCCTTTTGTTTTCACACTTGATCAGCGTCTTTGGTATTCCTTTCGTCACAATATTTCTTACTGTATTTCTGTGAATACCTAGAATTTATCAGGTTCATTGCACGACCCCTTACCAAGATTATTTGTCAGCACATATTTATATGTGTTATAAACAAGCGGTTGAGTTTGCTTAGAAAGAGTTCCCGTTATAACTTTGTTTTTTAGGCTTTTCCAGTAACATAACTCGGTCCAGTTATTCACACCGTCTTCACTTTGATTATTTTCACTTGACTGAAGGTTATCTACTACTTCATTTGCATTTACCACGGCATTTCCCTCCCACGGTCTCCACATTGTAACACAACGAATTTCTGCACCTAATGAAACAGATCAACTGGAAGTTGGAACTTTGGCAACTGAGACTCCACGTGGAGTAGACATGCGACTGTCATTTCAAGAAAATCAGGGTTGCTATTGGTCCTCAACGACAGTGTTCCATTTCTGAAGTGTGGAGATAGATTTATGACGGTCATTAGTGGGTGGGAGGGTAGTTTCCTTTGAGAGGCAAACTGCACTCGCGTTCACTAGACAGACTCCACAAGCCTTCATGGCCCGTTTAAACTTTGTGGTCTAGGATTAAAAGTTGGAAATAATGAAAACCAAGAACTTCTATTGCTGTTCCTAATGAAGTACTTAACAACAGCTTGTACTTGCCATGTCTACGGTATACACGTGTTTCCTATGCAATAAGCAGCTACGCTTACTATGATTACTGAACACTTTTTATGCTATTGCACAAATGTTTCCATTGGAAATGACTGGTTCCGAAAATAAAACAGCAATTTGTGGGTCATTACGAGAAATTTTCATTCTCAAGAACGGAAATTATCGTACACTTGCCAAAATAAATGTATGAAACATAGAGGCTATCCAAGTACCTGGAAGGGAAGTTGTGAACCAAACCAACAACAATAAAATTCCATAAAAATAGGGATACTACAGATTTAACGAAGTCCCAAGGGTTATACTGTCTTAGCAGGTCACGGCGCGGTTTGAAGATGCATGGTTATTTATTTAATTATTATTATTATTATTTATTTAATTATCATTAATTATTATTACTGTTATTATTAATTACTGTGTTCCCACTTAGGTAATATAGAAATTTCCATTTCTTTTTTTATATTTTTTTCTTTTATTCATAAGTGCATTCAGAAAGAAATTGCATAATCAATTGTGGTTTCTATTTTATTTTTTTATTTTATTTTTTTAAGGGAAAGGAGAAAGGAAATAAGTCTTTGTGTACTAAGTGTGATGAGGAAGAAGGATGGGCTCTGATTTTTTTTTCTTTGTAAGTCTCATAAATTAAAGTCCAAATGCTTATTCAGGAGGTTCCATATGTTAGGGTATCGTCTCATCCTATATCTTTCAGCCTTTAGCCATTATTTAAACTCATAAAGTCGGTTGCTCGAAACTCAGGCAGTAATGGTAGAAACCAAAAATCAACCATATCTTTGGGTGCTCTGTTGCTCCCTTCTGGAACTTCCAAGCTAACAAAACTGAGGTTACAGAATTCTCCGACGTTAGCCCAATCATGTGTCCCGTCTGCTTCTTGGTCCATTTCCACATGTCACGTGCCATTACGCAGCTGGTTATTCTATGAAGCTGCTTTTCTACACGTCCACAATGTTTACACCACGCGGATAAACAACTAGACCATGATATTGTCCTTATGGTCTATTTAGCAAACTAATTATTGCTTTCAAGCGTGTTAAACGGATTGAGATACTCTGATTGGCATTGCTTCTTGGCAACACGCTATTAACTCCCGTCGCTCTTCACGTTGTTTATCTACAGAGAGTATATATACCATGGGCTAGGTAATTTTAGAGGCGAATGGGCAAAAATAAAAAATTATATGGCAAGGATTTTAGAAGAACTACCCAGTTTTATCAGTGGCTCATAAATCTTCAGTTCGCGCTTCTCTCACTGCGATGCCAATATTTTCAATAAAGAGAATGTGTCTGGAACAACATTAACTCGAATAAAACGTAAAATAAATACCAAACTAGTAATAAGTTCAGTATCTTCCAAGGATATAACAAGAGAATTTTCAACGAAATTTCCCACATAGAACTTCCATTCCTTGGAAAAAATTCGTTATTTTTCTCCTCGAGAACGGATATAAAATGTTGATTAAAATGCTGTGGTTTAGATATTTATACGAATAAGCAATACAGATTGACTTTTGCAAATCGCACCTAAGTCAGAGGAAGACAGCTTCCAGAGTTGTGACGTATTTCAGCCGGGAGCGAGGCCTGCAGTGCGTGTGACGTCAGGCAAGAGCCGTGTAGTACCAAGTTGCCTATATAAATGACGCTGTGAGTACAGAATCTGAGGGTTCAGCGAGGTGTAGCACACTTGATGACAACAATGTAGCTGTCACGTACCTAATGGACCTGTTAAATTTACAATGTGACGATTTATTGAAGGACAAATATACACACAAGAAAGAGCTGACTGATTTTTACAAGAATGTCTCCCAAACCAGATTTCCGAGGTTGTATTCATTCGCCGCACGGATATTGTGCATGTTTGGCTCGACATATGTGTGCGAACAATATTTTTCTGTCACGAAATTAGCTAAGTCCAAACCCCGAAGTACCTTGTTGGATCACAGTTTAACATGCAGCCTTCGATTACAAATTTCCCACACATTACGTCCTGACATTGATAAACTAGTTAACGAAAAACAAAACAAAAAGTGTCGGAAAATGTCCACGTAATTTTGTTTTGAATGGGTCTCCTCTAATTTGCATAGGAAATTACTTAGTTTTACTTTATTTACTTTATAACATGTCTGACCTTCAGATAAACTAAGAGTTGAAGTTTTATATTTTCTCATAACACAGACCGAAAATGTAATTGTTTATAAACTATGACCAATTGTGTAATTAAAGCAGTCAGCATTAATATTACAACACCGAAGATGTAAGTTGTACATATTAATACCCGATACGTTTCCGGTCTTTCCTACGCTGTCGGAATCCCAACATATCTATTTCCTTCCTCTTGGGCAGCAGAAATCAGCACGGTGACCTCACACGCTAACCTGCCTTTCGTTCGGGAGCATATTTGGCGGTTAGAGCTGGCGGAGCTGGCGTCACACCACCACTACGTGTTTTCCCCTGACCTAAGTCCTCTTCATTGTAAACCAGGGCTGGGAAGAAAGGCACTGTAGGTGTGAATTTACCCTCCCTCTGGTCCCCATTACTTTCAACAAACAGGTAAACACACGAAGTGAAGTGACTTGCAAATGAGCCTGTATTACTGTACTCTATTGCTGTCTGACCACCAGAAGAAGGCGAGCTGGAAGAATATCCTGTCATCATTTTCTACCGTGTACATCATGCTCATGCATATTAGTATAAAGTGTTGTCAGATAAATGCGAATACCGATGACAGAAATTACCTGCTAGACCTTTGACCGGCAAACGTCTGAGGGGTGTTCCGCTCTCTAGAGGGCTACGAGGAAATAGTAGCATACTATCTTTATTAACTACTGTGTTCTTCTCTCACGAGAATGTGTTTGACACGAACACTTAAGCTTCTGAGAAAGATTATTATGGCTAGAGCGTAATCCACGCACCTTTAGTGTTTGAGCATTACTAGCACAAAACGTACAGCCCGGCAAAGGGAGCAGGCGTATTGACCTGAACTGTCAGAGCGCTGCATTCGCTTGTTATCTGTTTACTAGAACAGAGAAGCTCTAGTAACTTGACGTAAAGAAATACAACACACATGGAGCACTAGGAAACTGCGTGCGTTTGATATGAAAAGTTAGACAATTAATTAGTTTACGCAACTGTACATAATAGGCAAAAATTACCTTTATGAGTAACTGCATTACATGATATATACCTAGGGAATTATGTCGTAATACTTTTCAAATATTGAAAATTACACTAAACATGCTTAGGCAAACCTATCTTAGGCAATCTTGAGAAAGAAAAGAGAAGGAAACGAAATATAGAAAACGAAAAGAACAAACTAAATCAGCCATTGGTCGTTACATCTTTAGTAGTACAACAGTAATTTTCTAAAGTGTGATCAATCTTTACATCTGGAATTATTTTAAAAAACGTGATTTATTGGTGGCAAATGCGTAATATCATATAGGTACTTCTCAGCAATATCTTGTCATTGAAAAGTGTCTCACTGTCATTGTCGCTGCTGTCCTATAGAAATCAGCAGCAATTCTTTTAGACTTATCAGTGACAAATTTCCTAAAGACCATCTCTGGCACTTGTATAAAATTGGCTTCATTATAACAAGTTGGCACTCTGGCAACTGCACTGATTGTAGTTCAATTGATACACTCTCCCTCAACCTAAGAAGGACGTAAATATCATTGCTATTCCACGTAGTTTCCGATACGCCTCCTCACTTTGGCAGTATGTTTTCTAAGAGGCTCAGGCCTCAATGATATGTTGAAACTCTAGCCGTAATGTTTCTCAGAAAACGCTAGAGTTGTTGACGAAAACATGCCTTACAATCACATTTTCGTGAGACAAACATTTCATAGCACAAATCGACTACGTGAGCAGATAAACAAGTCGAGAGGCTGGCCCCGTAGCTCAGTCGGTAGAGCACCTGCCTGACGTGCGAGAGGTGCCGGGTTCAATTCCCGGCTGGGGGTGGGGATTTTTCTCCAACCAATGTGATTCCCCATCTTCCTCAGAATGAGAGTGCGAATGTGTGCGTGATCTACCGATTAAAAAAAAGTACCACCAACCCAACATCTACGAGATAACACCATCGTGATATGTTCAGAAGGAAAACGGCCGATAAGACCATTACGGTGAAAGGAACAATTAAAAAAAAACCATGCGAGCCCCCTCCTATACGTCAGACTACGCTCTTCTTCTGGTGATCAGATAGTCCCACAAGCATGATGTCATTTATGAGGGTGGGTTACTGCTGAGCAGATTGTGTAATCTGTGTCTAAGCTTGGGACTACTCATGTATTCCTGCATAGACGCTGCTGAAATAGAAATATTACCATATTCACCCTAAAATTTGGTCAGTGAGGCAGCATTGGTAGGATAAACTTGGCAAATATAAGCACCAACCTAATTATATAGAAGCCAACAGTCACTTTACGTTTTCCTGACACAAATGCATTTGAAACTTGAAATATAACCTTTCAAACGATTTACTAACCAACATTAACTCCAATCCAAATGAATGCAATTCAGCTTCACAGCAAACCTTGCAAATGCCCATTTTTGGCAAAATGTTAAGGTAATATGGGACACTTGTTTAGGAGGTTAAGTTTTTCAAAATTTCAAAGCACATATTTACGCTAACTTTATTCACCACCTGTATCCTATATTATTGCAAGATTCTCTATCTCCCAAACAGTCAGTCTCATTTCTTTTAAGAATGAATGCACCCACTTCCAATCTGGCATTTCTTTGGATTTGCTGACTGTGGTTGAACCTATGACTCACTACAAGCTTTCCCATGAAGTCAAAAGCTAGATCCTCACACGTTATCAACTTATATAATGCGCTGCCACTGGAACTGAAAGGCTGCATGAAATAAAAGGTTTTAAAAGGAAAGTTGCTGAAAATTTACTGAAGGCATATATTGATAGCTGATAAAGTGTTACACATTTATAGCTGGTTTGAAAGCTCAACTGGTTAAAAATTAATATGGATTAATGTCCCATAGAATATGTAGCCTTTTTTTCTGTAAAGTTCTTTGTTACTATTATTTCTTGAGTTATAGTGAATGTTTGTATCTTTGTATGTTTCATATATGTTATTCTTGTACGGTAATTCATTCCCCCTATGAAAATAGTATTGTTAAGGGCTGTTTGCCATCATTTTATATATTTTTGTACTGTTCCCTAGCATAAGCTATGGCTCTGGGAACCTTTTCAGATAACAATAAATAAATTAAATAAATCTTAGACGATCGAGCCTACTCGTAACGGCACGCAACGGCACACCACCTGTCAGCGACTGAATGACAGGTCTGCCCACCACAAGAAGGCAAGAGAGGAATGAAGGGGAGAGGAGCTTGAAATGCTTATCTGCTCTATTAGTGGGTCTGTTTACTACGAAATGAGTATGAGGGTGCATATAAGTCACCCATGCTGCCAAATAAAATGCTCGTTTCAGTAACTGCAGTGACAGGTATTATGCATGGGTGAGTTACGTGACAACACTGTGAACCAAGTATCCATATCATATCCGAAAGGCAAGTATAAACACAGCAAAAGTGATTACGTTACACATTCCTCTGACTTGCCTTCTTCTGCTGGGCAGACAGTATTCAAACGGTCAACATGATAAAAGCAGCAGAGCAAATACGGCTTGGATATCGAACGATTTATTGTACTAATTAAAAGTAAGCCGGCATAATATTCAAATAAAAGTTAAAATAACGTGTTACATTCACTTGAACTTTTCTACCTATTCTTCAACAAATTATTCTGCCAAAACCTTATTTTTTTATCCTCATATTAATCGAAATATGGATTTATAGGAATGGTTTTATTGCATACTTCATTATAGGTGCAATGGGAATAGGATAATACAGTAAGATTTAAGGGATAGTAAAATGTTTTATGAGCTGGCTGCTATGTGATGGCTTTGACATTCCGCTCTCTTTGCATGGCCAGCACATATAAAAGAGAATAGCGACTTCTTATTTGAGAAAGGTAATTGAAAATTCAAACCAATAACAAGGAAAATCTCGTAAATGGTTAACTCCACAACAAGTGTTTTATTAAACAAATTGTATGCTTTAAAGACATCGACATTTTTATGTAATAATGTAAGTCTTGTCTCTTCCGGTTTACGACCTATGTAAAAGTAATTGAGAATGAAGATTTCAGAGGCTATTCCCAGCAAACTCAAGATATACATTTTATTTTTCATAAAACATTTTAAACATACCACATTTTAATCAAAATTATTGGGGATCTTTTTAAGAATTCGAAATTGTTGAAAATATTTCCATGTAAAGATCATATACTGGAAATAGTACACTGGAATAATAATTCTGGTTTCAGCGTAATTGTTCACAAGTTGCACACTGTGAATGGCCAGTTGCAGGTAGTGTTGCGGGTACTGAAGTCTGCCTTAGTTTGGTTCCTGTGAGTACGAATCTACATGCAATGTCAGGCATCCTTCTAGGTCATTTTCTGCTTCCATTTCAATTTCTGATTTCCATGCCAATCTTCTGTATCCCATTTTGACTAACATTTCCTTGTCCTTTGCAGTTTTGCTTTATTATCTGGAAATATATTTAATTTTAATCTTACAAGGGAACTATCACTATGCTTATAACTGTCTTCGTTAGAGAGTGTGATGTCATCATCTCTGCTCTCTATGGGGACTGTGCGCCAATAATCGGGTGCGGAGTATATATAGCTGGAAGTAACCGAAAATAATTCCAGAATACGTAGAAACATATAGGCATTACAACACAGCATTGTACGGGAGAGATTGTTTACCCCTGACGGATAGCGGTCTACATATGGCATACGGAAGGAGCGTCGGCACAGAGTTGACGAGGGATGTCCAGCAGCTACTTAGAAATGGTCGCATGCGGCACTTTTCAAGCTTCAGTTTTGGACATTGCGGCTCTACTGCGCAGCAGATTTTTGTGCACAGGTCCCACATAGAGCAGAGATGATGCCACCAAACTCTCAAGTGAATACAGTGATAGTGTCCTTGTTAATGAAGCAGCATGTTGTAAAGAGTTCAGCAATAATACAATGTAAATATTAATTTAAAAATTAAAATAAACAGTCAGACATTACAGTCCTCACGTAAAGAAACTATCCAATAATTTTAATTATGCTCATCATACACGTAATAATACTGCCCATATATGCCTTTTTTCTTCAGACGTTGGCACCATACCCTCCTCGTGCGGAAAATGTTTCTGCACTTATATTTACCCACGTTTCGTCAAAGTACACTATAGGCCTACCTGTAGATCTCAGTTTTTTCATTCGTCTTAAAAATGTAAACCTTTTAGAAACAATAGCCATCCGTTCCATTAAAAAGTGTATTCCTTGTGAATTTTTGCTGCAACTGAAATTAAGCTTTTTAAGAATTTTTCTTAAGGATCACACGTTTCATTTAAGTAAGTCTTTAGCTCTTAAAGCCTCATATATGTCCAGCAAACTAGGCAGAAAGTCTGTACGACACAGCGAATAGATTGCTCGCTTAATAGCAGCAGCGGTGAATGAATCAATTTCTGTTTTTCGCGGTCTTCTATTAGGGCGCTTTTTGCCTGGTGTTTGCAGTCTACCGCCGCTAGTTTCTGCATTTTTGTGTTCTTTTAAATTCACTGGACAGAACGAGAAGAAATACCTGTAGCAGCAGCAGTTCTCTCAACGATACTCGTCACTGAATTAGTCGGCTTTCCACATTTAAAAGCTTCACATTCATCACTGAAGGAACAGTGAACTTTGACTACAATTTCCCTAGAATCTGATTTTAGAACTTTCCCTCGAGATCCAACTTGAAACAACACAAACAAAACTAAAACTACAAGAAAATAATTCAACATTATATCCATATGTTGCAAAAATGAAAATATTTTGTGTGTCGTGTAAATCCACAAAACAATAAATTCACAGTTCTATCGCTCATATGCCACTGACAACCTTTAATCAACACACAACGGAGTGGGCGTTGCGAGCGTCTACTTTCCACGAATCACAACAAAGCAGTGGTTGCTGACAGGCCCACGTGTGCTAGACAAAGACAGCATTGTGTTAGACAAGGATAGTAGAGAATATGCCAACTTAAACCTCACAGACTGTAACCTTAGGATGAAGCCACTGACCGATTCTTGAAAAACAAGCTGATTGTGCCCGTGCTATCTTAAGAAAATAAACTGGAACATAACAACAGCCCTATTAAGACAGAGCAGGTAGTTGTACCTACCTGGAAATTTATTTGTCGCGGCTTCTGCACACTAAAACGCATCCAGCACCACGACACTTCTGCATGATCAACGTCACACAGCCAATGTTCATCTTAATAACAGTCAATGAAATATGGAAAGTTGTTTAAATGTATCCCATATTACCTTAGTGCCCATAAATGCCACATTTTACCATATGAATTTTTATTCAAATCAACATAACGTCCTACTGCATAAAGATCAATACACAATTTTCAGAGGAACCTTATTAAATCTACGATAACAACTTTTGCATTCCATGGAAGCGAACAATATTTTTAAGGATACAGTGGCTGCTCTGCTAACGTAGTAGCTATTTATGTAGCACTTTAAAATGAATACTAATAATACTACTACTAATAATAATACTAATAATAATACTAATACTAATACTAATAATACTAATAATAATACTAATACTAATAATAATAATACTAATACTAATACTAATAATAATAATAATAATAATAATAATAATAATAATAATAATAATAATAATAATAATAATAATAATAATAATAATAATAATAATAATAATAATAATAATAATAATAACCCATGGCGCGACAGCCCTTAGAAAGCCAAGGCCTACCAACCCGACTGCCAGCCTCACGCCCACTTACACACGGCAGAGGTGGACGATCATCCAGCCGATACGAGGAGAAGATGTGGTCAGCATCTCGGCATCCCCAGCCGGAATGTTGGTTTTCGTGACCAGGGCCGCTTACCTAATGTAAGCTCCTCACTTTCCTCACGATGCTGAGTGGGCACCGGTCCTATACCCGGGACCTAAAATCCCCACCACATGGGTGGGATCGAACCCGGGCCGCTTTCCGTGGCCAGGTACCAAGGCATTCTGCCTTAGCCCGCTACGCCACGGCGCAGGACCTTTAAAGTGCATACATTTCTTAAAGTTTGAAGCAATGAAATGGCACCTTGGTTTCACTGTATATTAAAGTAGTATTCATTTAATAAAAGACTAATCTGCAAAGCATTCCTTTGGACGCACGGCTGGCCTAAGTGGAAATTTTGTTGGCATCGGAAAGCACACCGTTTGCTATCAGAGCGAGCCTTTTAAATTAAAGAACATAGCTTTCTCATGCAAATTATAAGTGCAATAACCACATACCATCGTCAAGAAGTTATTAGAAATGATGTTCTTCTATCGCCACATACCTCTCATACCTTTGAAGAACATTTGCATTGACACTCGTTAATTCTTAGGGCTATGTAAATAAAACAATGCTTCGTCCGTAAAAATAAGCAAATAAATAATTAATTAATAACAAATAAATTAATAACAAATAAATTAATAAAAATCAAATCAAATGCGGGTTAATAGAGCGATCATTAGCATTATCTAACACGCAACAACCGCCCACCTCGGTAGCTTAGATGGTAGATAGCGTGTCTGCCTCACGTTCAAGAGGTCCCGAGTTCAAATCTCGGTTAGGGATAAGGTTTTTTCCGGGGACTTCCCTTATCCTGAAAGACGAATGTCGGGTAGCTCTAAGCTCCATGGACCTCGGACTCATTTGAGCATCATTTCACCAATTTCATCCATCGTCCGGCATGACTTAACGTTGGGGGACGTAAATTACAAAAAACATCCAACAGAAATTAACTCTGCTAACTCTATTTTCACGGTTAGCTCTACTTTTAAAAGTGTGGTTGCAACATCTAAACTTCGGTTATCTTACAGGCATTCCAAGCCAATGTTTGGCAAATTCTGATTACTCTGCTATCTTACTCAGACATTTTTCTCGGAAATTCGTTATAGCTTTTCTCCAACGTCCTTGAGTGTTTTTCTCTGTAAGAGCACCGCGATTTTAACTACAGTTTCGTATCAAGAACAGACTGTTTTTCCAAATATATTCAGAATATTAGGAATCGTTTCTTGTCATGCACACCACAATAGGCAATCTGTTCATAAATCGCAGCCTTAATTCTATACAAATGTTTATTGCTATGTAAGAAAAATTATATAAAGACTCTGGGCACAAGTATAAGAACCGTTTAGCATTACAATAACATTAATATTCTGCAATACTGAAACACGCATTTCACAGCGTATCAATATCACAAGAGGACTATCACTATGCTCATAACTATTCGTTTGAGAGTTTAATGGTGTAATGCCTGCTGTACATAAACCATGTGAAAAAAAAACTGCCACGGAGTAAAACCGCAACACCAAAAACTGAAGCCTGAAAAGTGCCGCATGCGACCAACTTGCAAGTAGCGGCTGGACATCCCTCGTGAGCTCTGTGCCTGCGTTCCTTACGTATATCTATGTGTAGACCGCTACCCGCAGGGGTAAATAATTACTCCCGTAAAATGTTGTGTTATTATGCCTATATGTTCCTACTTATTCTGGACTCATTTTCGGGTAGTTTCAGCTGTATTCCGTACCTCATTTTGGCACACAGTCCCCATATAGAGCAGAGATGATGACATCAAACTCTCAAACGAATAGAGGTATGAACATAGTTACAGTTCCCTTGTCAGTGCAGCATATACTTACTATGCGTTGAATAGCCAGTACACGGAAGGAAAAGTAGAGGGGAAATGGAATCGGTTTCAAACGGAACAGTGCAAGACAAGCAATTCTCCGTAATACTCGAAATGGATGTTTCTTCTTCGGATATTTCACATATGCAAGCTGTTTTCTAGTTGATTTCAGGAATCCTTCCAAATAAATTTCATCTCATACCAGCTAAATATTCTCGGTAGATGTCTCCATTTGCAACTTCAGTTATAGTTTCAATAAGATCACTCCTTTCTTTTATTTCTGAAGATAAAGAACGCTAGTTTCATTCCAAAAATTTCTTGTATGTTTGAAACTCAGTTGATAAGCATGATGTACCGCCTAAATGCATAAATGCTAAATACTATGAAGATTATATTTTGTAGTTTATATTCAATATTTATTTATAAAATTGAGATATTCGAAACATAACACATTGAAATCCAAACATGCGACTTTCTGTTAATACATTTCCCGGAAACTCATGTTGCAGGAGCAGATTAAGTGCGTGACTCCCATCGTGCACGCGGAGTCAGCCTAGCTGACGTATGCTGACAAAGACTTCACTCAGCTACTTTGTCAGCTAATATTTTATATTTAAAGCCCTCCAATTTTGGCGCAGGGGAGACACTCATGCACGTGCCAAAATGAACCTGTGACACTGCTGTTTAACGCTCACAGAAATTTCGCAAAGGTAAAACCGATAGCTGTCCATTACTGACCATTTTTACTCCTTTGTTATGTTGAGTAGTCACTTTTATATAGATTAAACCTTCTTCATAATAAAGCTACCGTCCTTCTTGGGGTCACGCATCACTTCATCAAACCCATAGCAGGCCGCGCCGTGGATCAGTGGTTAGACCGCTTGGCTCTCACCGGGGCGGGTTCGATCCCAGGCGTCCACAAAGTGAGATTTGTGATGGACAACACAGCGCTGGGGCGGGTTTTCTCCGGGACCCCCAGTTCCCCCGACATCTCATTCCACCGGTGCTCCATCTTCATCTCATGTATCATCAGTGTCACCGCCTGCGGTGCCGTATGTAGTAAAAGCGGGCGTTAAACACTGCACACACATACATACATCCATCCATAGCAACCCTTAAGAAGTAAGGTAAATGCTAGCCGCTGGCATTTCACTTACAGACCTACTAGGTCAACCTCTGGTGAAGATGCCTAGCGTCCATACCACCAGTACGTCTGGTGTGAGGCGCGTGACCCTGCGTCACATATGGTGGAGACGCTAAGTGACGTTCTCCAACTCACATATCTACCCGGTTTTTGGTGCAGGACCACTGCCAGTTATGTCGTATTTTAAAGACTAACACCATGCTTAGCTTGATAAAAGCAACCAAGCACAACGAACCCTAACGTGTCTTCCCTGTGCATTCAAGTTTACTCCACAACGATAACAAAAATAAAAATAAATAAATATAAGTCTGAAGTGTTACAATCACATGACGTTCATGATCCCTTATAGTTTCTTATAATATTATATTATGCAACGAGTGTTTTAATTACCATTATAGTCCAGTTTTATACGACTGTTTATGCTCTATCATGTATCTAAATTAAAGGTTTAATTTCAAAATATTCATTTCTGGTTTGAGTGATATGTTACAGTCGTGAGACGTAGTACGTAGGTGCAGAAATATTGATTATTTCCCAATATACAGCTGTTAACCTGTGACACAGTTTAATCTAAAAACATTAAAACAAAACATTGGTAACATTAAAACAAGAAACTTACCTTTGTCATGAGGTATTTAACATCAGGTGCGTCATTTATAATGTTTTCAACTCATCAGATGTAAATGTTTTGGCTTTTCCCCTTTATATCCTTCTGATTTGCGTTTTATTAAGCTGTTCAGTTTTGAGTATTTAGATAAGTCAATTTGGTGCTTAATGTTGAGTGTTGATTTCAAAATAGAATAGTGAGTCCACAAGGTCGATGATGTCATATTTTGAGACAGTTCTTCGAAATACACTAGGAATACATTTTATGAGAATGAATTTATAAATTTTGATATTCTCCAATCCATAAATTGTGAATAGAATTTCTCGTACATATTTATTGACTTTTGTGGTAACAAGTTATTGGTAACATTGAGTGCTTTTGCCGTAATTTCTGAAGTTGTAAGTTCAATGTTACTGTTACTAGTGTCGGACATTTTGACTTTTTTATAAACTGGCGCTAGTACCGTTGTCGATCGCAACGAGTATAATTAATACTTGCGCTTTTACAATGTTACGTGGCCACTTCTATTGGTCGAATATCAATACTTTAATGAACAGGTGTACTTAACTTACTGCTACCTGTCGTATAAGTACTTAAGTGTTTAAAACAGCACCAAACCAAGATATGGACCTTACTGCTCTTATTCTTTGTGATAAGAAAATATAGTTCTCAACACAAATAATGATAGACAAAGAAAATGCCTGGTGGTCAGCATGGGTCATGTAATTACCGAGGAAGAAAGATGCGTGCCTGGCCTACGCTACCTGAGGTTGAGATGCAGCAAATCGGGTGCCTTGACGACATGCTGCACTGGTTAGCTATACTGAAGGATTCCTTGTCTTACGAATGCTGCTGCTAATGAACTCATACATTAAATTATTTATTTGTTTGTTTTTCCAATATATTTCCTTATAAGAGACCACAAATGACAGGATGTGAGAAGGAAATTAAGCCACGATATATACGCCCTAATGCTACATATTTTTGGAGGCAAATTAACGATAGTAATCTTTAAGATGGAGGTAAGTAATTGCTAAAGCAGAAGCAGGAATTCGATCACAATTGCATTATTTTCGTACATAAAGTTAAACAAAAAATAAATCTCTTTTGCAGAGAGACAATTTATCTACTGTATTTACCCGAATACTAATGAAACATTTGTACACTTAAAAAGCAGTTTCTTGTTGATATTTACAGCTGTTAATAGCTTACTGATAAAATGTTAACAAACAGCTATGAAGTTAAATCAATAAAATCCTCTGAGTAACTAATTTCGTAATTACTTAAACTAAACCGAGATACGCAAGTAATTTCTCTTGATATTTGCATTAATAACAACTTAGAGAAATACTCAAACTATCGATCCCAGGTTTCTAAGCAAAGAGGATTGGTTAAGGCAAAATACGTTATAAATACGTAAAATATGAAGCTATTAACAGTGAAGCAAACAAATATATACAAATATAACAATTTGTAACTTAAACGTTATGTTTGGCATTTAAGAGCAACCCTGAAATTTCCGAATCATTAGCAGTCTTTTGAGTAGGTAAGTGCCCTTATCCCCTTTACCTGAAAGCTAAGACAAGTTTGCTGATAAACAAAGAGAAACCACTTGTTTTCAATGACTCGTTGCCAGTGTGAGTATGTGGGCATCACCAACTAGTGCTTCATGCGCTGCCTAATCTCAAAAGGGCGTAATTTACAGTGTTATGTAAAAGCATACGTATCTAAAAGAGCTTGGAAGCTGTGACATAAAACTTTGGACAACTTCAAGTTATAATACAGTCGAATTCGCTCGGTGTCGTTTCAATTCTACTTTTCGTTGTTGGTATAAGAAAATAAAGCCAATCGATGGATCTTTAAACGCGGCTCGCTAAAGCTTTAAAATTCCGTACTCTTTACACGATATCGCACTAAAAATGAATAACGGCAAGACTTAAACATAAAAAAAACAATAGAACTGAAACCAACATCATTGGATATGTCGAATGTGGTTCATGTCACAAAAATGTATTTGAAACGAACAATATATTTTCAAATGATCTATATTTTTGTTCAGTATTTTTTGTTTTATTGCATAGTATATTTTTGTCTATATCATACGATAGGGTATGGTTTCATAGAACATTTCTAGAAACCTTAAGATATAAATTTCGTCTGTCATGTAAATAGGTTAAACATGTGGCATCTTAATCATATCGTTTCAGCCATTTTTGAGAAAAATTAAAATTGAAAAATCTTTCATTTAAAGGGTATTTTGTTAAAAATCTGCGTGCCCATCCTCGAAAGTGCTGAACTCAATAGCTAAGTTGGGCATTGGTTAGACTTTTCGCTTTTGAGTCATGCTCCTCACAGCAGTATCTCTCTCTCCCTCTCTCTCTCTCTCTCTCTCTCTCTCTCTGACACACACACACACACACACACACACACACAGACACACACACACAGACACACACACAGACACACACAGACACACACACAGACACACACACAGACACACAAGGTACGTAGTAGAGAAAGCAAACATATATTCGCTCTCAAGTTGAAATGACTTATAGTCTTTGAGTTGGCTTATTATAAACCATTGACTGCACATAAAAATTGGAAATATTGGTCCATATGCTCCAACTTGCCGGCATAGATTAAGTTACGCTTCTGGAATGTGATTTAATATTCGGTTTCTTTATTCTTCTGGAAGAGTCTCGAATTTATCAATGAGGTATTTAAGAAGGCGACGACTCGCCAAGAAGGAGTTGTAAAACAGGAAATGTGAGTAAGCAGAAGACAGTTGTAAAATTTGTGTAACGAGAGTGTTGTTGTAACGAGAGCTGATCAGGACGTGGTTTGTTATTGTCATCGACTTTGGTAGACTGTGGTGTGTATGTGACGTAATGTTGTTACGTGAGAATTGATCAGTGTATTTCTACGGAAATAGAGAACATTTAGAATTTCTGCAAACTGGATTTTTAATTCTACGAACCCACAAAGTCGCAATATCCTGCCATGCATCGCTGAGACACCCGCCGACACTTCTACCCTGAAAGAGACCAACAGATGAGAGAACATATGAAATAATAACGGAGATGAAATGGCGGGACAGGAAATTCAAGGAAAATAGAAAATAGAACCCGGACCTTCCATTATACATTGCTAAATACTGCTCGCAAATACAAATCATGTTTTCCTGAACCGCGCAGTGGTGGGTTGCTTTGAAGATCTATAGACTCCAGTATGAGTCGCGTAGACCCTCCTTAGGATGAAGCTTTTAATGTATCCGATGTTAGAAGACATGCCAAAACTGTGCTTTACCATCGTGGAGTGAGTGAGTGAGTGAGTGAGTGTGGTGTTTAAGGGCCCGTCGACAACAAGGTCATTTGGGCCCCACCATCGTGGAAAAAAGTCACCACTGCATTGATAAGACTGCCAGGTGAGAATAAACAGAATCAACCGGTTTAGCGGTTTGGCTGTGTTTACCTGTTTGTTTAAAGTAATGGGAACCAGAGGGAGGGTAAATTCACACTTACAGTGCCTTTCTTCCCGGCCCTGCACTAGGTACTTCCTCAATTTATTATAGGTAAGCACTGAAGTTCTAGGAGTGGTTTATATGTAGCATTATGGTATCACTATTTCTCCCCAAACTTCAGGTTTAAGTGTCTGAAAACTGTATGAAATACACTCAAAGACAAGGTGGAAAAGCGTGACATAAAGAACGGAAAAAAGACGGTATATGGCACTGCATTATTTCAGCAGTAACAAGAGCTTACCTTCGGAAACAAATGACAGCAGCATTGTGACTGACAATGATGTCCCAATATTTTGTTTCCTCCATATGTCTCTTTAACTTGTTACCAACATAGAGTTTATAACACTATATGCCAACATTAATGATGCAAATACAAAAAAAAAAAAATGGAGGCAAAAGTATCAAATTGAATCAAGGCTCGCTTTCTTTGGGGCTACATGCTTATAAGTTCGGCATGCTATCGTATATTTTTCAGTTTGCAGTGTACCAAAGAGTCGTAAACCCAACACACATTTCAGGCTAAAAGCACGTTGTCATGGAGAGCACGGACGTCAGAGATATAATTAGAAAGACTGTTAGTAGGCGAGGAATTGTCGTTACAGGTGATGTTTCTCCCCAATTCACGTGAATGTACACGTGCTGTGCAATACACATCTTTTGATATTTTTCTTTCAAAGATACGGAAAACGGGCACGTTTATAAACGAGAAACTCAAATCACATACAATAAGATAATACGCGATTTTTGAGTTCAGTGATCTGTGTGGCCTCAGGTTCCTGAGGTCGCGGTTTGAAACCCGGAGGAGGGTGATAGATTTTTTCGGGCGTAGAACTGCTTAGCGTTGCTACCCTTCGGAAGGAAAGTAAAGTCCGTGGTTCCGTGTCGTAGATTTACTACACATAAAAGAGCCTCAAGCCTGACAAAGAGGACTCTGAACAAAATTCAAAGGTCTTTCATATAAATATAGAATGAGATTCTGAGAACCATAGTAGTTAAAGAGCTTCCATAAATAAAAACTATTTTTTGTGTGTTTTCAAAGTGCTTTCCAACATTATCCGAGAAAAACTGAATTATACAGGACGTTCAAATTAAACAGAACCCAGCTCTGAATTTGCGACTTTATTGATTAAACTGAAATGCTTCTGAGACAAAAGGTATAAAATAGCTGTATATAAGAGATTAACTTTAACATGAAGTGTTATGTCCCGTAGTTACTGGTGCACCCTAGTGGTCATAACCTCAACATTTTGATTAGGTGATTGAATCAGCATAGAATTTCAGTTTCAGTTACTGCTGGAAACAATGCCCTCCCCATTCTCAAATACATAAATACGAATGGGTTGTCGTGCTCCTAGCCACCTTATGGAGCACTCCGCATGGCAACAGTGATGTGATACTTCAGCTGCACGTAGATTCTGTTCGTTCTGTTAGCTTCAAATAAATCCAAAAGAAGAAGTCAGGATTGGCGAGAGCTGGGACCCGGTGAGGAGAGCCGGCTCCAGGGGTTTTGCCACCCAGTGCAACTAGTGCCACCCATTCACGTTCTGATATATTATCTAATTTTTGTCTGCGTATCGCTCCTCCATGTCAACTTATTCTCAAACAACGTAATAAAACAGACATGCAAAATGAAAACACGACTGTCGACTGAGGGATAGTATTCATCTTTATCAGAACTTCTTTACTTTTTGGTGATATTTACTGCTTCCCTTGTGATATGTTCCACTGCCGCCAAAATAAACGCTTTCATGGTTCTTGGGGCTTTACTTTTTACTTCTGTTCATATTAATTATATGGATTTTTGGTGGTAATGATATGAGTGCAATCTGCTGCTTTGAGGGCTACATATGTTCCTTAGATAGCCTGAGCTTGTCTTCAATTATGAGCAACCGAAGTTAATAGGTTTCCCTCATTTCATTGTAATTCTACATGCTACATTATACGAGAAGCACTCTTATCATTTGAACTTTAGTGCCATTGTGCACTTATCTGTTTGGAACATTTGCTATGGAACTTGGAGTAACTGATCCTTAAAGCGTCACACCCCCGCAGACTGCCCCAATTTCAGCTACCGAGGTCGAAGGATAGAGTGGTCTAACTCTGTTCAGTACCTAGGAGTTAATTTGGACAGAGGTCTAACTTTTCGCCGAAACATCAGGGACCTTTCGGCGAAGGTACAGGTAGCAATCGCTTCCCTGTACCCAATGCTGGGGTCGACCTCGATGCCAGTTGGCATGAAGTTATATCTCTTCCGAGCGCTGGTAATCCCGGTGATGCTGGATAGCATCAGACAGCTGGATAGCATGGCTTCAACGTACACAGAATAGAGGACTACGGTCTATCTATTCTGTGGGACGTTATTTCCCTACCAGGTTGCTCCATGAAGCATTGGGTCTTCCATACGTGGAGGATGAAATTAGGCGCCGGGCTTCAAAATTATACGCAAGTTTACCATCTCACAGAAGCGCCCTTGTGAGATCATTGGGAGATTATGACACCACTAGACGCCGATCTAGACTGCACCGGGTCCCCCGTATGGCATGCGGGCACCCCAGATAACCCAGGAGCTAATCCTATCAGCAGCTAAAGGTGAGCTCCTCATAACTCTTCTAAGCTGTTTGGCATCTAAATTTTTCCCCAACTAAAAATTAAACAAAAATAACAATTTGGGTGCAAAGTACTGCATCCTCCCCTTCAACCCGAAGGTACATTCTGTAACCTCTAAATTAATCCCAACCTCAAAACCTATACCACCTTCATCCTACAAACTTCAAATCTAAATCTTACCTGCGGTAAAACCCTTAACGGGTGGGCACGCAGCAAAAACCTTCTGGCTAAATACAGCCAACCAGCACGAACGAGCGAGCGAACTGATCCTTAAATCATCTGTAAAAACGGTATTGGTCAATATTATCATTGTAATCATTAGATCATCTTGAATTTAAGAGGAGTAGAAAGACTTAAAAACTGGATGTTCCAACAAGGGCAATAATACAATATTGCGGATAACTTCAACGGGTTTTTAGTTTTGTCATCTTCATCCCTGGGTAATCCTTTCATGTGGTACGGCTAGCGTTTACCCACGTTCCAGCCATTCATACTATTACCTCAAATTCTTGTTTCCCATTTGTCTTATCAAAACATTCTTCGGGCCACAATATCGGAACATTTCGAATATCTTTTCTCTATTATTTGCTGTGTTATACTGAAATCCGAGATCATGAAGGACCTTGTTCAAATAAATAGCTCTACTTCTTTAATTAAAGAAACAAGTTTGCTTGTGATATGCTTATTTCGGGTGTAGTAATCATAGATATGATTCTCTTATTGCGTTTAATTCAAAGTTGTCTTACTGAGTTCCTCAGGAGTTAAATGCAGCAGATACTAACAAAGGTTAATAACACAAGTAACTGAACTCACAAATAAGATGAACATTTGTGGTATCACTACGGCGATAACTGACCGGAGCGTTCCTGAATCACCAATGTAAGCAAAAACGAGTAAATTAAAGCTAGTGGCTTGAAACGCTTCTGCTTATAAACGCGATGCGTACGGGACGTTTTGACGATAATCAATGGTAGTCACATTTAAAGCGCTTCACTTTTCACCAGTCATATTCCTCTAGAAACAATGATGTTGCCAAAAAATGCTTCCTCGATATTTCCAGGTTACATTTCATGTGCGGAAAGTTGCACAGTCAAGTTATAAGCAGCGATCACGTTTATAAACTTTCATCATTGAAACAAAATTACGATTATCTTTCGTAAACATCATTGTACACAGTAGTTTAAAATATGAGCAGTATTATTGGTTGGCTTTAACTAAGACGCCACATTGTGAGGATGGAAGGGATTCTCCACAAAGACCACTGGGTTTTCGATTCTCCCTATTTGGCAATTCTGCGAAGAGATATGGCCATTGATATGAAATCACACCTCATCCGAGATACACGTGCTTCCATATTATTTTCACATTATTAAAGAAATGTTTCATTATTTATCTAAATTCACTTTGTGCAGCAGGATGAGCAATATATTTTCTCAAACCTTTCAAGAGTGTGCGTAAGTCTTCTCTGAAATTTACCTGTTTATGGAGCGGAAGTGGAGTATATATGGGCATCAAGAGCATCCTGTATCCCAAAGACAGAACTTCACATGAACACTAGGACTTTTTTTTTTAAATTTACGTCCTCCAAAGTTAAGCCATATAAGAGGATAAATGAAATGGGTGAAATGATGTTCAAATGCGTCAAAGGTCCATAGAGCTTAGTTACCTGACATTCGTCTTTCAAGATTAGGGAAAACCCCGAAAATACCTTATGCAGGTAACTCACCCTGAGAGGTTTGAACTCGGGAACTCTTAAACGTAAGGCAGACACGCTATCATCTACGCTACCGAGATGGGCACACCAGGACTGATCGCTAAGTTTGGTACTTGTGAGCGCTTAAACCACCAATAGGCGCATGCAAGGATGTTTCGTATATTTTCGTTGAAGCACTTACTACTTGTAAGTGTAGTACAAGTATATATGTCCATAACGTCTACTTTCAGATGTTTTCGTATACTTCGTTACTACATCGACGACGTTTAAGAGCATTGTAATAATGTAATGTCACCAACGTTCATGTGTAGTGTTGCTAATTTAGTTTCTTTCTGAATCTGTGTTTTTAAAATGAGACTTAGCTTCAAAATGAAGCTCAATTCTGCTTAGCGGGAAATCTGGCTCATGTCTTTCACTTAGCGGACGAGAAACTGGTTTTGGATTAACCCAAATTTATGTAAGTAATAATCAATATACATATTATTTATATGAATTAATTGAGCACATGGTTCGATAATCTGTTGACAGACCGTTATGTTTCATAGTGCAAAATCAAGTAAGCACAAGATTTTGCCTCCCTCAACTCTTCCATTTCTATTATGTTCTTTACCTACATGCTATGATAACGAGTTATACAGGGAATCCTAACTCTAAGTCGTTTGATGTTTGTTAATCACCTTGAACAACTTCTCAAATTTACTGCTGTGTGGAAGCTAATTTCAAAATGGCTTCGAAATGATTGCAGAGTTTTTTTTTTTTTTTAATTTACGTCCCCCAACGTTAAGTCATATCGGACGATGAATGAAATGGGTGAAATGAGCTCAAAGGAGTTCGGGGCCCATGGAGTTTCGAGTTACCTGACATTCGTCTTTCAGGATAAGGGAAAACCCCGGAAAAACCCGTATCCAGGTAACTCACCCTAACCGAGATTGGAACTCGGGACCTCCTGAAAGTGAGGCAGACATGCTACCATCTACGCTACCGAGGCGGGCATGGTTGCGGAGTTCAAAGATCCATGGTAACAGTGATAAAGCTAAATGCAGACTGTGTAAATCCGTATTCAGCGCTAAACATAATCACCTTGCACAACATGCAAAAAAAAAGCGCACGCTTGCACGCACATGCATTTCACCATTTAGTGCATTATCTTCAACAAGAAAATACAACCAATTTGTGACATCACCATCCAACTAAAGCCTCACTAAACCTTTTCATGGCAAATCATTCATCTGTATCGAGCATTGATGATCTTGGTGAAATTTGTAAGACTCGATATTATGACAGTTCTACAGTAGCGAAACCTCAACATCGTAGAACAAGGCATAGTGGAATAATCAAGTATGTTCTGGGCCCCTCATTTTGAAAAAAAGGTGTTACTTTCAGATAAAGCAATTGATACACGTATTAATTAAAAGTTTCTGAATTGCAACAGTTTATTTCAGTTTGCAAAATGGTGGATTGACTTCTACGTTTTCAACTTTTTCTGAACTACAAAACTGTTATTCAGAATCCATCACTCTGTGTCCTGAGAGTTTAGTAAAAGGGAATACAACTGAAACAACTGAAGATGGCTGTTGATTGATGCTCGTGTCATGGCATTTGCTCAAAATTATATAAGGTATGCCTTTCGCCTCACCGTCATCTTCACTATCACCCTATCAGTGGAGGTAATGGACACCGCCCTCTGGGTGCCTCCACCTGAGAAATGGGTCTAGTCATCACGTGGAGGGGCGAGGTTACCCCGAAGGCCAAGGTTGCCATATGCGGAGTGTTGGTAACCAACCAACCATGTAAGATAGTTATCAAGATTTACTACTCGGTCCAGTTGACAGTTTTGTCGGCATGAGAATGTATTTTGAGAAATTTTGATATCCAATTCTGGAAACTTTCTGCCCATCCTGTAATAAGCCAGAAAACGTACAACATTCTGCTGCCATTACCGATAGCCATGAACTCGATAAAACTCTAAGTCAGTCAAACTAAATGGCTTTCTACTGAAAATGCAGTCGCTAGAATAGGTAATTGTGCATTGCTTGAACTTAGACCATATTTGGTGCATCCAAGTCTAAAGAGTGCGATAGTGCATAGTGCGATCCTTAATAAGAAACATTTTGCGTTTCCCTTATTTCTTATTTCAATTCTAGGGAAGTACACAGAGCAAATAAATCTTCTGAAGCTCAAAAGTTAATCCTTGTAGGTTGTTGGAAAATCTGAAAATTCTGACTGAAAGTATTCAACAAAAGTTATTTTTCCGACAGATAGAAAAGATTTTCTAACAAATGAGTAAATGTATGTATATTGACATTTATATTTAGGATATGACGTGAAAGGGAGTTTTCATTAGTTAAAATTGACACCTGAGGAAGAAAATTAACTTAGAAAACTTATTTATATACAAGTATTTTAACAACTTCATTGTAAACCTAAAGCATGGTTTCCTGATTGGAGGTTGCTTCAAAATGTAAATTACACTGCAGTGTAAATTATACAACACTCAAAACACAGAAGCTGAAGAAGATGCCGACGCATCCAGGCGAATGTCTCTAGAATGTGAAGAAATGAACAAATGAAATCCTAAACACAGAAACGCGACTGTTATTTTGGACGGAGAAGGCACATACATCACTTAAGTTACACATTTGTTTTGAATGCTGCACTACATTGGAGTACAAAGTGACACAGATGCTCATACAGGATATTATTTTTCAACATAATCACCAAGTCAACGATCTGAACGTTCAGGACCTTGACGTTATAACTCCGCTTCTAGGTCATAGTCATTCAAGAACCGATGTTTGAACGTCCTCTTCGTTGGAAAAATCTCTTTCTGCCCAAATGATCTTTTAATTGCCTAAAAGATGGTAATTGCATGTTGCAAGGTTTGGACTGTATGGCGGATGATTCCATACCTCCCATCGAAAACGCTGAAGCAAATATTTAGTTCTGTGCGCCGGAGAATAATGCCTTTGCTTAGTTTTCCACGTCTGTTGGTCTTTATGGCTTTGCGTAGCAACGTCATTATTGCAGTAACCATTAGTATTAGTGGTTATGCCTTCTGCCCTTTACAATCAAAGAAAACGGTCGCCGTGGCCATGACTTTCCCTGCTGAAGGCGCAACTTTGAATTTCTTCCGCGCAGGCAAGGGGGTGTGTCTCCATTCCATAGTTTCTCTATATTCAGGTGGAAAATGATGTACCCAAGTGTCATCGAGCGTAATAATGCGACTTGGGAAATCATTATCTTCCATATGTTACGCTGGAGCAAGTGCAGAGATGCCACAAACCTTGACTTTTGGTATGTGGTATCAGTGATCGTGGAACCTAGCATGAGCACAATTTCCGATACTGCAGACGATAGAATTGAGTACTGCCTACGGAGATATGCAACTGCTCAAAATTTCCACGACAGTCACTCTGGAATTTATTTCACTCATTTCCTGATAGCCTAGATATTGTTTTCTGTAGTAGATTTTGATTGCCTTCCCGAACAATGATCATCATAAGTCTGTGCAGCTTTGGTCCAATTGTTGGCGCTATTTCAGTATAAACATTTTGTCCATCTACCGCCAGAATTTCACAGTTAATCTCTGTGCAGTGTAATTTAGCCGTGTAGTCCACAAAAATCTTAATGTCCCGCGCACTTCACTTTTGGAGTACGTTTCCAACTGACACACCATTTCACTCCCATCTCCTTTTCCTTAATGGAAGATCTTCAAATCAATGATGAAAAAAAAAAAAAAAATCACAAATGGTGAGTTTCTGTAGCAAAATGTAACGCCTGTTAAGCGTTTAAAAAAGCATCCGACATATAACGCTCCTGGCACGAAGTAACGTAACGTAACTGATAGCGCAACAGCCCCTACTGGGCCAAGGCCTGCCAACCCGACTGACGGCCTCACGTCCACATACGCAAGGCAGAGGTATCCAACCGATACGTGGAGGAAATGTGATCAGCATCTTGACACCCCCAACCGGAAAGTTGGCTTTCTAGATCAGGATTCGCTACCTAGCGTAACTCCTCAATTTCCCCACGATGCTGAGTGAGCACCGGTCCTATATCCGGGACTTAAAATCCGCATCCCCCATGGATGGGATCACATCCGGGTGCGTTTTGGACGCAGAGAACAAAAGCACACACTTCAGCCCACTACTCAGGACTCTGACACTAAGTGGCAAACTATAAAGACGCTTTTGGCGTAAACTAATTGAAGACTCATCTGACATTAAAAACTGTATTAGTTCTTCCCTACTCTACTGTTGAGATGAAGCTAATTTTTAGTATAATGGACAACGAAAAAGTAAATACTCTCTCCATTACTTACCGAGAAACATCTAAGTGGTAGAGCACTTCAAACCAATAACAAAATACTTCGTAATAGACGAGGCTAGAGAAAGTTGACATAAACAATGTTTTAAAGAACACTGCATTTTTAATGTAGAAAGATTTGCGTATTTCTTAAGCGATGTAGTGTTTACCATCTGCACAAAATTATAAAAGAATCATTCGGAATGAAGGAGATTTCACACGCAAACAGCAGAAAATTCAAGACATTCATTTCACCATACATATAAATATCTTTAAAACATGCATTTCAGTCAAAATAAATATTTTTGAGAAATTAAAAATGTTTTCTATATCTACAGAGTAGTATGCGGAGAGTATCACATCGTTTGCTGAACTTCAATAGTGTATTCTTATGACGCGTAGGGCGACTTCCGGGCAACAACGGTCATTAGGAAGGAGCTATCATTAATGTGATTTAAGGAAAAACTACCTGGTTAAACCGAGCGGGATGGCTCAGGTGGTTTTATCTGTAGCCCGCATTCGGGAGGCCCGCGTTCGATTCCCGTGGCCGACCTACTTGACCCATGCGTTCTTTCGGGGGTTTTCCCGGGTCGCCTGGTGAATGCTAGGTATGTTAATTACATACCCGATCTTCCTGTCCCTCCATTTCATCTCCATTATCATTTCACATCATCTCTCATCTGGTGGTTTCTTTCAGGGTAGAAGTGTCGTTAGGTGTCTCGGCGGTACATGACAGGGTGATATGCTCTGAGAGAAGCAATTCCTCCTTCGATAGGACGGTTACCGGTCTCGGAACCCAGATCTCGTGGCGGGACTGTTTCCGAATCACAGTCCTTGATGTCCTTGTCCTGCCCTGCCGGCGGAAGTTTCCATATAAGTAAAATGTAAGATCCCTGCCCTCTGTACCGTCGTAGCTCCTTGGGCGGCCGCCCTCTGTCTTCTCTCGCCTCATCCTTCCTCCCTGGAGATACCCCACTTGGCGGCATAGGTATAATAGACCAAGTTTGGACCTCCGTGCCGAGTCCCCACCAACATAATCCAGTTCCAACTGCCTGGTTAGACAAGTACTATATGGGACCAAGCTCTGTGAGGTTGGGTGGAATGCGATCAAGTTTACGTTGACTAAGAATGGCATTAGACAGAGGAGGGAAGTGCAAGCGGTCAGATACACAGTGGCCTTTCAGTGCTTTCGATGAATGCATAAAACTGAACAGTACAAATAAGTGTCAAAAAGTACACTAACTGGCGCTACCTGTCTAATCATGTAGTGTGACACCAGTTGAGGATGACCTTTTTACTGCAGTGTGCATTTAATTTAACATCATTCAAAACGCCTAATACTGGCAAAAAAAAGAAGGTACGACCTTGATAGGTATTGTTACTCACTTTCACATTACAGCGGTTGCGCTAGTTCTTTCTCATCATTGTCACTGAAAATATGTTTATTGTTGGCACTATCACTATCACTGGTGGGGCTACCATCATTTGTTGGCATATTCACAATGATATAATCTATAACACCCGACACGATTCCGTGATTTTCTTTTTCCTCTCCCCCCCCCCCTCTTATCTTTCCGTCACTTTCTTTCCTTTTTCTTCTTCCAGAAGGAGAATAAGTCTCATTTCCTCATTTCTTCGTTGCAGTTAACACCAGTTTCTGCAAGAAATTCACTATATCTTTCTTGGTATAATATTTGGTGGCACTTTTCAGATAAGACTCAATGTCCAAAATTATGACTAAAGAAGTTGCGATGTGTGGAATAAGCATTTTTCCAATCACTTAGCTAGTTCATTTGGTCATAGTAATTTCCCCTGATGCTTCCTGCCTTACAGAACACTTTCGCTGCATTTTTTGTTTGTTTGTTCTATGTCCTCCAACGTTAAGTCTTATCGGACGATGAATGGAATGGGTGAAATGATGCTCAAATGAGCCCAGGGTTCATAGAGCTTAGAGTTACCTGACATTCGTCTTTCAGGATAAGGGAAAGCCCCGGGAAAAACCTTAACCCTGACAGAGATTCGTACTCGGGACCTCTTGAACGTGAGGCAGACACTACCACCAGGCTACCGAGGCGGGCATTCGCTGCATTCACAAACCCCTTCTTGCCTCCAGTATGTATAGTAAAAAATGAACCGATTGCCTGCATTGTAACTTTCGGCAACTTCAAAAACCTCATCTACTGCCAGAACCTTTTCTCGGTTACATGACTACCTCACAAAGAAAAAAAGTTATTCTTCCTGTTGCTCAAACTATACTGTTTGTTCAAGAGGTGCCTAGTTCGAAGCTCGGCGGGGTGAGTTATCTGGATAAGGCCTTTTTTCCGGAGTTTACTTCATCCTGAAGGTTGAATGTCAAATAGCTCAGAGCTCGATAGACACTGGGCTCATTTGAGTATCATTTCACCCATTTATATTATGTGTGTGTGTGTGTGTGTGTGTGTGTGTGTGTGTGTGTGTGTGTGTGTGTGTTTATTCATTTGTTTATTTGTAATTCCCCCTTTGTTGTCTGATTGAGAGGGAAATTTATGGATTTTTGCCTGAATTCCTTGTGATAGTTTCTGATAAATTCCAAATCAACTGACGAGCGTCACCCTGGACCACAAGATTTTGTTTACGAATGGCCTCTGACATACTCTCTGCCATAAGTTACATTAGCTTGGCACTTGTAACAAACAAATGTTTAGAAGCGAGAGCACGGCCATTGATGCTCGTGTAAGGAACAATAACAATCTAACGTAATAATTTCTGTTTATGCAAGCAAAATAAATGTAGCAACACTTCAACCTACGAGAAAAGAATATTACTTAAGAGATCGTCGGAGGGAAGTAGGACCAAGAGAAACTGAAGATGCAGACTACCAGACTTGAAGACCTAATTTAAGATGCACAACCGATAAATAGAAGACGCTAGTTATGGATATCGGAAAGAAGAGCAGAAACTACCAAAAGAAGGAGAATCCCAGGAGAGCCAGAGGAGATATATATGGAGAGTATCCGAGTGGACAGACAACTGATTATACAGAAGAGGAAAGATGGCAACCGGATATCTGGAACTGACGAACCAGCTCCATCTACTGATGCCAGTCCCTTTAGGAGATGGATCCCAGCAGGAGGAAGCTTTGGATACCAGTTGCAGAAGAGGACATTTTAAAATTGTAGGAAACAGTCTTTCGTAGATTGTTATAGCAATTAAAGCTGCAGTAGAAATGTGGATTTGAATTATATTGTTGGAGTAGAAGTACAGTAGAAGAAGGGCTGTTTTAGATAGATTTGTAAGGTTAGTGGAATCCAGTAATCTGTAGGTTTAGTTAGTTTGTTAAGGTAGCAAGTAGATTATATCGCAACATTTGTAAATTGTTTTGTGTAATTTGATTTAAAAACTAATAAAGTTAAAAATGAAGTTTGCGTAATAAGGCCTGGTATAGATTCCAGAAACTGGGCTATTAGATATGCAAATTTTATTTTATTTATTTATGCAAGCATTGCCACACGTCACTAGCACACACCCCATAACCGATTTCCCCGCATCCCGTAAACACATTGAGCTTGGCCCGTATAGTGAGACCCCAGACATAAGGAAAGAGTGGATTTAAAAAATCTTCACGAAACATTAGTATGACTACATAACTGTTTAAAATAATTTCATACGTTATATACACATATAGCCTATACAAACATATTGAAGTATATACAAAGTGAAATTGAGGAAATTACTAAAAGATTCATTTTGTATTTTAGCTAACATCCGTAATTATTAACATTAACTAAAGAATAAATTCTACTTATTCTTTAAGGACAGTTTTGTGTATAACAATTTGTCATCTGAATGAATTTGATACTGATGGCGTAGCTGAGCGTTCTTAAACATGATGAATTTGAACGAGTTACTTGATGATGCAACTCCTAGGAGGAGTTACATGTTACTGAGAAACGTGGCGAAAATTGAATGTATCGCGAAAACTGCTACTCCGCTATTCGTATTTGCTAAATGCTGTTGTGAAGTTTCTTACCACCATGTTGTACTCTTTATGGAAATCGCAATTAAAGAATATGCTCTTAAAATTTATAATTCACATATCTTTCCGTACTTAAAGTGCCCCTTACTGATGCAGCTTATCAGTGTGACATTTTCATTTTCTCTGCGGTTTGCCTTTTGATCTTCTCAAAAACGGCTTATCAAAGGTTTCAGATATTGGATTGGTGAATAAAATGTAAAGGCATCAGGAAATTCCTAGGAATAACCTATAAAACCATCTCTACTCTTACAACAACGCAAATTGAAAACCATAAAGGATGAGAAAGAACTGTTGTAGAGTAAATGTACATCTCAATAAAAAAAAATCAATATATATATATATATATATATATATCATTTGTTCTAAGGTTTGCCAAACATTTCACGTTACATGTATACTTACCATGTATAGTACCATCTATATTACCTTCTTTAAACTCGGCATAAAATTTAGACAAAGTATTATTCCCTCTTGGAGTTGCTTATTTCTGTTTCTTCCCTTTATATTTAATATTCTGTTGTACCCGGGTTAGAACTAAAGATGCAATTTTTTCAAACGCAAATTATTTATTTAACATAGATATACATACATAACTTCTTCCGCCGTTGTTGCCATTTTAACTGCATGTGCACTTTGTACTTCCTTACCAGATAACCATTACACAAACACGAAGGCTCTGCTCCCGTTTTCCCATTGTTACGTTACTGTTGAAGTGGGCATGACCAGTGGCATAGATACACCCTAAGCTATTTTAAGTCACAACTCTGCAATTTGTATCCGTAGACTATAGGTTTCCTAACTCAAATCGACTGCCTATGAGCCATCCATTACCAATAAAATTCATGCGATGTTATTCATTTACACTCTGTATATACAGAATGGCTTAAAATTAGATCGACAAACGTTGGAAGCTGATAGATAACATAATTTTAGACACTTTTTGTTAAGGAAAGTTTTTTTTCTAAAGTGCCTCGTTTAATCTCTAGATGACTTAATGTTGGGTCGTGCGGCTATTAGGATCTACCGAGAACAGTTCCGAAACTGAAAGGCTACTCATCACATTAGATTTGCCGCATTGAACGTAGACTACATGAAAGAGTCTCCTTGGATAGACGAGCAGAAGGTCAAGGACGGCATCGTTCTATATGGACCAATGAGAACGAGGAAGATGTGTTGCGGTGCATTGAGAACAATCTTGTAGCTAGTACTCGCATCATCGTTCGACAATTGCAGATAAGTCAGTTGCACTGTGGGATTAATTCTGCAGGAAATGTTGTTGCACCCCTTCACCTTGAGAAGGTCCACACGATGAGGCCTGAAGACTATCCTCTGCGACAGCAATTTTGTCAGTGGTATCTGGATAAAATTGAAAACGATGTACTGTTTGCATCCGTGTCATGTTCCCAGATGAAGCAATTTTCACATGTGAACAGTTATTTAACTGTCACAATTCACATGCTTGGGCCTTTTAAAATCCTCACGCTACATTTCAGAGAACTCATCAGCTGAGATTTGGTGTTAATGTGTGGGCCGGTATTGTGGATATTTATATTTATATTTTGCCGGCCCGACTCAAAGCATACAATTACTTATTAGTTCTGCAACAAGTTTTGCCTGATCTAATGGAAACATTTCTCCTTTATAACAGACATAACATGTGGTTTCAACATGATGGAGCACCAGCTCACTTTGTTGCTGAGGTACGTCGTCGTATTACAACTACATAGGCAATCACTGGATAGGCAGAGCTGCACCCATTGCCGTAAATACTTGAAGTAGGTGGGAGGCAGTTAGGAAATTAACTCGTCTAGCGCTTAAATGAAGCACTGCAGCAAAACAAGGACTTTCCTTAACAAAAAGTGTTTTAAATAAGGTTATATATCAGCTCCCAAAGTCTGTCGGACTAATTCTGGAACATACTGTATATCTATCATGAAATAACTATATCAAATACGATTGAGGCTAGGAAAAATGTTATTTTGGAGAAGGTTCGAATTTTAATGAGCTCTAAGTATTTTTCTGAAATATGTTGTTGTCTGCCCTGCATGACTTATAATTTAAATAGAGTTTTGTAATACTCACTAATGGTAAGGAGGAGCTCGCAGGCAATTCCGAGAAACTTCGAGATGATTACAGTTCATTTGGCATGTTAATGTCATACATATGATGTTTTAATTACAACCTTTAAAACTAATTTTAAGAAAATAAAAATAAACAAAATTTTTTTCACATAAAAGGTGGTCTGGCGTGAATGGTTTCCTGAAAATCTTCGTGTGATATCCTTGGAAAATAAGAACTTAGATTTCTTTCTCATTTTGTACTCATGAACACACACGCAAGAAACTCACTTTAGAACCTTTGGATTGAATATAATATGTACCTCCTCTTCCCAACATAGGTAGGTTGTACCGAAAATAAGTATGAGGTGAAACAACTGACTATCTGGTACAAGTATAAGCGCGGGGGAATAAACATAGCGAAGCCATGAAGGGTCATTTGAAATGATTTCCAGCCAGATATTTTGAGCGATGTTAAGGCAGTATTTAAGTTTTAAATAATTTTAATATACATTGTTGTGCCTACTATGCAGAGGGATATTTAATTACATTTATGCATAAAACTAGTTGTCGAACTTAATCAACGGAGCTGAATGAAAGTATGGGGTTAACAACATAGTTAAACATTTTAAAATTAATTCTCAACTTTTTATAAATATTTTCACCAATTTTAACAGACATATTAGTTTAAACATACACTTTTCTTTATACTTTTACTAATCTTGAGTACTGGAAGCTCTGTTAGACAGCTTTCCTGGTGGTATTTCAAGAAATGTTCAGTAGGTCGTCCCTTGCTGCATATGGAATGCATGTTGACTAGTAAACACTAGAAGCCAAATGAAGTCAGAACAAATTCATCACCCACACAATACAAAATCTATTAAGAAGTAAATTAGCAGATCCACCCGCGCATCCCAAAAGCTCATCGGAGCTCATCGTAAACGCAAAACACTTATGTTTTAAATCAAAGGCGTATCGAAATAACACTAAAAATATTTTAAAATCCAACAATGGAAAGCATGAAAAGCGCAATACATTTCCCCTCCCACTTCTAAGAGCGCTTGTATCTAACAGCGCTGCCATTTTATTTATTTCCAAGCATAATACAATGTTGCCATGTCTCCATTAAGTCAATTTCTAGAAGTCTGCGTTGTATTCCAATTCTCGATTCTCAATAAAAGCTCTATTGAATTTAAAGTCATTTATTAAGTTTCCATTTAAGAAAATAAACTCGTAGGAGGATGGGGATGGAACCACCAACAGCTGACACTTTTGAATTCTATAGCGAGTGTCGCAATGACCTCGACTATTCATATCTTATTTTTATTCTATCGCTAATTGAGAAACAAATTTCACTGCAATGTACCATGTTCCTCAGACCGTTAGATATGGGCTTAAAAATTGTTTTTGTTTCTAGATATTCATTTATCTTAATAGAAGAAATAAACAGAAAATATTATCTGGAACAATCATGAGTATTCCATTGTTCAGTGTAAATTCGTTTACTTTATTTTATTAACGACAGACAAATCGTGATGAAATCGTTAAAACGATATAATAGATCTCGCAAGGTCTCTTTAATGGATGTTTAAAAATATAATTTGGATTCAAACTCATGCTTTCTGCTCTTTATCATTATAAAGTGTTAAAGCACTGGGGTGAAACATTACTTACAGCGTTCTCCGGCTCTTTCTGTCATTCAAAGGACGCAATATGCCTTGTCATGTGATTACCAAGAGTTGACAGCAGCAAAGAGGATGTTTCTGACAGAGCCATGGTGTTACCCAGATTTCTAGAGAAGTTAACCTTAACCGTATGACGGTCAACAAATTGCTACAATGACATACAGCGAAAGGCTTTAAAGGGGCAAGAACAGAAATACCGCAGTAAATTACGAGATAGCGTTACTAGTGGCAGAGGTAAAGGAGCATCCTATTAGACACACCCGTTTTGCTGGATAAGACTGTGGAATATATTTGTTCCCTCGAAACTAAGCAGCGAAGACTGGACAAGGCTGGCCTCCATTTTCACCGTCCTGCCACTAACGCAATCCTTACTGAAGCTCACAAAATCACAAGATAGGAATTAAAGAAACATCGAGCAGGCTTACTGAGATCTAACGATCTGGTCCGACCAGGTGTTCCTATCTGATCAGTAATCAGAAACGTAGGGTGTATCTCTATAAGCCACGTGGCAAAACATGCAATCCCAGATAATTTGAGATGGAAATCGCTATGGAAAAACACGAGGTCTCATCTGGACCAGGGCAACTGAATGATGACAGAAAGAATGACCAATGCGGTTTCTGTGGATTCCTCCAGAACACTTTGTTGCTATCTTTACGCCTTAACTTCCCGAAACGGGGGGAAAACTGGTTACTAAGTCACTCAGAAATGGTGTGGATCGAATGGCCTCCGAGGTCTGCCGATTTTAAGCCTAATAGAGCACATGTGGGCGTTCATAGTTCAGAAGTGGGAGATGCACCGAGAAGGTAGAGTGAGGGTGGCTATAGAAGCCCATGTTTTACCCAGTGAGATGGCACCGGCGGCAGCGTCTCTGGTCTGCATTCGAAGATCAAGGGTTCAATTCCATGGTGCGTCTTCCTGACCCGTTGGTTTTTCCGGGATTTCCCTGGTCGCATGGCAAATTCGGGAAGGATAATTCATCCCACGAATTTCCTGTCCCTCATTTCCCTTCAACCTTCACCCTGCTTTGGCTACTTCAGGGCACAATGAATAACAAAGGGTGTTTTCAATATCTTCTGCTTTTTACGTTTAATCGGGGTGCCAAAGCCACCACTACTTTTTCAACAGAATTAGTCAAAAATGTTCTGTTGAGGAAATTACACTCAATTTTATTGACCTGAAAAGAAACACTATATAAACACTATATAAACTAAACACTATTTTGTAGAGCACAAATTCTCTATCAAATAACATGAAATGCATTGCCAAAGCTTTTTATTTTGCACGCAAAACTTTCACTCAAAGAAAACACCAACCAATAAGTAGACGCTTGGCAGAGGTCTCGCTTAAGTTATTTTTTTTGTTTGTGAAACATATAACATCTCCATGGAATGTTACCACTAACATACGGAACTTTCTGTACTTACAATTGGAGATAACGATGCACTCGTTACCTTTTATTAGTAACCTTCTCACCAGATCATTCTGACCAACTGAGGGCGTCGTGTAGGACGACCCTAAGAATCAGTTGTGCTCTTTTAATGGATGGGTTTTGGTGCGCTTTCAATGTGTAGATTCTCAAAGGTGTCGACTTTCATGGAAAAAGGATCAGTGGGACAAGTGGACCAATGGCGCAAGACGATATTACCCTGCTTCAATACAAAGTTTGCTACTTACCAAAATGTTTAGTTTTGGGTTACGCTGTTCAAAGATAACAGACACATGTCGGTAGCTTTTCCCATTTTTTTTCTTCGAATGTCTCAAAACGTAGGTATATTTTGGTGATATCTTGATAAGGAAATTTTGATTGGAATAGCCACACTGAGTAGACGCTACAGAAATTGAGTGTTTCATACACATTATTCGGGTACCTACTTAATTTTATATTTTAACTGTATGTTATTATATTTCTGGAATAAAATACAAAATCGTTCAAAGAGGCCGCACTGCGAATAGTTAATGTGTAAAACATTATACAATTGCTCCACTGGATAAAAAGCATGTTCGCAATCGTGTCTTATATGACTGAAGTTTTATAGTGCGTCATGCAATTTCTTTCTGTTTTCTTTGTACTGATTGCGTTACACAGCGAGTATGCTGCTATTAAGTGAGCTAAACTGAATGTGCTATACACATGGGACATAGAATTAATAGCCTAAATGATATACTGAATAATACTATGGACAGGCTATTTCAAACAATAAAATACAAGCTATTATCTGAATTCATATGTTAAGGGAGTTAAAAAAACAATAATGCCGAGGTCCTCAGATACTATTTTTATGTGAATAGATGAACGCCTGTTAATTTTATCCATCTGTTAATAAGTTCGCTTAATAAGAAAGATAGGAATTTTTCAATGATATCATCCTTTGACTAGTATTTATCAACAATTGTGTGTTAAGCTAGCTATGTCAACAGCAAAGAAGATATAAAACAGCATAAGGTGCTTTTATTGTCCTAAAGTTCAATGTAGCAACACTGCTTTGATAAATCGGCTAATTTATATCAGAAAATGTCATTCGCAGAAAGAGGAGTTCAAAGTCAAAATGGAGAAAAAAGAATATCGCACATATTTGCACCGGAATGAACCACATTTTTTTGAGCACAGGGAATTTGCTATTCAATTACGTAGAGTAAAACTTCCCTTAAAAGATGAGGTCTTTGTACTCAAAGAGTAGGAGGGTGCCCACCGCGGTAGCGTAGATGGTAGCGTGTCTGCCTTACGCTCGAAAGGTCCCGAGTTCGAATCTCGGTTAGGGTGAGTTACCTGGATACGGGTTTTTCGGGGTTTTCCCTTATCCTTCAAGGACCCTGGACTCATTTGAGCATCATTTGACCCAATTCATTCACCGTCCGATATGACTTAACGCTGGAGGACGTAAATTACATACACACACACACACACACACACACACACACACACACACACACACACACACACACACACACACACACACACACACATGTAGGAGGGGGGGTCTGTGAAGTGATGCAGAATTCACAGAACAAAACGGCAAATGCAGTACCATTTTTATAAATAGGTTTAAAGTATAAGTATTGTGCCGTAATGTGCATGTACTCACAAGTGATGATGGCCGCAAGGAGACGCACGGCCTCGTATGGAGGCTCGCACGTGGGCCATGCTGGTTGCAGAATGTACTGGGCGAAAGTTAGGGCAGTGATGGCGTTCCCAGTAGGCACGATCACAAACAGTGCCACCCACAGATACAGGAAAGCTGGAAGGGGGCCGAAGGCTTCGTTAATATAGGCGTAATCTCCGCCGGATTTGGGGATCATCGTCCCTGCAATCAAACACATACACGTACAGCCATCATGTTTTAGCTCACTCTCTTAATTCACATATACCTGTTACATCATTAATCACTTATACAAGTCACTATACATATAGCTTATCAACTATATAACAAAGAAATGCGTTACATTCACATAACTTTCTCCATCCTCTGTGTTTTATAACTGGCTATACAGATTATTCTTACGACAATTTGTCGTAATTTAAATCAACTATATTTTAACTGCGGTAAATATTTTCAGAAATGGCTGAATTATACATTTCTCTATAGATAGCTACAAACGACATAGCGATAGTCAGGTGTTTAAGAACTGGATTTTATATGTTGGATTGCCATACTCTCTCAATATAATCCTAAATAACAACGGATTGGAACAGGAATAGTCCAATTATTACACGCCACACAGGTGCATAATAATAAAAAAAAATAACCTTAATTATTATAAATAGATTAAATATGTACCCACGTAACTATTTATTGCAATTATTTTCAAATAATGAAAATGAGACAAACATATCCATCATCTAAAGAGAGAAAACCAACTAAATTATCTATTACACCTTTGTTATTAAGTGACTATTGCAATTATAGGAAGTGCACGGTAATATAACTATTTTTTCTAGTGTGATCAATCTGTACAACGGAAATAATTTATAAAAAGACAATTTACTCAACTGGCAAAGACTTAATGCCAATGCAATGTTCTGTCACTGAAAGATGTCTTACTGTCATTGTCGCTATTATCGTATACAAATCATTAACCTCGAGCTTCTTGTTTCAGTATTCCATTCCTTTTCACAATAATTATCAATTCTTTTAGTCTTCTGGTTAGAAAAAAAGAACATGTCATTAATGGAAAGCTTTTCTATAAATAATTTCTGTAATAATACTTAGTGTACGGTAATATAACTAATTTTCTGAAGCGTGATCAGTCTGTACTTATAGGTCATTGCCGTAATATAAACACGTAACTACTGAATGATACGCGCTATGCAAAACATGCCAGGGAAATGAAACAAACAATAACTCAACTGACTTTGATTCAACGTATATGGAGAATTAAAGTGATATAGGTACAATCCCAGACAATTTATCAGCAGTATCTATTGAGGAATCACAAAGGGATTTTGATTCTCTCTCCTTTCTCCTTGTTAGAATATACATTCACGTTATGTATGATTTCTCGTGCCTGCCGATGTATGACACGTTGCTGTTCAGGAAACAAGATTGCTCTAAAGAGTGTACATACACTGGACTAACCATGTATGCGCGATAACTTCACGTAAACATCTGTGTTTGGAATATTTTCCGGTACGCTTCCCCACTTTGCTATGTAGTATGTAATATACTTTGTTTTATGCATATTACCGGGTTATCTAGCTAGCTTGTAAACATGAGGTTCGTGACATTGGATTTAATAACTCAGTTTGCAATCCTTAATACGTTTTTTCATAAAACGATTCGTGTAATCTTCTCTAATAAAATTCAAACTTTTTTTTTTTTTTTTTTTTTTTTTTTTTTTTTTTTTTAAGGAAGTTCCTCCACAGATGTTAAAAATTGTACCTCAAGTTGTTAAATCAACAGTCAACTGCAATTATAGCTCATGGTGGTTCTTAGAGAATTGTGAATTTAACTACTTCATTCTTTCCTTGCTATGAACTTAGCTTTACTTATTTCTTTAACATGAGCCATACGAATATTTCATATTGTTTTCCAGTAACAAATCAATACCACATATTTATCATTTTCCTAACAAGTTTTCAAGAAATCACGGGAATCATTTACGTGCTTCTTTTCAAACGCATTGTATAATTACATGCACATTTTGGGACGTTTCATTCTTGACACAGCTACTTAAAGTATCCTAGCCTTCTTATTATGATGTAGCTTTAACATATTTACTGATCAATGATGTGTGGAAGTAATTACTTGCTTCGTGTTCAGGTTCCTCTCTATGCTAGGTACCTAGTAAATATATCAACTCAGACAACAATACATATATTACACGTGGAGTTAACTTCCAACGAGCGTTTTATTTATACTAATAGAATATTCTTTTCTTCTGAACCACGTTTAAACACACACTTTCTCACAATATTCTTCTATCTTTTCTACAATGCTTTTCGACTCTTGCTTTATTCAAAACTGCGATGCCCGTCTGCCTGAGCTTTACCCTACCTTCTATCACAGATTCGTTGCTGCCTTTCCTCTGTTTCTCAACCGATCAATTCACGTACACTCTATTATAGGCTATTATAAGTTATTTATCAATGTTATTGTTATTCAAAATCATTGTAATTCCTTCAGGGCTTTTATCACAATTATTTAAAGTATCTAATATTTCTCAATAAAATAGGGTGACTATGTTCTTCCATTGAGTATTTCTCATGAATGTTACCTCTTATTCCCTATCTTTTATACACGTATATATCATTAGTGCAATTATTACAGGAATTAATTTGTATGAAATTAACCGACCTTACGCATAGCATCTTTCATGCCATATTTATATACTTACCAATTTCCAATTTGGTTGTATAAAACGTTTTTCCAACACGAGACCTGCCAACTGATTGCCAGCCTCACTCCCACATAAGCATGGCAGAGGTAGGCGATCATCCAGCCAATACGGGGAGAAGATGTAGCTACCATTTCGGCAGGGTATATAACTGATAGTGATATAGGCTAGTGTGCAGCAGTGTGAGGGGATCAAGCACACAATAAACTTACCTACTTACTGCTGCAGCGAAAGTTAAGAGTCAGGGTGTGAGGTGGACTGGAAGCACCACAAGAGAGTAAGTGACTCTTACCTTAGTTTGCTATTTGGAAACTCCAGATGCCAAATTGTTTGGCGATACTTATTTTCCTTCTCAAATTTCTGATAAAAAGTGTTTCTTTCTGTTCTAATTGCTCTTTCTTGTTAGGAATATATATGCAGATCTGTGTGTTATTTTTATGAAATACAAATGATCAGTTTTCTTTATTTTGCATAAATAATAATTAGTGCTTTCACTGTTTCTCTCTGTATATCGTTGTTTTGTGCTGCTGTTGTGGTGATATTTATTTTCCTCCCTGTATTTTGAGTTGGATTAATTTGTACCTAGAAATCTAACAATTGTAGTTATTTTCAGTCTGTGACTGTATCAGATTCCTAGTCTTCCTGAATGATCTTATGTTGAACGTCTATAGATTTGTTGAAATTTCATCTAATAGTACCAATTCGTGTTCTCCAAACTTATTAACTTTGTACAGTCCACCTTATATCAACTGCACTCGTCCTTGCGTCCTTGCATTTTTCAGTTTTCTGGAACATTTCTTATATACAATTTTGAATTTTTCTTCGAATAATAATTCCAGTCTTGCGGTTATGCCATCTGGTAAATTTGGCACAAGTTATTTGGGTGTTTGATCTAGTATTAATTCAAAGTACATCTCATTGATTAGTAATGTGATTTATCAGGCCTTCAATTTGCTGAAAGTATTGAAAACATGCGAAGTTCCCCCCCCCCCTAAAACATTTTATGCAAGTGTATTTCATAATGCGTTCAAATGGATTAACTTGTGGACAGTAATTAGCGGACTGATAAGAATTTCAACTGTTCCTGGTACAAAGTTTCTGTGAATAGTTTACATTTCTCTACGGTTGCACTGTCTAATAATAATGCCTTCATTTTCCCGTGTTTTGGTGTGTAATGCTTTATGAGCCTTTGCTAAACATTGTTTGCTGTTTCTCTTCTTAAATATAAATTTTCTTATATTTAGTGAACACATTATAACATTAAAATATATCTAAAATTATTTGTATTTAACGTTTAACAGGTTTTGCTTTTTGATATAGATCACGAGATCATTACGCAGTTTTTTTTTTTTATCTAAACGCTTTACCTGTAACATTTTACTAACAGCAAGTGATGTTCTTTCAGGATTGTTTTGAAAAGTTAAGATTAATTTTTTTTTTCAATTTCCTTCGGAATCATCGTTTTTTATTTATTTCTTGGTTTCCCTTAATTTTTAAAAATACATACATTGTTGTGTATTCCGACGTTTCCGTGCTGTTGGATTGTGTTATTGAGTTATAAGTTTCTCTAATATTATTCTTAAACATGTGTTTTATTAAAAGCGTGATTTCTGTATGAAATAGTATTTATTGAGCTATAGTTTCTTCAGATTTCATAATCAGCTGCTAACTGTCTACGTTTGTTATTTATCTCAGTAGCAAACTGTTCCTAATTTCTATATATAATTTCTAGCTAACTTCTAGCTATTTTTCCTTAATGCTCCTAGTAATATCTAGCAGATCACTGGCCAATATGTAATGCTTTTCAGTGATCTGTGTTATTTTCAACTGGTCTTTACTAATTTCAGAAATAAGCTAAATTTTCATCTACCTTCTCACGATTTGCATGTTTATTTTAAGTTCTTTACCTGCCTTTTTGCACTGTACTAATTCCTGTAATTTCCAGTTTCATGTCTTAACAAATAATTATGTTCAGATGTGCCTGACTAACATTACCTTCTTGATCTCTATCTTGATTCTCTGTACTGTCAGTTAAATCTATTTCCTTATTTTTATTCTTTTATTTACTACTCTACCACCCCTCAGATGCGTGTAATAATATTAAATTTAATATTTGTTTTCTACACAACTGCAAAATGTAAATAGTGACTGCTTGGAACTTTTCCATCTTCGTACTTATGAAGTTTTAAATATCAGGGACGACTTTTTTATTCGCTTCCTTTGTTGTGGTCCCCTGGTAATGTAGTACCTCCTTCGATGCTGTGCTGATCTTCGCCTTCCGATTGTCTCGACGTTTTAATAGTTATTCCAATTAGTTTTGTGAACATTTTTTTCATTATATTTATTTCTTTTTTCCTAATTCCATCGCTGCACCACAGCTGTGTGCTCTTTTGGAATTTATGTTTGTTTAGGTACACGTGCTATAGTCATGTATGTAAGAGTATTTATTTATATTTATTAATACGTTGCTTAGCTAACTTTTGAGCACGAGGTCCGTGACACTAGATGAGGTATCACGGTCATAGATACTTTATTAATTGAAGTTTTAAAATTCCCAATGCTTATTACGTTTATTCATAAAACGATTCTTGTAAACCTTATTAATGCATGGAAATTAATCGTTCTTCCACACTAGCCGTGTGTAGGCTATGATTTGAATATGTAGAGTCAGACTGAAAAATTCAATGCCATAGCCGGAATTTTAGCCATGGATCTCCCGGTCTCCGTGCGGTTGCTGTTGCTCATTGAGCTACTATGGCCAAGATATGACATTAACAGACTGGCATGTTTCCCGATAAACCACAAGGGGTTCTCATAGACAATGACATACTCACCTTTTGTGGCCACTTACTATGCTATAGATACTTAAATCCTAGGCTTCATATTTACCACTATTAGGTAATATTGGTGGAAATTAATAAAATTCAGAACTATAGAAACGTACAGGGTGGCGCACGAAATGTCATACATTGAAAATGGTTGATAGAACTTTTAATAACCACAGAATGTCAATATTATCGTTTTACATTAATCATCAGAATGTGTATGCTCAGTGAGCGTGCAGTACGTGTTCAATATATCCACCTTTGTGACGTACCACCTCTTCGAGACGAACTGTGACGTTTCCGACCACTCTGCGACACATGTCTTCTGTTATTCCCTGGAGAAATGTTGTGATAGCCGCTCGCATTTGCATTAGAGTGCGTGGTTTGTTGCGGTATACTGTCTCCTTCAAATATCCCCATAAGAAATAATCACGGGGATTAATATCCGGGCTGTGTGGCGACCATATTGAATCGCCCTGAAAACGTTCAGGGTATCGATGGGACATCACACGGAGCCCGAAATGTTGGTGCAGCAAATCCAGAATAACGTTTGCTGTATGTGAATAAGCTCCATCTTGAATAAACCCTCTTGCATAAAGTTGCGGAAGAAAATTGTTCTGCAACATGTTCAAGTAGCGCGCACTGTTAACTGTGCCGTTGGAAAACATTGGCCCAATGATTCCATGGCTGGATATGGCACCCCATACACTAACTTTTTCTCCGTAATTTTCAATCTCGTATACAACACCAGGAGGTTCTCGTGCCCAAAATCTGATACTCTGCCTATTGACGCTACCGTTCAAATGAACGTAAATCTCATCAGAATACTATGTGTCATGAATCACGGCATCATCATTTGCAAGAGCCCAAGTCCCAAACTGTAATCGCCGTACCTTGTCATGTTCCGTCAGTTTACGCAACACTTGTCATTTTGTATGGGAATAATTTCACGTCAGCAGGAAGTATTCCTTGAAGCGAACGACGTGAGATGCGGTTTTCGACCGAAGCTCATCTTGTGGATTTCCTGGGACTTCGTGTAAAAGTGGCTCACAGCCTCGATATTCTCTGGAGTACGGATTGTGGTGACACGATGTCGCTTTTACTCTAAAATATGGCCGCCAGTTTCAAATTATATGGTTATTCTATACACGTCTGTCCGCAGGGGGCTCACATCGTACGGAAATGAACACCAAAACGACGTTGCGTCTCTGCTACGCTCTTCGTCTCCACGTAAAACAACAGTTTTCACTTTTTATTCCAACGTCAACTGGCCTTTGTCGCCCCCCTCGGTAGCGTAGATGGTAGCATGTCTGCCTCACGTTCAAGAGGTCCCGAGTTCGAATCTCGGTTAGGGTGAGTTACCTGGATAAGGATTTTTCCGGGGTTTTCCCTTATCCTGATAGACGAATGTCGGGTAACTAAGCTCCATGGAACCCGAACTCATTTGAGCATCATTTCACCCATTTCATTCATCGTCCGATATGACAAAGTTGGAGGACCAAAATGTAAAAAAAACTGGCCTATGTCCACCATTTTACTAAACTGAAGCGGTGGAATCACGCATGCGCGATATTGACAATCTGGTGAACCAAGCACGAACTACGGCTAATTGTCACATCATTCCAGCGTTGCCAACCCGCAATTAAGATATTTATTACACAATTTCAATGTATGATATTTCGTGAGCCACCCTTTATGTATACCCTTCTAGATATTCAAATAATTGTACTTCAAATGTTTAATCAACAGTCAGCTGTAATTATAACTCTTAGTGGTTTCTAAAGGGTCATTTAATTTTCTATTTCATTCTTTCCTTGCTATAAAGTTAGTCTTACATATTTCTTTAACATCAGCCAAATCAATATCTCACACTGTTTTCCAGTAACTATTCAAAACCATATATATCATTTCCCTAATAACTATACTTCAATAAATTACGGGGTTCATTTTCCTCCTTAAATAAACTGTGTACTTACATGCAAATTGTGTGACGTTTTATTGTTGACGCAATTACTTAAATAAAATTTCCTAGATCCTTCCTTTTTATTTAACTTTAACATATTTACTAACCAATCATGTGTGAGAGTAATTATTTTCTTCGTGATCAGATACTTCTCTACGCTATTTAGCAAATAGTTCTGTCAACTCAGGCAGAGCAATACATAAATTACACGCGAAGCTATTTTCCGCACAATTATTTTGCTTTATTACTCACGGTATATCCCTTTCATCTAAACCACGTTTAAAAACAAATTTTCACAAGATATTCTACCGTCTCTTCTGCGATGTTTTTTGAGTCTGTCTCACTGCAAGTTATGTGAGCTTACCCTACCTTCTAAAAGATTTACGTCTTTCCTCCATTTCTCAACCAATGAACAATATCTATTGTACACTTTTATAGCAAGTTACTGTAGAACAAATTATTTATTGATATTATTGTAATTTGAAATCATTCCGAATCTTAAGCTTTTGTTTCACAGTGATTTAAATTATCTAATATTACTTAATATAGTAGGATGACTATGTTTTCACCGAGTAACTCTCATGTACGTAACTTTTTATTCCCTGTTTCTCCTTCACGTTCATATACAGTTAATGCATTATTATAGTAATTAAAGTGTATGACATTAAAAATCGTTTCAAGAGGCATAATGAAATTCTTAGTTTTGGAAAGCTAGAAATGAATATTTAAAAAATTGAGGTTGTACATTAAATGACAAAACAAACTCAACTGCTTATTCCTTATCATTCATAAAAAAGTTTGAGGTAAAAAGGTCTCATACTTATCAAACTGAAGAAATAAATATATTGATTATAAAATTGCAAGGAAAAATGACAATAAAATTCCCCATTCTTACAGCTTTTACAGTAAATATAATTTTGCTCCAATTGACGTTGGCAGCTAAATAGTTGAAGTCAGGCAGTGGCGTAGCGTGAAATGTGGGCTAGGTTATGAACTTTGAAATAATGTAAATAAATAAATAAATAAATAAATAATACTCCGAGTGAAAGAAAAAAGATAAGATACTTAAATTTAAACAAGGATCTTTCTTCTATAGTTCTTTCGCTTGTCACATAGCGGAAGGTAGCCGACAATATTATTACTGTGATTGCACAACACTCAGGTTGCACGTTCGGTTCACTTGGTTTACGAGAAATGCAGCGCTCTCTGTAAAATACGTATTTCCCTCGTGGTGACTCGTGCAGATGTACATCAGCAATGTACATACTCCGCTCTTAGTTGCTTCAGTTTCTTACGTATTTTCCACTTACATTACAGTCATAATTACCGCCCAAAATCCTGCTTGTTGTAATCTAAAATTAGCTTTCACGGCCGGCTTCTTGATCAGTAGAAGATTCCGGGCTGTAAGGCCGTGGTCCACTGGGTTTCTTGATCACTCTCCCAGAAGTTTCGCTTGCAACTGCAGCAAGCATCATCGGTGGCGTAGGAAAGTCCTTGTACATTAGCTTCGAAGGGTAGAAGGAGGACTTTTCTACGCCACCGATGATGCTTGCTGCAGTTGCAAGCGAAACGTCTGAGAGAGATATGAATAAATCCAGTGTACCACGGCCTTACAGCCCGGAATCTTCTACTGATCGTAATCTAAACTGCCCACAAGATGTTAAAAGTACGAAATTAATCTTAATTTCCAGACAAAATACCTAAAACTTCAATTTAAAACACTTTAACCGTAACAAGCAATATGTACCCTTCTGTGTTACATCCACTGCGCGTGCATTGCCTCCTGAGACTGGCGTGCAGCATGAACAAATATTCACCCGCCCTGCTTTTTATAACTGTCGTGATTCAGAACACACTCTTCAGCAAGGATCATGTCAATAATATTAATGTAGTACGGAAACTAGGGAAATTGTCGGGGTAGGTAATACATCACCCACATCCACTGACGCCACGCCGGTGGAGTCAGAGGTACTATTCTATGCTTTCGGTATCAATTTCCAGAACATATAAATTAAACAATTCATTAAAGTAGTGACCCTCAGTGCTGCAAAAGGTACACTTATTGAAAAATAATGTATGGCACGTAAACCGCTACTAAAATTTACTAAAATTTGTATGTTTTAGATAAGAGCCTTTTACATATAGAATGTTTCAGAATTCGTCCTCATAGCTTTAAAGAAGCCTGCCAATGTGATGTGGGAGTAGCGTATCTGCCTCATTTAATAGATCGAGTTCCAATCTCGGTTATGATGAGTTATAGGGACAATGTTTTCTCTGGGTGTTCTCTTATTCTGACAAGGCTTATGTCGGATAACTAAGCTCTATGGAAACCGGGCTTATTTGAGCATTATTTCACAATTTCATTCATTCACCTTCTGATATAACCTTACTAGGTTAGAGGACGTTAAACTTAAAATGTTGACGGATAGTAAGCAAGATATTCGGAAATAGGTATCTGTAGACTCCTGCAATTAAGTGAAAGCTAAATTAGGGTAGATAGCCCGCTAATGTTTCAATATTACAAGGCTATGTGCCTAGATAAGCTGCGGAACATGGACAACAAGAGTTCGGATTTTCATGAGTGTCATGTGGTTCTAGTTTAGAAATGTTATGAAATGAAGAAGAATACAACCTCAAAATCTGATGCGATTGTTAAGTTTTTTTCCTTCTTTTTTCATCTATACATCGCCTTTAACTGCAATGGTCATATCGGCGGCCGTTCTCTTTTGGACTACAGCGAAGGTGTTAACTCGTATTCGTTGGGTTTTAATCATTAGATCACTCACACATTCGCACTCCCATTCATACTTCCAGATGTAAGGTTTTTGTTAATTCGGAAATTTCTGTTTATTTTAATTCGTTTGCCAGTAATGTGAAGCGCTTTAAACGTTTGAATGAAGAAATTGCATAAAGTAGAAATTTAAAACTACTAAAAATAAACTTCCCGTTTCGGAAACGACAAACACAGAAAGGGTTGGCCCCGTAGCTCAGTCAGTGGAGCTCCTGCCTGCCGTGCGAGGGGTTCCAGGTTCGATTCCCGGCTGGGTGTGGGGATTTGTCTCCAGCCAAGATGATTCCCCATAGTCTGGAAGTATGAATGGGACTGTGAATGTGTGCGTGACCTAATGATTTAAAAACAAAAACACAACTCCTAAAGTACCACCCACCCAACGTCTACGAAATAACACCATCGCGATATGTTCCAAAGGACAACGGCGGCCTACAGGAACATTGCAGTCAAAGGCGGGGTGTAACTGGAACAATAAAAAAAGCATAGAAATACAGTACAATGATAAAAAAGACGTCAATGTTAGCTTTTAGGTTTAGTAAAGATTGTTAAAAATTAGTATAGATATAAGATAAACAAAGATTTTTTTGTCATATACTTATTAATGAAAACAACTCCCTCCCTTCTAAAAGACTAAATGGTGGCTATGTAAATGTGAACAAAATCTGTCATCAACTAGTATGATGGCACAGCAGTACTTTTCTCTGATTTCAGGGTTTGTTTCGGTGTGAATACGTTACAGGAATTGAAAATGACGACCGCCAAAATCTCTGCAGGGATTACATCAGCGGATAAATGAGTTTTAAACCTCTTCAAAAATTATTAATCCTGGTGTGCCAATCTCTTCTCCAGCAATTCTTCCTCAGAACCAATTGGTGTTTCATATACTAGATTCTTGAGGTGCCCCGTAAAAAGAAAGGTATACGATTGGGAGACCACCACCACCACCACCACCACCACCACCACCACCACCACCACCACCACCACCACCACCACCACCACCACCACCACCACCACCACCACCACCACCACCACCACCACCACCACCACCACCACCACCACCACCACCACCACCACCGCATCTGTGGTATGAGCATTATTTCGTTCATTTCATTCATCGTCGGATATGACTTATGTACGAGGACGTTAAATAAAATAAAAAATTATAAAAAGCATACACAGTTTTCTAAAAATGCTACTTTTTTCAGGGAGTCTCAAAGCATGTTTCTGCTGCGTAATCTCGGTATCGAATATGGGTAAAATATTCTTTTTGTAAATATGTACGTAGTAGAGGAAATAAAAAATAACCGAATAAATATACATTTTCAGAATTGGGACTCAAGGACAAGGATTTAGGTACAAGTTAGCAATGCGTATAACGCATTCATTTAAATTATACGTGTCGGAGATTATTGAAAACTCCTCTTGGGTATCATCGAAATATTTAAACAGAACTGTATATGATTTTGTTCTTCTGGAGCGTTTACAGTAGAGCAAAGGAGCAAAGAAATATCAGTTTATAAGACAAATACATGATTGCCAGTTTTTGCCGATCTCATTAACGTATTTATCACGTGATGCACTTTGTGATCTAAAGAGGGTAAACTTTATAACATGAAACAAAGAAACGAAAAATAAAAAACTGTCTCAGAATCTAAAGCTATGTAGAAATCACTGTAAAAATTGAACTTTCCTCCTTCAAGATAAAGATTTATGAAACTGGGGTTTTAACCTGGGTCTGTTGTGTTTTAAACTCGTTCATCTAATAGCTTCGTGAGTATATGTCAACCCTTAATAAATCATAATTGAACGGGATGGCTCAGGCGGTTTCTTCTGTGGCCCGCATTCGGGAGGTCCGAGTTCGATTCCCATGGCCAACCTACTTGACCCATGGCTTTTTGGGTTTCCCGGGTAGTTAGGCGAATGCTGGGTAGATTACTTACATCCCCGAATTTCCCGTCCCTCCATTTCATCTCCATTATCATTTCACAACATCTCATCTGGTGGTCTCTTTCAGGGAAGATGTGTCGGCGGGTATTTCGGCGGTGCATGGCAGGATGATATGCTGTGAGGAAAACTACTTCCTACTCCAGTAGGCCGGTTGCCGGTCTCGGCTCCTCTGCTGGGACCATTTGGTGACCGCCAGCCAGGGACCTTTGGGGCTCGGATCACCTGCCTGGGACCTTTGGGGCTCGGCTGTTGGGCTCGTTGCCGTCCCGCAGTACGTGAGCGTGTCCATTTCCCAGGCCTGTCGGAGGAAGTCTCTATCCAAGTAAACTGTAGGGACCCTGCCCTCTGTACTGTCGTGGCTCCTTGGGTCAGCCGCCCTCTGTCTCCTTCGCCTCATCCTTCCTTCCGGGGGTGCCCACCTGGGGATATAGGAACAATGGGCCCAGCATGGTGGCCTACGTACCGAATCCCCTACGTAATGAAATCCTAATCCTAATAAATCATAGCACCCCTGCGATAAATGGCGGACTATTTTGACATTTGACAAGGATAGAAGGGGACATTTTGTGTCTATGGCCCTGACGGGGCGCCCCGAGTAAAGTGAGAGGATACTAAAGTGGCCGGACTGAGAAGAAACGGCAGTTGTTAATTACAGATTTGAACTCCGACAGGGAAGCCCGGAGTCCTCGATCGATTCGGAGGACGAGGGTTTACAGAGTATTGCAATTATCATGCACGCCGACTCTGAAGCAGCCTACCACAGCGAAAGGACAAGCACAGTCATACTGGATTCCTTCCTGTTTATTGTTGCCTCGCAACATTTGAGAATCTTAGTTTGTCTCGAGTTGAGAAAATTTCTGTATGAATCACTAACGTAATTCACGTTAAACGTTCTAAATAACAACACTAGAGCTACATATTTGAGATTTTTGGATTATGTAGAAGTCAAATGCTTTCGAAATACGTAAGGGATATCTGCTTTCAGCAGAATGCCATCAGAATGATTCAGAATACTAATTTAGAGTACTGTGACTCAGTGGCTTAGCTTATCGCGTGGAATGTGGCGTAATGGAACAGCGTTCTCACCCAATGTGAACAATAAAAGCGCTTTCGAGGAATAACGATATCGTTCGCGGACATTCCAGAAACTCGCAGGATGGTCCACTTAAAAAAATTCTCTGAAACGACATGGGTATGAAGGGAATGGAGAAACCAATTAAGGTAAATAACATTGGCCATTGAGAAATTAAAGCAAAACTAACTTTCAGCATATTTTTTATTTTATTTTAACGGGCACTTGCATTACATATAATGCAAAATTGATAACAAGGAAAGTCGCAATGAAAATGAAGTTTTTGCATTGTGATAGGTCAATTACATCCCGAGAAATTGTAATTTAAATTGGCGCTTGAGATAGGAGAAGCGCACTACAGTTGCACATTGCAAGCTTCAAGACCGAACTTCACATTGCAAATAATCGCCATGTGATTGAGGTACAGCGGTGAGGGGAAAAAAACTACAATTGATGTCATTTTCACTGTTATTAACCGGACTGAAATAGTACATGGTTTTCCGATCTCAAATAAATAAATAAAAATGGAAAATAACGATTTTTCTCATGCAGGTTTTATTTAACTCTAGTAGAATTTGTAATACACATTAGTCACTTAAATGAAATTGGGTGTCACCAATCACAGGAGACATCAATGGCTTACCAAGGGTATAACAGAGGAAGGAAAATACTGCTAAAGTTGCATGTCACGATACATATATGCTATTATTATGTGTTTCAAATGGGAAGGGTTCTGGAGTCTAGCTAATCAGATGCCGTATCACGCTCAGCGTTGCCAGCTTGTTACCCCACTCCTTTTATATTTCCCTCTCTCTCGCACACTCATACAACATGCAGGTCTGCTTGGCGCAGACATAAGCGTAAGCAAATTATATTTTACAAACTTTTACAATGATGCAGTTGCCAAAATCAAAATTGGAAAAAGCATTTTCGCAAATTATGTATACCTTTTAAATACTATAACTATAATTATAGTTTATGAATTACCTGTTTTTCTAATCCAATGGAACTGTCAGTGGCTTATCCATATCGGTGTCAATGTCACTTCCGTTAAGAGACAAATCGTCATTGTCACTGTCTTCATCGTCTGAGTCTTGCAAATTTATGATTATAAGTTCCAAGATCTCGTCACGTGCTATTTGTTTCTTAAAATCGTCTTCTTGAAGGTTTTCTGCATGCCTCACGCAGTTTTCCCAGTCCTTTTGTGTTACCTTGTCAATTTCTTCGTAAACAAGTCCTTTAAGGGCATGTATGACAAATTTCATGAAAATCATGAAAATAACGACTTTTTTTTATTTTAATTCTATAAAATAATTTAGACATTCCCGAATGTGAAAAATGCATAATTTGCCTCCGGACGCCATTTTTAAATACTTATTTAAATGTCGGTGGCCTTTAAACTCTGTCAGAGTCACGCCCTCTTTTGCCTACATCCACATTCTTTGTCTGTTTTCCGTTCTTAAATTTTCAATTCAAGGAAAGAAAAATAAGGCTTTCAGACAAAATAGTTCCTAAAATGTTGCCAATATATCAGAGGCTGGCTTCTACAACATTACTAGAGAGGTGCAAAACAGGAAAAACACAGAATGCCAATGAATCTTTGCATCATGTCATATGGAATAAGTGCCCAAAGGAAGTTTCCATATCAAAACAAAAATTGGATCTTGCTGTTATTAAAAGCATCAGTGAGTTTAACATGGGTAGTCTTAAGTCATTGGAGCTGCAGCAAAATATCAGAGGTGAAAGTGTAGTAGACTCAGCAAGGAAAACTTCAGTGCAGCGAGATCAGACTCGTATCCTGCAAAGCAAGAAGCGAAGTTGTGCAGAAGAAAAGCAAAATCTAAAGAAGAAAAAGGTGGAAAAAGCAGCAACAGAGTAGAGGAAAAAGAAATCTGAGGGTCCAACCTATCAGCCTGGTGGATTTTAATGTGAGTTATGCAATCAAATCTTTAATCGCTGTTTTCTCAATGTTCATATTTTCAGCATTTTTCTTCCTGTAAAATGCTCCTTGCGATGCAGTTTTTGTACTATATTCATGAAATTTCCTACACAGGTTCAGAATATCATGAGGAATGGAAATTGCCCTAGGTTTTATTGTGAAATGTATATAAGCACATATTTTTAATTTTCAAACACAAAACTTACAGTTTTTTAGACAAAAAATGGTATTTGTAAATTAAAAAATTTGTGTGACCTAAACTAAAGGAGACACAGAAAAACCCAGAGCAATTTCAAAAAGTATGTGTATTGTGAACATAGGGTTAAAATATTAGACCAAAATTCAAAATATTTTGTCGCAAGGGACTTTTTTAGTGACGTAACAAAAACATACAAAATTTATCATAGTTTCTAAACTGCTGGAGAAAAATGGTTTAAATTTAGGTTGTAACATGTTTACATTATACTACACCTATGGTGTAAATTTGAAAAAGCTAGCATTATTAGTTCAGAATTTGACAATTTCAGTCATACATGCCCTTAACGCCCGTCAGTTTAAAAGTATTATTTATTTTTGCAATCCCCCTTTTTATTTGAATCCACACCAACTCAATTGGATTATATTGGCAGTGGAGAGGTGGGAGGTCGTGTACCGTTTCAATTGCAAGTTGATCCAGCTGATACACTTTTTCCGTGTTTTTAAACGGAAGTACTCTTTGCAATAACTCATTTTTAGTTTCTGTTTCCGAAAAATTTTTGAAGAACGTGTACACCATAAAAATAGTACTTCGAGCCTGACTTCGCAATACCTGCCTTTTTGACTCGCCACTAAATTCACCGCAATAAGCCATTGCACTATTTAACTCTTACTCTACCGTTGTGCAAAGAACAACTGAATGATATTGATCTGAACTCTCCTGAGTAAATAAACACTTCTTATCCAGCATTCATTCATAAACATAAGCATACAGCATTCCACAGGCTAATAGGAAATGTGTTTGCTCTTTCTCGAATTTAACACCTTGACTTATTCACAGTAATTCTTTTATTCGTCGTGTCAGTAGTTTAAATTTCAGTTCTGAGCAATTAAAAGTATATGTACATACACACAACCACTTTGAACTCTGTAGAGTAAATAGAGATTACGAACCATTCATAAACAAAGATATGTGACCAGACACGTTCTGCCAGGGCAACAGGAAATCTGTTTCCTCTCGCTCGAATTGGATTATTCAAAGTAATTCTTTTATCACGTCATGTCAAACATTTACGTTTCAGTTCTGAGTAATTACAAATATACGTACACGCATACATGCCAAATTCATACAGTGCTTAGGTCGCGATTTATTGCTATAATACAGGTAAGTGGCTTATTTATTTGTATTAGAAAAACTATTTGAGCTAAAAATATGGGGTTTTATGGTTGTGTTAGATGCATTACTCTCTACCTTTCACATGGATCAGTTTCGGCGAAATCTGAATTTTTGTCTTAGCGCGAATAGTATTTCATACAGATTGATTAGGTTGGCACTCCTCACACACCACTTAGCGGGATTGTAATACGACAACACCGCAGGACTCTGATTGGTTGCTCACCTAGTAGCGCTCAAGGACAGACGCCTTCCCATTTGAAATACATAATAGATACTTTTTAATTACTACATTAAAATTGAAATGTTACACATGATTACAGTTCGTCTGGTTTATCTTGAAACACGGAAATTTGAGAGAGAGCGCACTATTGCCCGCGCTGTTGTAGATAACCCACGACTGCCTAATCTCACATCGCATCACTTTTATATACAGTTTGTCTGGTTTATCTTGAAACGTGGGAATTAGATAGAAATGGGGGTGGGAGAAGGCATTATTGCCCGCGCTGTTATAGATAACCCACGACTGCTTAATCCCACATCGCATCACTTTTATATACAGTTTGTCTGGTTTATCTTGAAACGTGGGAATTAGATAGAAATGGGGGTGGGAGAAGGCATTATTGCCCGCGCTGTTATAGATAACCCACGACTGCTTAATCCCACATCGCATCACTTTTATATACAGTTTGACTGGTTTATCTTGAAACGTGGGAATTAAAGAGATGGGGCAGTGAGAGAACGCATTACTGCCCGCGAAGGTATCCCATGACCGCTTAATCCCACATCGCATTACTTCCGTGCGATATTCTGATTGATTCCGCGTGATTATGCTGTAGCTATCCCTTTAATACTTTCAAGCGCAGCGCTTTAAAGACTACTGGTAGATGGCGGTAGTATAGATGTACCGTCCATTAGGGATTTTTTGGAGAGCCACTTTCTTCTAAATTTATGATGAAATTGTCCAAAATATCAATTAATCCGTCTTTTCCCCAGTACATCTTTTCTACCTCCTTCATTGATTTGTGCACATATTGGTTCGATAGCATTTGTACACAATGACACGGAGGTAAGATATGTCCATTTAATTCAGCTATGGAGTCGTTTGTATACAGATTGAACTTATCTTTGTTTCTCTTGTTTATCTCGTACAACACCGGTCTTGATACCATATTTCACTGTCAGTATAAAGCACTGTTTGTAAATAAGCAAGCCCTGCACTGGTTGCAGCACCTGTCGCTGTCTGACGGAGACTAGGCAGTCGTAGACAGCAGTGGCAAAGTGTTTACAAACAATTTTCACCCCTGTAGGTCATGTTTTGTGTTAAGTCAGACGAACCTTAAGTTATGACATGGACCTACGTATGTACAAAACAAACACTAGGTACCTATCTTAAGAAACAAAAAGAAATGTACTGTATCTCGGATGTGCAATCAGATTTCCCACAAAGCTTTACAATTCAAGTTCGAAAAGATGGTTATTAGCCTATCAACACCTTTTTTTCACGTATCATCACTAATCGACTCACTTCTGTCAGTGTTTCTGGTGTTACTGCAGCACATACAGCGGTAACTGTCTATAGTTTTGTCACTGTTGTTGGATACGTCCCATTTATTCAAATGCGCCCCAGAGAAAAAAAAAAAAAAAAATATACGGGATGACATCGGACGATCGTGGTGGAAATCTCCAAATAGCTCTGTCTCGACCCATCCATTCATTTGGTAACTATTCATTTAGTGCATTGTTGGCCTCTATAGCATTATGAGCTAGGCATCCATCATGTTGATACCACACTATTTGACGTAAATTCAGTGGTAGACCTTTCATCAGTACAGGTGAGACGTTTCAACAACTGCCTGTACTTTCAAGTGTAGCATCAGCTGAACAGGACCACTGATGATTTCTTCCAATATATCACCATACAGTGACTCTCTCTCTCTCTCTCTCTCTCTCTCTCTCTCTCTCTCTCTCTCTCTCTCTCTCTCTCTCTCTGCGTGTGTGTAGTGTTTAAAGCCCGCTTTTACTACATACGGCACCGCAGGCGATGACACTGATGGTACATGAGATGAAGATGGAGCACCGGTGGAATGAGATGGCGGGGGAAACCGGAGATCCCGGAGAAAACCCGCCCAAGCGCCGTGTTGTCCATCACAAATCTTACTTTGCGGTCGCCTGGAATCGAACCCCGGCCGCCTTGGTGAGAGCCAAGCGGTCTAACCACTGAGCCACGGCGCGGACTCAGTGACGCTCTGCTGACCATGTTCATTTGGTAATGCCAATGTGGGATTTCCGTTTATTAGAACGCATGCTTTATATGTTTACGTTCGCATTTGCAAAAGTAGCTTCATCGACGTACCGTACCCTACTCAAAGTGGTGGTCTTGCTGCAGAACTCTCTGGCAATATTCCAGATCGAGATTACAGTATCTACTTATGTTTAAAAGTACTTACTTGCATTCATAATAATACCTAGTAGCATTCCTGTTTTAAGGAGTAGACAGACACCCATCGAGTGAACTGGATTTCTACCAATTTAAAAAAAAAAAACTCAAGCCACATGAACTTCTTGGAACCACCTCTAACGGTACTTCTTCAAAAAAGTTGCAAATGGTCTACGTAGTAATGTACCAATATGATTGGTATTATATTATGAAAGGCACTGCCATGAAGTCTTTGAAGTAATATAGGTGCTAAGTATACCTATGAAGAACGAGCACTGCACTTGGTCAATAGCAATCCGTCTTTCCATTTCGCGAAAACTGGCATGAAGGTTTATTGCAGCTTCTGTTGCATCATTTGTTATCCACCGTCTCGGAGCAAAGCTTCTAGTCTCATGAGGTTTCTAACAGAATTATTGAAGGTAAGGTGAGTTGGACGCTGTCCACCCAGTAACATTCGTCTTATAGCTTAGCTATGCTGCTTGTGTGCCATTTTGGTGACATTTCGCATAAAATAGTAACATTTGTACTATTTTTCCGTTTGCAAAAGTTAATTCAAGTGTCCAGATATCATGGACAGTCTAAATTAATTTCATCCTTAAGCCATTAATACCAGTTACTGTATACAGAACTTCAGAATGTTCAGCTTAACGCAGTGTGTCTCAAAGTGTGGTCCGCGGACCCCAGGAGTCCGCGAGGGGCTCCCTTAAGTCAAGTTATAATGTTGTATTAAAACTACAGAAAACTCAGAATTGTATTTACTGAGTCACTTATATGCTCGGTGCCGAACTACTTACGTTTAACTTAACATTTTTTATGCAGCTATGTCGTAGCGCTACGATGTAACGCATCTGAGAGGCGGAATCAACGTACAGTTGGAATTGTATAGTGCAGCGTTATAATAGCAGTGAAAAATTTTCTTCTGAGAATTTGTGATTTAGGAATATCAGCACATTCTTTTTATTGAACACCATACATTTTAATTTGAAGTTAAAAAATACTTCAGTTCCTCAACCTATGATGATCATTGTTACCAGTCAAATTAAAAGTCTTTAAAAGTTTCAAATCAAATATTTCACGAAATATTCGTAAATCCTGGTGTTAAAATTCCACGTAAACTACAAGTCAGTCTCGTATTAATGACAAAGGCAGTTGCCCTGCGTGTTAATTTTCGGCGTTTTAGGTATTATAGAGGCGTTAGGTAATGAATTTGTATCTTAAACTTCATCTTTCCTCGACTGTACCTAGTTAACTCAATTTCTTACAGCTCTAGCTACTTAATTTGATGCATCTCGCCCTGGAGCCACATTTGGAAGCTAAATACATTTCTGTCGTTCATTTAGAGTTGATAAAATGTAGCATCAATGTGTAAAACGCCTATCTAATGACTCTCCTTATTTGGATTCTTATTTATAGAATCAGCTTGGATCAAAGTCCCGGATAATGGACCTTAAGACTGGAACATTCTCTACTATTAGTTAAAGCTTTCCATCGTCACGTGGGCGTCACTTTGACACACCGCTTACCCACGTGTTAGCGCAGGTGAATTGGTCGTGATCAGCGATCAATAAATGCAGGTAATTAAAATACTCTGTCAAGAGAAATCCCTCTTAGAATTCGCTAAATCACTTTTGACAGGTTATAACAGTGATCATTTCACTGTGAACCTTCACAAAAGCATCTGATTTTGAAAAAAGACTTTGACCCCAAATATTACATTGCAGTGACCCATGCAGAACTGTTCTCATTTATCTAGACCACGACCAGGATAGAAATTTTCCATCCTGTCTGTTAACCCTTTCTATTTCGTGCTGAGCATGCATCCGGGTCTATATCAGTGGTAGTTTATAATATAAGTACACAGAATGTTTCACAATTCGACTGATTAACTTTAAGGAATTACAGAGGAATGCTGAGGAACCAGGCGAAGATAGGACAAAGCGCATGATTTTGTGTAATAAATTTGTCTCAGTACGTCACTGATACCAGCAATAGTATACACACGCATGCATACGCTGTCAAGAAGGTACACGTGTGGCTCAGTGGTGAAGTAGCGAATTCTTAAACAAGCTATACCAAATTGCAAGTTCAAGCTCTGCCGAATGTTTCTTCTTATCAGAACCCTTTGTGGAGGTGGTTTTAAAACTGGCACTACAATGACCTGGGATTAAAACACTGTTGCGCTTATAACACGTAAGAATCTGCTGTTAGCACTGGAAAAGAAATAACTGTGTAAAGCAGTCTCTCATATTCCTGTTTAAGTTTTACTAATTCATTTCCAGGGACCGTAGAAAAACTTCAGATATACAGAATCAGATCACAGTGATTACTCCCATTTGTAACTTTTTTTAAAAAATATTTTGCTGCTGGGTTGCTTTGGTGAATCACGAGATAGCACACCTGTACATTTACAAAATGTCAAATATATCATCTATTAAACCACATATTCTTACTCGCACGGACAGCTCACTCGGTAATATTGCTAACCAAAGTAAAGTGGTGCTGTGTTCGATTCCCTGTGTAAAATAACATTTGTCTATATTTTTGTATTTGTAATAAGAGATGCATGCATACACGAATATAAACGGTAATTTTAATTTGTGAACAATCCAGAGGGAAAAAACAGTTTTAGCGTAATAAAATCCTTCTTTTCTTCCTCCCTTCCTACGTCATTCTCTCCCTCCTTCCATTTTTTTTTTTTTTTTTTTGGTATAACATGTTCTTTAAAAATTGCTTTTCAATACAATCATCCTGTTGGCGTTTGGTACTACTTCTTTTGTTTTATTTCATTAATGTTTATAATCAATGCATTTTAGAACAATTAGAATAATTTCTCAATTTCATTTTCCAAACTTTTGGGTATAAGGAGCTACAAACTTGGTCAACAATTTTTTGAAAACATTCTGAGGTCCGATGATTTCAATCGAGCCTATTTTGACAAGAACTCCTTATTCTCAGTCCTAGCTGCTGACTTGATTGTAAACGTAGCAAAATATAAATAAGACATTGATTAAATTCAAAACATAATTTTGACCAAAAATAAGGAATAAAATTGCCACAAAATTATCTGCACAAAACTTATGGCTATGAAAGCACAAGCACGGCCAAACAGTATTATTTTACTAGAAGGGATCTAGATTTTACGATGATAATTATAACAATAATAATAGGCTGAATTATGAAAAACTAAAATAAGATGATACCATTGTTTCCTCGATACTCGAGCCCAATATTGATTTAGAGCACCGATACTCCATACCCGTTTTATAAAAAAGTGAAATATCAATCGCTTATTCACTGAATTACAGCATTGTTTTTAGTTGTCGGTGAAAACAAGTGTAAACACAGTAAGAGGGTATTTTGAAAGTTGAAGAAAAATATTAAAAGCTCAACATCAAAAATACAAAAACCCCACGGAAGTTCTTGTAAAGTTAAGCCATTAATATGACCAGAGTATTTAAAGGAGGCTACGTAAATGTAAAAGGGAGGAAGGGAGGGACGAAGCAGAGAAGGAATAGAGGAAGAGAAAGCATAATCAACTCATCAGTATCTTAGTTTAACCGACTTGGATTTCTCGCCAACATCTGGATCTGTTCGAACTATAATAGTAAGTAAACGCCATTCCCATGCAGTTGTTCCATCGTATAGACCGCGTAATGCTTCTTGAACACTGTAAATGAAAGCTTTGATGCGAGTCTCTTACCTGTTTTCCCTGGCCGTCAATGGCAGTGATATCACTGGATTGTTATTATTTCATGTGTCGCTATTCAGAGTAGTCTTAAGTATCCAACAAATTAAATACACCCTATTGTTATTCCAGAAGGTTCGATTTCGGTGTAATGGAGGGTTCGACTTATGTAATATTCCATGCCTTCTTTTCCTGAGATTTCGGTTTTTCGGACGCTCTTTTGTGACTAACGGGATATAAAAAAGGAGCGAAAAAAGCCAACCTGTAGTTTTTATTTGCTAGTTTTGAGTTGACCAATGAGCATCGTAATTGTGAATGAGTTCGCCGGAAGAAGTTGTACAGTTCTAATTAAACGGTTGGTGAACGTCTAGAAGTTCGTGCAGCCCACTATTTAACGGGCAGCGGGTTAGTGGAAAAATAGCATGTCAAGGGGAAGCGAGCACATGCTGTAGATTTGAGTAGCGATGTTGTAGAAACTTGCTCACTAGAGCAATAGCGGAAAAATACCTCTCCAACAACTTCCAAGTTAAAATAGTAATTTGAGCATAAAATCGAAATTCTAGATTTGAACAATTAAGGGTACAAATGCGAAATTATTTGTTTCGAAATTATTCAAAGCCGCACTGTTGTTAAAGTTTTGCTGCATTTCAAGTAAGGCCTTGCATTTACCTAACAACCTAAATACAATTCCAGCCCACAGACTTTTCATGAAAACTCTTCAGCGACTGACATTTTAGTATTCCATGGTTTACAACCAAGGCAAATGAAAGGAGTCCCTTGTTCCAGGTTTTTATGTGGGCCACACCAAGGTTTCGGTTATAAAAGTTTCTGCAAAATATATGACATGTCCTTCTTTAAGGCAACCCAAAGGTGAAAATTCACTTTTTGACGTATCAACTACAAATTTAATATAATAATTAACATGTACTCTACGAATAAAGTATCAACTGTGGAAGCTATAAGGTAAACCATTTCTGAGAAATTATTTGCTAAATTTTAGTCTATAATTTAAGTTCTTAAAATGCTGCACTTGATGAAAAATTGCAGATTTCTGGCTCAAAATTCCACTTCTGCACCACTAAACCTCATTTAAAAGAAATCTGATTTGTGTTTTCTAAGGAAATTTTGTTAATTTGACTGTAAAAACATCCTCATATACTCGTTTTGTGCACTAATTAGTTGTGTATAAGTTAAAAGGTCCAAATCATTTTCATTATACAATTCTCCACCAATGTTGAGAAGGTGGTTAACATTTTGTTCACTTGAATATTGCAAGATGTTGCATAAAGGTATTGCAGAAAAGGTAATTTGGAAATTGGAGTATCAAGCAAAATGTGCTCACCAGTTCACTATACATTTCGCAATTACTCCATATCCCGACTATTAAAGAGTATACATAGGAATATGAAAATAGAAAGTATAAACAAGTATAAAACCTGAACATCGGCTTTTTTTACCACCTTTGGACAAATATTTTACCAATGGGTTGCTTTATAGGTATTTCAGCAATGGAAGTTCATGATCAATCCTCATACGCGGAAGAATTGTATATGATTTATAGTTGTTGGTGCTCCTTCAGGCAACTTATTAGCTAGATAACTTGGAAGGTTAAACATGATTTGAAAAATATGACACGCAATTTCACCTCAACTGAACCAGACCACTTGAACCAAATTGTTCTGAAGAAACCGAGCTAGTAAACGGAGCTGAGACGTCCTGTGTAACAGTGCTAACCATTCTCACCACGCGGATCCTGACCTTCAGCACTAATCCGATCAACTTAATGACTGAATCCGCTCTTCAGAGGACGTTCGTTGGCTCTGATTCACAGAACACCAGCAACATTCTCCTGCATATAAATCAAACGCAAAACGTGCGTGTGGAACGTAACATGTGTGGGCATATCACATCTATGATTTCAGAAACATACGTCATAATAACCATGAACGCAATATATCTTCATTTGGACACGTTCCTCTGAGATATTTGGGCAATCTTTCAAGTGCCGACTTTGGTTCTAAAACTTATTACCCGCCATTCGTATTACCATGCATTAAGAAACCATTATGTAATGCAATATTTACTCCGGGAACAGCATGGGAGTTCATATGCAATGGCCAGAATGATTCTTGAGAATGGCAAGATCTTTGAGGTTGTATTTCTGTGATTTTCATTACCTTTGTTTCCCTTTTTAATATTTGTAATTGGTATTCGTGTGCTATTTTATTCCGTGTAAACATTGTACTGGAATTGAACAGTATTTAGTTCTTCCAAAACTTTCGTCTCAATTTTTTATTGTAGGTTTCAACACATTTTATTTCCGATGTATGACATGTGCTCACTTCAGCGGTTGAGTTTTCATTGAATGTATAATACAGTTAGCTTAACATAAGGTTCAGTAGCTCCTTGAATAAGCTCATATGTAGCTCCACGGAGTCTGTATATTGTAGCATGGTGAGAATGGCCTTCCATCAATTAATGTCATCTAATACCGAGTGAGATAATCTGTGGAGCCCCGTTTCGGAGATCACGGGTTCAATTCCCATCCCTTGCCCACTCTAATAATGGATTGGGTTGGTGCGCAACTACTAGGGTGGTTTCTCGCGTCCAGATTTCCTTTTCATCATTTTCACTTTCAGACGTGCTTCTAGATTTCAAGTGTATGGCATCTCAGAGGAAAGAGACCACCAGAAGACTGCTTAGTCGGAAGGACAGCTCCAGCAATTGGACGGGGTTTCGAATTTGGAACTGTTAACGGAAATCGTAGATCTGCCTGCGGCCTGTGGCCTCCTGTGGCTCCTCCATTCCTTCCTCCTGGAGGCTGCTAGCCAAATGGATCAATATAAATAGGCCTAAGTGTGCGATTACCATCTATACTTATGTAAACCTATAATATCCTTTAATGATTCCATTAATTAAAAAACACAGTCGTTGTTAAAGAGAGGACTATATATACGAGGTTTGTCTAAAAAGTATCCGACCTATGATCAGGAAAAATAGATTATTCACCTGTTGGAGTTGGGACCCTAATCACCTTCAAAGTCGTCCCCTTGCACATTCACACACTTAGCCTACTATTTCTGTCATTACCGAAAACAATAATTCTGGAAAGCTCATTTTGGGATGGCGTTCAATTCCACCGTCGCATTCCTTATTACCTCATTTCTGCTCTGATCCTTTGAATGCATCTGCAGCCACAAATCGCAAGAAGCCATGTCCGGAGAGTAGGGAGGTTGGTGAACGACCGGAAGTTCATGTTTCACCAGAAAAGTCTGGATCAATTGCGAAGAATGTGCTGGAGCATTGTCATGTTGCACCTGCCAGGTTTTTGCCCTCCAGAGGTAGTCTTTTTCATCATGGAGACGGCGGAGAACACTTTGATAGTAATCCTTTGTCACTGTTTGTCCTTCTGGTGCGTATTCAGGATGCACAACTCCACAGATATCAAAGAACATGTTAGCATCACCGTGATTTGGCTTCTCACCTGTCGACCTTTGTTCGGCCTTGGAGACTCGGGTTACCTGCAAGCATCTCTCTAAACGCCTTTGATGCCATTAAAGTGTGTAGTGTTTAACGCCCGCTTTTACTACATACGGCACCGCAGGCGGTGACGCTGATGATACATGAGATGAAGGTGGAGCACCGGTGGAATGAGATGGATAGGGAAACCGGAGGTCCCGGAGAAAACCCACCCAAGCGCCGTGCTGTCCACCACAAATCTCACTTTGCGGTCGCCTGGGATCGAACCCGGGCCGCCTTGGTGAGAGCCAAGCGATCTAACCACTGAGCCACGGCGCGGCCTTTGATGCCATTAGGATTAGGATTTCAGTACGGAGGGGAATCGGTACGTAGGTCACCATGCTGGGCCCATTGTGCCTATGCCCCCAAGTGGGGCACCCTCGGGAGGAAGGATGAGGCGGGAGGAGACAGGGGGCGGCCGACCCAAGAAGCCACGACACTACAGAGGGCAGTGTCCCTAGATACTTAGAGACTTCCCCCGACAGGCCAGGAAAACGAACAGGTTCCCCTACTGCGGGACGGCAACGAGCCCAGCAGCCAAGCCCGAAAGGTCCCTGGCTGGCGGTCCCAGCAGAGGCGCGGAGACCGGCAACCGACGTACCGGAGAAGGAAATACTTCACCACAGAGTATATCATCCTGCCATGCACCGCCAAGACATCCGCCGACACTTCTACCCTGAAAGAGACCACCAGATGAGAGATGATGTGAAATGATAATGGAGATGAAATGGAGGGACATGAAATTCGGGGGATGTAATTAATCTACCCAGAATTCACCTAGCGACCCGGGAAAACCTCCGAAAAAACCCATGGGTCAGGTAGATCGGCCACGGGAATCGAATGCGGGCCACAAACGAAACCGCCTGAGCCAGTCCGCTCGGTCTTTGATGCCATTATACAGTATCTGTGCTCAATTTGTTCCGTCATCTTGCGAGAAAACTAAATCCGACGAACACTTACAAGAGCACCTCACTTGGCGAGCTGCATCCTACAACTGGCATATGCGAATGTCGTGAGAAAATTCAAGCATGTACAATTAAGGACCTTCCTGTCACCGGTAACAGTGGCGCCACCATACCATCATTATTTTGCGCGGGGGAAAAATTAAATTGGGATACTTTTTAGACAGGTCTCGTACTTATACAAGTATCACTATGCATATGCAATTTGCCAGAAGTAGTAAATAATACGTGCCTACCCCAGCGATATTATCTCTAGCATATTTTATGTTTCCCTTCAGTATTCTTTGGGTGTAATTCTTCAGAACGTTTGAGGTTTCTAGTCACGTACACAGAGACCTTCGAATTTAGAAAAGTAGCACTCAAAGTACCCAATTTAAAGACATTTTTCGAACACTTCTGTCACGTAAGTTTAACTTTATTATACAATCTGGTGCAATCTCGGCATCGAATTTTTGAGGGGAATACAATACTTCCTCTTACTCATTACTGACACGTAGGTGACACGGAAAGTAAAAATGTACATTTTTGCAATTTAATATCACTAGAAATGTGGATTTTGTTTATGTAAAGGGCAATTAAGATATATGGCGGGCACTGATTACTTGCCACAGAACGAGAGTTGCCTGAGGAAAGTTGCGCACTAGAACACCTCCCAAAAATGTTCTGCGACACCTAGCACTATGTAAATAATCGTGTTATTTTTCTAGCACTTATTGCACACCATGCTCCAATTTTCAGGTTATAGTAAGACGTTTTACACAATGAAACAGGATTTGTCTGATGCTCAATAATGGTGAGACATGGGGCTAATCCCGCTAGATAGTGAGGGGAGGGTGGAGGTAAGAAAGGTCGCGACAGGATTACCATATAACACCCTAGAGGCTATCCCAAAATTAGATGACAAAACTTGGGAACTGATAGATAACTTTATTTTAAACACTGTTTTGTTTAAGCTACGCTGTTTTGTTTAAGCGCTAGATGGGTTAATGTCAAAGCAAATGTTGGAAAGCACGCCCATTGTAATAAACACAAAAGAGTGCATCGGCGACGAAATCATCGGTTGGTGTCTTTGCGAGAGTACGGCAGAATATGGCACTCCGATACGTTCTTTGTGTTAATCCCAATAGGCTTGCGTTCAAACATCTGCTTTGACATTAACTCTTATAGCACCTTAAACACGCATCGCAAAAAAATTTTCCTTAACAAAAAGTGTTTAAAATAATGTTATATATCAGCTCCCAAAGGGTGTCGGTCTAATTTTGGGACACACTATATTTATTGAATCTCCCACCATGTATAACACGCTAAGCTTCGCCTTAGTCGACATCTCTACATACGCCACATCTGTGAATTTTGGAAAACCAGAACGAGCATTTTTAAAACTTTTTCTACAGCTTAATGGACATTTTAAAGCAGATTTAAGATACTTTTTTCTACTAGCTACAACTAGGTAGGGGAAGCATTGCATTCCAACCAAAAATAAAACCTTTGGGACCCCCTAAATCTATAAAAAAAAAAGGGAGGCATCTTTAGAAGAAGGTCCGGGTGCACGCACGTCTGTTAGTGTGCGCATGCTTGAACAGCATTAATTAAAAAACGAAAAGTCCCTTTTTTGTAATTTACGTCCTCCACCGTTAAGTCATATCGGACGATGAATGGAATGGGCGAAATGATGCTCAAATGGGCCCAGGGTCCATGGAGCTTAGAGTCACCCGACATTCGTCTTTTTTAGGAGAAGGGAAAACCCCGGAAAAACCTTATCCAGGTAACTCACCCTGACCGAGATTCGAACTCGGGACCTCCTGAACGTGAGGCAGACATGGAAAAGTCCCTTAAATACCAAATTTGATATTTGGGTTCAGTATCTTCCAAGGACGCGACACAAATATTTTGTAGAAAATCGTCTACCCGAGACTACATTTTACATAAAAACATTTTTTTTTTTTTTTTTTTTTTTTTTTTTTTTACTTTTTTAGTTTCTCAAAAATGGCTTTAGTGATTTTGATCAAAAGACCACATGTTTATGATATTTTAATGATACATTGAATATACATCTTGAATTTTCCGAGAATGTCGTCAGAAGTTTTCATTCTGGATGACTTTTGTCATACTGGACAAAAAATTGTAGATCTTGTTAAAGTATACAATTTACTCAAATACATTTTTTTAGTTGTCAACCATTCCATAAACACTGCTTGTTATTTGTTTGAATTTTCCAATACTTACAGTTCTGCCTTCATTTGTTTATCTCTATATCATGCGAACAGAACTGCATTTCAAAAGGTACAGTGGTGGAAATCAGTATAAAGGCACGGATATATGTAGGAAAATTAACATTTTATGTTGGAATAGTTACGCACAGTGTATATGCAATAGTATGAGATCCAATATACTGACAAATACATTCAAATGATATCACATTTGATGTCAGTAGTACAGTATATAGCAAGACATCAACGATTCAGGTGGTAGAGGGTTGAACTCGGTATAATAGCAGTCAGCTCTTTGTGGTGTTAGTGTGTGCATACTTGTCGTTAGTGCAGATAGGAAAGAGAGCGCGCCTCGGTAGCGTAGATGGTAGCGTGTCTGCCTACGTTCAAGAGGTCCCGAGTTCGAATATCGGTCAGTGTGAGTTACCTGCATGAGGTTTTTTTCGGGGTTTCCCTTATCCTGATAGACGAATGGCGGTTAACTCTAAGCTCCATGGACCCCGGGCCTATTTGAGCATCATTTCATTCATCGTCCGATATGACTTAACGTTGGAGGACCTAAATTGAAAAAAAAGGAAAAATACCATTACTGGCAGTGCGTGTTGTGTACATAAACCACAATTGTAACAATGCCACGTGGAAAACAGTTATCAGATGATAACCGATGTAACTACTGGTATAATTTTTACACTTCGTAATTTTCAGATTAAATGCCAGGTTCTGGTCAGTTAAAGTCAAGTCTGTAACTCCATATACATTGAGTATCTCCAACTAGGTGGTGGTAGTCCATTTTTTCCTCCTCGCTAGTTCTTTTCTTCTAACAGCAGTCCTGAGATCAGGCTGCAAGTTGAAAGTGGCAGTGTATTCCTTCATCACCTCTGGGGTTTTATGATTATGTTCATCATTATCACTATCACCATTATTTATTTATTATTATTGTTATTACTATGGTTATCGTTATTATTTATATTATTATTTATATTAATTATTATTATGACGATGATGGTTGCTGTGATTGTGATGATTGTTATTACTGACATTATTATTACTATTATTATTACTATTATTACTATTATTATTATTATTATTATTATTATTATTATTATTATTATTATTATTATTATTATTATTATTATTATTATTATTGTTGTTGGCTAGACTGCCAGGCAGGATAATTCATCGTCACATACCTCCAGTGGTCGGTGGAGGGTAACGTCAGTATTGATGAGCAGGTAAATTTGACCTTTGCTTTCACTAGGCTAAACTAAACGAACATAGAATTTTATTCCTCTTGCCTCTCCAACCCCCTCGTCCATCGGAAAACTTTTGCACCCGCGGATACCTATTAATTTCAGTAAGAAACGCAGTCTCTTTATATTGATTTCCACCACTGTATCAAACAGCGACCAGTTCGTTTAGTAATGTTTCTATCACCTACTGAATTCTCAAATTCCCGTTGCATCTACAAGAAAATTAGCAATATTGCAATTATTTCTGCAAATATTTAACATCAATAACGAAGTAGATACAGAAACAAGTATTCCTAAAAGTAGTTTCTACAAGAGCAGAGAAAGTCATGTGAGTATAATAAGTTCTTATGATGCAATTTTAATAATGCTTTAACATTTGATACTTATGCTTTGTTTTACTTGCAATTTTTGTTAACATTTATCGATGAAAAGTATTTTAAAAGTTTCACTCTAATAATTTAAAATTGCATCGGAAGAGCAATACAATTCCTAAAAAATGTGTAAAATATTACAAGCTATAAAACAGTACTTCAAACATTTTTCATATTAATTAGCCTGATGCTCTATTGTGTATTTTTAATAAAATGGTGTACTCAAAATACACCATTCAGAGATGATTGACATGTATAGCAAAATTTGCAAAATTTTTCATGAAAATTTGGAAGTAAAAAAAGTGTAGATCAATTCTCAATGCCAACGATCCATATTATTTAAATCCTCGGCTATTTTCCTAATTTTCACCCCGATGTTAAACATATTTATACGAAAACGTGAAATCCGAAATGATTCCAAGGAACGATTTTTTTCCACCGTTGTAATTTAGATTATTTTCGCTCAATTCTCAACGATTTGTGTCCCTACATGGTTCAAAGTTGTGTAATATGTAGATACTAATATGTAATATGTAGTTAACTTCGAAGGATACTTCACGCGCATGTAGGCTTATCCTCAGACCTAGGTCTTATCCATGCGTGTTGATTTGACACCCGGCCGGTCTTAAATAGGCTAAATACATCTCCACGATCAGTGTACAATGAGTTTGAACAATTGCATTATAATCATGTAATAATCTCCCATAGACGAGTCCTTTGTGCAGCAATGGCAGTACAAAAGCGACAAAGTGTTAGTTTAAGCAGGTGTGATGAAAACACGCATTGTCAAAGAAATAAAGCTCGTCAGACTTAGTTTTTTATTGTACAAATTTATACATCATCCTGTATATTATATCTATCGTTTGCAAAAGAACTGGCGTGTAGCTTTCACATTACTTTTACTCACCCTTCTACAAATCATTCTTACAAAAGATTATCCGAGCGGGATGGCTCAGGCGGTTTCGTCTCTGGCCCGCATTCGGGAGAGCTAGGTTCAGTTCCCGTGGCCGACTTACCTTATTCATGGTATTTTTCGGTTGGTTTCCCAGGTCTTCAGGCGAATGCTGGGTAGCCAATCCCCTCCGTAGCATAATTCAATCCAATACAGCCTATTTACTTCTTATTAACTTAAATAAATTCATTACACATTCGTTGTGGCTGTAAGGACAGATTTTCATTAACAAGCGGATCAGTATGTGATGGCTTTGAAAGTGCTCACTGACTACAAAGAAAGAAAAACGAACAGCTACTAACCACTTGGAAAAATGTTTTAAGTATTTGATAATTTAGATCAATAATGCCTCGGAAATGGTTAACGCCACAAACATTTATTTTACATAAATTGTGTGCATTAAGGACATCTACAATTTTTGTGCAGTAACACTTGTCTATCTCTTAGAGTTAACATTATGCAGGCAAAAGTAATTCAGAATGAAGAGGACTTAGCAAACTATTCTCACAAAATTATTATATTCACTTTGACATACAAACTCTTCAACTTGTGACGTTTGAGTCGTTAGAGCCTTTGGATTGGATTCGATTGGATTGGTTACGGTACGGAACGGATTTGGCACTGTGACCAGTCCTGATGTATTGTATCTATGCCCCCACCTGGGTCATCTTCGGGAGGAAAGATGAGGTGAGAGGATACCGAGGGCGACCGATCCAAGGAGTCACGATAGTGCAGAGGGCAGTGTACCTGTTGTTCACCAGTTGGAAACTCCCATCAGGCTAACGCAACCGGCATCCCATCCGCCGTGGTCCAGAAATAGCCCACTAGGTCGGCCCGGAAACCGAAACCGTCCTACCGAAGGAGGAAATTTTTACCAGGAGCATATCATCGCAGTGCAGAGAAACTCGCCGACATTGCTACCTTAAAGAGACCACCAGATGATAGATGATGTAAAATGATAATGGAGATGAAATGGAGGGAGAGGAAATTCGGGGGATGTAATCGCTCCCTCAGCAGTTGTAGTTTAAGCAAATGCGTATATCAACATATGGTTTCAGTACTCCAAAAACTGTTAAGCGTAGTACACCTTGCGGCAGTACTATCTCTCCGCCTCACGGCTGCACGTACCTGGGTCGACGTCGGGACTCCTTCCTCGGTCTCCACGTCGTCGTTGGCTGCTTGCTTTACCCTTGGCTCTAGCTGCTTCTCCTGCATGGATTCTTTTTTTGGGTTCTCAGGGTGTTAAGGTTGAGACAACACAAACCAACGATAATCTCTGAACTGCTTTAATTTGTCCTTGCATTTGTGGAACCCGGGCACTCTTAAATAACTGCACTTTCGGCGGACATTTTATAATACATTTTACTGGACGCGGCACGTCGTCAGACACACCAGACGGATGTATACAATACACTTGACTGCAATTAGCAAAGAATGGACAACAACTGAGGACTGAATGTGGGTTGCTACCCTCATATATACACAGCACGGCGTCACAAGGAAAAACTAAGATGTTATTGACCTATGTAACGGTACAGTAAAATAGCTAGCATTCCATTCTATTGTCTGACATCTGCCCTTCATAGACTGTCACCCGTGAGTGCAGTGTTTCTCACATATTTCTGCCCAGGTTCGTTACAATATTTTACATCAAAGTCTACAATTTTACTTTCATTAACAGAGCTAGTTACAGTTCTCAAATTTATGTATAATTATTAAACATATTACATAATTAAATGAATAATTTCCGAGGACCAAAGCTCCTGTTTCAACCTTAAAAGATAATGGATTAAGGAAGTATCCAGGGTTTCGTGTGGTTTGGAGGTCCTCGCCAGAAAAGTTTTAAAATTTAAAATCGAAAAATGTTATCTTGGTAAGGATTTGGAGGACCATGTCCTAAAAGGGACAAAACAAATAATACTACATCTCACGCTATATCTTTATTATATTTAGAAACGAAAGGTCTTGTAGTAGAGGAAATATACTAAAATGGTTGTGAATTCAGCTATGTACAAGTAAAAAGAAATAATAGTATGTTTTTAAATTTTAAAAAAAAAAAACTCTTGACTTATGCACAAAAAACATAAGAGTGACAATCGTATTTTTGATACGGTCAATATAAACGCCGATATCCGTGTGGACATACATAAATGCAAAACCAGACATTGGCCCACACAGACGTACCTTACTGGCTGACGCAACACTCGCTAGTTTTCGCACTTTGATTTGCAAGTCTGCTTGATTAGGCATGCCATATAAAGTGGGCCGCTGTGCTAGTCTTGCTATCGTGATGCATACCATCGAAAAAATTTGCACACGTTAACAAATCGTGAGGCTCCGAACAGCAGTTAACGCTTTCCATTTTCTTGTGCAAAGGTCAACAAACTGAACCCTGTTTTATTCAAACTAATTTTATGGTTTCTCTTAGTTGTGGAAGGAGCTTCGTGATCAAGACTTTTCTTTCGTAAAGCTTTAACAGACAGTTGACAGAAGGCTTGAGGAGGATTTTATTTGAAAATGTGCTAAAATTCTAATCTGGTTATTGCAGTAAAGGCGCACGATTGTCTTCAAATATGATTCGATAGAACCACTATTTTGGAGTACAGACTCTTACAATATTAACTTCAACATTTAAAACATATGCTCTAAAATAAACATAAAAATAATGTTGCGCAATTGTTTTATCTCCCACCGCTCCTCTGTAGACGGTATACTTAACAGTTGAATGCTATAGAAAGTGGAAATCGAGCGGGATGGCTGAGGTGGGTTAGTCTGTGGCCCGCATTCGGGAGGCCTGGGTTCGATTCCCGTGGCCGATCTACCTGACCTAAGGGGTTTTTTCAAGGTTTTTCCCGGGTTGCTGGGCAGGTTAACTACATCCCCCAAATTTCCTATTCCTCCATTTCATCTCCAATTATTATTTCACATCATTTCTCATCTGCTGGTCTCTTTCAGGGTAAGAAGTGTCGGCGGTTCATGGCAGGATGATATGCTCTGACTTCCCCTCCGGTAAGTCGGTTGCCGGTCTCCGAAACGGCTGATGGGACCACTTCCGAACCACAGTAGGGGGGGGGGGGGTGTGCCCTGGACTATCGGGTTAGGTTTCCATCTAAGTAAAATGTAGCGATCATGTCCTCTGCACTGTCGTGGCCCCTTGGGACGTCCTCCCTCTTGTCTCCTCTTGCCCCGTACTTCCTCCAGGGGATGCTCTACTTGGGGGCATACGTACAATAGATCAAGACTGGTCGCAGTGCCAAATCCCCTCCATAGTAATCCTAATCCTATGAAAAAGATAACTCCAATCCAACGTGTGTCAACACTGTGTCCTGATATACACAGTAGCCGCTGGTACACGCCTATTACATTTATTTTTTTAACTGATGTCCTCCAACGTTAAGTCATATCGGAGAATGAATGAAATTGTGAAAGGATATTCAAATGAGCCCCTTAAGAGTTACCCGGCATTCATCTCTTCAGTGTAAGGGAAATCCTGGAAAAATACCTTATCCAGATAACTCATCTTGACCGAGATTCCAACTCGGGACCACTTAAACATGAGGCAGACATGCTGCATTACAGAGGCGGGCCCTATACATTTGGCAGCAGCATTCTGTGCTAGCAATCCCAGTTTATTACATTTTTTTTTTTAGCTTACTAATTATACCAGGAATATTTACGCGCGCGTCTGTGAGTGTGTATCTATGTGAGTGTCTGTCTGGGAGGGAGAGAGAGAGAGAGAGAGAGAGAGAGAGAGAGAGAGAGAGAGAGAGAGAGAGAGAGAGAGAGAGAGATTATATTCCTCCTTAAGAGCGTCGAAAATGGATTTGAGGAAGCTGGTAACGTTGACCCGAGTTCATGCGAAATTTCAGCACCTGGTGCAATGGGAGGCCCTCGAAATACTGCAGGCTTTTCTTGGGAAAAAACAGCGGCCATTCCGTCAAGAATTGCTAGTACGACCGGCTCCCCTCCACCCTGTGGTATAGAATGATCTATAGTTTGATCAGATTAGTATGATATTTAGAAATCAAGTTCATAAGAACTTCCAAGTCATAATTTGGTCTTGGCTTAAATAAGACAAATTTTGCTGGGTGCTTATACATCCGTAAAACGCAATAAATAATCTCCATATGGGGACCACGCCGTGGCTCAGTGGTTAAACCGCTTGGCTCTCACCAAGGCGGCCAGGGTTCGATCCCAGGCGACCGCAAAGTGAGATTTGTGGTGGACGGGTTTTTCTCCGGGATCTCACGGCGCTGGGGTGGGTTTTCTCTGGGACCTCCGGTTTCCCCCGCCATCTCATTCCACCGGTGCTCCATCTTCATCTCATGTATCATCAGTGTCACCGCCTGCAGTGACGTATGTAGTAAAAACGGGCGTTAAACCCTACACATTTCATTTCATTTCCGGGATCTCAGGGTTCCCCCGCCATCTGATTCCACCGGTGCTCTATCTTCATCTCATGTATCATCAGTGTCACCACCTGCGGTGCCGTATGTAGTAAAAGCGGGCGTTAAACACTACACACACCCTCTGCATATGCGAAACATATGCCTATTTGTCCATATATATATGGATATATATGGGATATTGTCCATATCCCATTATGCAAAAACTTTCTTAGCAATAATTATACAATGAGAGGTCTTGATTACGCGGTTATTATGAATTAAAAGTGAAATTTCGTTCGCAAGAGTAACACTTTTAATTAACTAGATGAGAAAATGGGCATTAATTGAAGCAGAAAGCTTTAAGCTAATCTATATTTTTACAGTGCTTCTACAACCTATTCCTGCAAACCTATTCTTTTCTACCTTTCAAGTTAATTGTGATCAACGATTGCCCAAATAATTCCAGTACACGTTTTATGTACTTATCAAAGGAGATAAGGATGGATAAATGTTTTAAAAGAAGAGCGTAATGTGTTGGTCTTGAAATTCCATGGTCGTTTCGTTATATCACCGTAAAAAATGTCAAGATCATTGAAAAAATTCAAAGCAATAAATAAAGGAATACGTCGGAAATGGCTTTGAAATAGATGATGTGGTTTATGGAAGTCTACATTTATTGAGTAGTATCTCTTATGGTTTACTCAGCATCCAAATCTATACAAAACCCCTTTTGAATGAAGAACACATCACAAGCAATTACTGGAACATTCAAGTTTGCAATTTGGTATGGATGGGGCACGTTTGTATACTTACACGTTATGCAATAAGAGTATTCGTTTATACTTATTAATCCTTGTTTCACATAAGCTTGCGCCGTATCTCTTAACGGTCACGTGACCGTATCACCTCTCATTGGCTGCTACTGCAGTATAGACTGTTGTGCGGTAAAAACTAGTTCGTTATTTAACATGGTGATATATCTTTATACGTTGGAAGAGAATTGTCAAATTTATATTTTGGTAACTTTTTTAATTAAATATATTACGCAATAGAGTTGATTTATCTGAAATGCATGTTAATTCTTAAACGAGGTAAAGAGGAGGTTCCTTTGCTCTCAAGCACATGGCACGATAGCACGTGATTTAGCGGTAGTAATAACGTATTTGTTTATATGACTTTTATCACTCACCTTGTTTTGAACTGGATTAGTCATATATCGCCATTGGAAGGTGTGTTATGCCGAGTGCGAGGGCTAAATTATTTTATTGATCGTTTATTGCGCGTGTACGTATTATATGCATAATGGCAGAGTCTACCGTGAGTTTTTCGCTGAAGCATCGCAAGGGAAAACCTTTGCAAAGCGAGAAAGAAAAACCTTTACAAAAAAGATGTGTTGCATGTGTTTAATGCACTCACAGAGAATAATCCGCCTTTGTCAGTGAGATAAGTCGAACAGCTGTGCTCTGAACTTACAGGTGTGTTAGATGCGTAGGAACATCACGACATGAAATTGAGACAACAGGAAAACTTACCACTCCAGGGGCGATATTGCTGTGTGGTGATGCTGTTATTTAAGGACAATTAGATTGTACCGGGATACAAATCGCAAAATATACTACCCTGACGAGACTTGGGTGAATGAAGAACACACGACAAGTATGGCGTGACACGACTTTTAAGACTGAAAGACAAGCATTTTTGATTTTTTTAAAAATCCCAGTGGAAAAAGCCGAAGGCCTTTCATTATAAACTTGCTTCAGTTTCATTGCTCATTCATTCAGTTTCAACTTGTTCAGTTTCATTATAAACTTGTATTTTTGCATGCTTTCATATTCTTATTTGTATGATTTTATCTATCTTCCTGGTAATTATTATGACGTTTACTGCAGGTTTAAATGTGATGGGAAGGCACCGCCTATGGCCTATGGCGCGAAAGCCAATTCGTATGAGGGGGAAGGTAGTTGCACGCGGAGTGATACATGTCAGCGGGGCAAGGTTATATGAAACAGGGATTAGTGAGTTGCCTAGCTAGCTTGTCAGCATGAAATTGTTTCTTTTACGACATTGTTACGGCCTGCTTTCATTCCCAGTTACGCGAGCTTTTCTCTACATTCAATAATACAGATTCATTGCTGCCTTCCCTCGTTGTTCAATCAGTGAACCAATATTTATTGTACACTTCTAATTTAAGTTATTATAATACAAGTTATTCATTAATATTATTGCAATTTAGCATAATTCCGATCCTTCAGATTTTGCTTCACAATTATTTGTTTTATCTAATATATCAATATAGTAGAAAAACTATATTCTTTCATTGAATAGCTCTGATATATTTAGCCCGCCTCGGTAGCGTAGATGGTAGAGTGTTTGCCTCACGTTCAAGAGGTCCCGAGTTCGAATCTCGGTCAGGGTGAGTTACCTGGATAAGGTTTTTCCGGGGTTTTCCCTTATCCTGAAAGAGGAATGTCAGGTAACTCTAAGCTCCATGGACCCCGGAAGCATTGAGCATTGTTTAACCCATTTCATTCATCGTCCGATATGACTAAATGTTGGAGGAAGTATATTAAAAAAAATCTCATATTTAACTTCTTCCCTATTTTTCATTCACGTTTAAATGGAATTAATCTAACCATAGTAGCTAAATTGAATGAAATTTAATAACCTTTCAAACGTCTCATAATATTTACATTTCACAATTTTCAATTTGGTTTTACTAAAATATGTTTTTGTTTGTAAATTCATGCTCAGAAATTAATTTAAAAGTCTCCTTCAAAATAACCGATACATTACTTTTAGAATTACAGATAATATGTAACATTCTTTTCCGACTTCATTTCTTTTTAACATATGTACATTTGTGTGTTACTTTCAGGATTTATGAATCCTTGCAATTTCCTTTATGCTTTACATAATTGGTGTTTCGACTTTGTATCTTTGTTATATATGTTCGTTCTCTTCCTTGTACTTGGACGTTGTGTTTATTTTCACCTTGAAGTCTAATATTTGTAGTAATTGTATTCGAAGTGTATAGGTGTATTAGAATTTTGGTTTTCTTACCTGATCTAAATGATTCTATTTATGTTTTCACCTTCCTATAGGTTTGTTGCTTCTTTCATCTAGTAATTCAAATGTGTGCCTAAAATGTATTATTAGTTCTGTATGGTTCATTATATATCAATTGTGTTCGTACAGACCTCTTCGCGTTAGCTTTGGATAACCGCGAGATTTTCGCTAACACTTTGTTGCCTATGGTTGGATTCTATTTCATTCTCCTTCTTTTGAACTGTAACTTACTGTTGCGTTTTTGTTTTTGTTTTTTCGGATTTTCTTAGACTTTCTTATATGCAATTTTAGTTCGATTATGCCATACTGTAAATTTGGCATTAGTTGTTTAGCTTTGATTTATCATTAATTCAGTTGGAGTAAATGCTATGGATGTAAGTTAAATCACTACTAGTAAAACATGTGGCTTCTTTAAGCCTTCCTAATACACATTCCGTTTCTTGTCGTTTAAATAATTTGGTTTTTGTGTGTGCATTTAGTTTTCTGGCATCTATCTTCATTCCCAATTTATTCGTTCCTGGCATGTAAGGTTAACAATACAACTATGACCTTAACATCAAGCTTCTACTCCGATCTCAATTAGGACCGAAATAGCTTTTAGATTATATGATTTCAAGTCTGCGACTCAAAATTGTGTTTGTAAATATTACAAGTGTCTGGTTTTGTACTAGCCCTAGACCACGGAGGACAGTTAAGCGCAGAGGTTCTACTCCCATTAGTCCTGGACCCGTAGGACCAAGGACCCGGGCCTCCTTCTACCCGGGAGCGATGGAAACTCCGGGGCTCTTTCCATAGGGCAATATCTGATTTCTTAAAAAGCCCCCCCGCTGAGCACAACGTCAAGACGGGATGGAAGTGGATACGCCACTTACGCGCGCCAACCCCGCAGGGAGACTACCGATAACCTCGGTGGGGCCGCAGGTGATATAGCACACCCACTACTAGCTCTGCAGGCTAGCACCCGGGACTATTGAGGCAACCCTCTACCCCCTCCGGGCGGCCCTGGGCGGCCTGGCCGGAAGTACCCATTTACCCGTGGGCTAACGGGAACCACTGCCACCTCGAGACCAACCCAATCCGAACAACTCCCATTCGGGAGGGGCTCGGCTGTTCGGCCCGAGGTTCCTCTAGTAACGTCAGAGGTACCACGAGTGCTAAGGGTCCGCAGCGCCCGCACTTTGGCAGCTGAAGGGGACGGATCCCCTCCCCTACGGGAAGACCACGGAGGACAGCGCGCCACGTCATAGTTGCCTTCATGTTTATTTCAATTTTCTTTATTTTGTCTGTCATTACGCCTAGGTTGGCCTATATGGCTGCTAATAGGTCTTCTTCCTTTGGTATGAAACACGGTTAACCATGCATTACATTTGGGGGAGGGTGGAAAGGCTGGATTTGCTATTTTCTCTAAAGTGCCGGGTTACTGTGCAAATAATTTCTTGGTCACTCATGGCAGAACCAACTATTCGTGCTTTATTTGCAATACACATGAAATAATCAGCCAAAACTACCTTCCAGATTCTTTTTACCTATAGCTAGTTCAATTCTGATCTAGTTCTGGACTATTTGCTCCCAGCAGCGAGTTGAGAGCCAATTCCTAAATGTGCTATGAGTTTCAACACCCAATGGTGTAATAGTAGACAATTAACTGTCCGTTTTTTAAAGGATCTTTCCGGATGACATGTCTCAGCTCGTATGACATTTTTGTTTTAAAATTATCCTAGATAGACCCAAGGAATCGCTTCAGATTGTCCCTCTGCTCATCGTAAAATACTGGAGTTACTATCTCATGCTTGGACATTTTCTCATGCCGGACATTTTCAGCGATTTCCTTCAACTGTTTTCCAATTTTTACTTCTATTTTACACTGACTATCTGCTACTTTAATAATTCAATTCTTGTTGTGCACACATTTCAGTTCTAATGTTAGCTATCTACTACTACCACTACCACTACAATTTCCTTTATTACACCATCAGTTTTCTCACAACTGAATTTTAACTTCTCAATTTAATTATTTACGGTTATGTTCACAATGCTGCAATTTTCTATGATTTACCATTCTTAATCGTGTATTTTTGTCTTGGTTTCTGGGAGAAATTCTATCTGTTCAGATCTATCCTTTCAAATTGTACATTTCCTAGATCATCTGCTAACTGACTATGTTTGTCATTTATCTCAGTAGCAAGCTATTCCTGTTTTCTAAATGTTTTCCTGCAATTTCTAGCAGCTTTTTTGTTAATGCCCAAAGCAATATCTAGCTGATCACTGGCCAATTCACTTTGTTTTCAGTGATTCCCTAAACGTTTCTACCTGGCTGTTAGCTGTATTTTTTTCTAATGTACACTAATATCTTTAATTTCCAGTTTCACCTGTCTTAATGAAGTAATTATGTTCAGTTGTCCTAACCAACAATTAACCTGTTTAGCTCTATCGTGATTCTCTGTACTCTCAGTTAAATCAATTTTTGGTTTAAATTCTCGACTCATGTTATTTTATTTATTATACTACCCCTTCTCAAAGTATGCAGTTCTATTAGGTTGAACTACTAGTTTTCTACAGAACACAGAAAATGTCACGGATATCTTTCTTCACTTTTTGGGGGTATTTGTTTATATTGATTAGTGGGTTGCCAAGTTGGCTTATTAACCTAAGAGTTCGTGACACTAGTTTTGGTATCAAGATTTAAGCTACTTCAATAATAGTTCAAGTTTTAAAGTTTCAATCCTTATTACATTTATTCATTAAACGACTTAAACTTTTTCAATAAAATTTAAAACTTCTTTATTTTTATTGAAGCTTGCGTACATCCTTCTACAAAGAAATAATTTTAAATCAAGTTGTTTAATCAACAGTCAACTGTAACTCCTAAGTGCTAAGTTTTAAGAATTATTTATTAATTTTGCTATTTCATTTTTTCCTTACTATGAAGTTAGTCTTACTTATCTTTTAACATGAGACACATCAATATCTCATACCGTTTTCCAGTAACAAATCTATACCACACACTTGTTTCCCTAATAACAAGATCAAGAAATCACGAGAATCATTTCCAAATACACTGTGTGATAACATGCAAATTTTGTGACGTTTTACTCTTGGCCCAACTACTTTAATAAAATTTCCTAGATTCCTCCTCATTTAATAATCAATCATGTGTGGGAGTAATTATTTTTTTTCGGGATCAGGTACTTCTCCATGCTATGTAAAATATGTCAATTCAGACACCGTAATACATATTTTCCACAATTATTTTGCTTATTATTGATGGTATATTGCTTTCATCTCAACCACTTTTAAAATCAAACTTCCACACGATATTCTTCTGCCTCTTCTGCGACAATTTTTGAGTTTACTTCATTCAAACGTAACGTGCGCGTCTGCCAAAGCCTTTCCCTACCTTTTATACAAAAATACAATACGACTACATTGTTAATTCCTCACCGTCTTCTACCCAATCAATCATACTATCAATTACTTACATTTATATATAAGTTATTATGCAAGTGTTTATTAATATTACTCTAATTTAAAATCACTTCGATTCTTTAGATTTATTTGTTTCACAATTATTTAAATTATATAATATTCTTAACACAGGGGTTGACTATACCATTTCTCTGAATAATTTTCATGTATATTACTTTATATTGCCAAAATTTTACTCACCTTTAAATATAATTAATGCAACTATCGTTGCAACTAATAGATATTGAACTAAAATGCCATTTTAGCACTTATCCTGACTACTCATTTTTAAGTTATGCTGCTGACACACACACACACACACACACACACACACACACACACACACACACACACACACACACACACACACACACACACACACACACACACACACACACACACACACACACACACACACACACACACACACACACACACACACACACACACACACACACACACACACACACACACACACACACACACACACACACACACACACACACACACACACACACACACACACACACACACACACACACACACACACACACACACACACACACACACACACACACACACACACACACACACACACACACACACACACACACACACACACACACACACACACACACACACACACACACACACACACACACACACACACACACACACACACACACACACACACACACACACACACACACACACACACACACACACACACACACACACACACACACACACACACACACACACACACACACACACACACACACACACACACACACACACACACACACACACACACACACACACACACACACACACACACACACACACACACACACACACACACACACACACACACACACACACACACACACACACACACACACACACACACACACACACACACACACACACACACACACACACACACACACACACACACACACACACACACACACACACACACACACACACACACACACACACACACACACACACACACACACACACACACACACACACACACACACACACACACACACACACACACACACACACACACACACACACACACACACACACACACACACACACACACACTGTTTTTCAACTGCTTCAAAACATTGATTTCCTGTGAAATGTGAAAACGAAAACTGGATGGAATACAATATTTCCTCTACCAAATAGACAGGAAACAAAAATTATAATTTAGGAATTTCATAAACAACTTCTGAAATAAATATATGGAAACCAGTTGCGCTTTTAGAAGTGCAAGCGTGAGAGAAACTTTCAGGCAGTCGAGTATGATGAGACAAACTACAGAAATGTGTCGTCAGCATTTCTTCCGGAACGAATTTGAAACATCTGACTGTCAGCATTTTCTAAACTACAAATCCTTCAACAGAGAGCGCGAGTTCATACAGGGAAATGCAACAGCGATGAAGGTAGCGTAGATAGTAGCGTGTTTGCCTTACGTTCATGAGGTCCCGAGTTCGAATCTCGGTCAGGGTGAATTACCTAGGGTTTTCCCTTATCCTGAAACATGAACGTCTGGTAACTCGAAGCTATGTGAATCCTGGACTCATTTAAGCATCATTTCACTCATCCCATTTATTGTCCGAAATGACTTAACGCTGGAGGACGTAAATTAAGAAAAAAACTTCTCAATACTGCGTTTTATCTGTAAATCTCACTCTAGTTCTTTTGCTGTAACCTGAGAGGCAATTTTCATACGAGCATGTTCATAATAAAATTAAACACCTAACAATCTAGCCTATATTTAAGGTTTTAGCCCGAATGTATGGAAAAGTAGCCTAAAATGACAGTTTTATTACATTATTTACATTTGATAAATACAAATTTATGAATATTTTATTAATAATTTATTACACAGGTAACTTTATGTACCTTTAAATATTCTCTAGGATAATAGTTTCCAAAATGATGGGACATGCCATTTACCTGGAACAAACTAGGAATATGATCCACAGAGAAAATCACTAAACTTTTTAAGCAAATGTTCTAATACTATCAATGTACAAGTCATTTACATTAGATATGCATTAATTGTAATTACATATGGATTCATTCAAAGAACATCAATGCCTGTTCAACCTATGTCTTTTATCTCCTTAATTTTGTTCTGTTTTATATCGATTTGTAGCCGCAATAACTCCAAGTTCCCCATTAATTGCCCTGGTTATTTTGATAATGAAATGTGCCTATGCTACTTATCCTGCTTTTAAAATAGTTGATACATTAATACGAGTAAAAATAATGAACCGATTTAATTACGTCATAGCGTGATGATATGGGTAGTCCAGGTCCTAGGTCTGAGGTTCAATTTCAGCCAGGACGTCCTGTGTGACAGATCTTTTATTAAGTTTTTCCTCAGTTACAACTGAATAACCGGGAGGCATCTATACATACAAGGGCAGATCAAATATAAACGGGAATTTTAATATAACGCTGCTTTTGGTAATAATTTTGAGGACAGACTTTGTCGGTATGTTGGTGGGGGAATCTCGAGAGGGAGTATTGCGCGTGCACGCACCGCGGACAACGGGGCTGCGTCAGTACGCCATGAGTGAGTTAGTAGGTGCACACGTCTGTTACGCAACGCATCATCACCAGATTTCTTGCAAAAAAGAGCACCAAACCTTCAGAAAATTAGGGACAGCTCCGTGCACAGTTTGGGGAAGAAACACTTTCGAAGATTGGAGTGTATGAGTGGGCTAACAATTTTGTGGAGGGAAGAGAAGCTATAAAAAATTAACCTCATAGGAGGAGACCGCGTACAAGCATTACTACAGACGACATTGTTGCCATTCTAGACATTATTGAAGAAGATCGGCGCATAAAAATATCCCATATTGCTTTTCCCTAGGAATAAGCTACGGAAGCGTTCAAACAATTATCCGAGATAAACTCCATTAGAGAAAATTGTCTGCCAGGTGAGGCGGTCCGGTCCGTTGTGCACCACGTCGAGCTCTCCTTTATGCTCGACGCCTCACAATTAAGGATCGGTGGCGTGAGGAGGTTAAGGAAAGGGAGATTGTGGTCAGTTCGAGGTGACATGTAGCTCCCGCATGAGGACTCTCATCTGGACTTCAGGAGTGGGTGCGTCCTGACAGGTTGTGGGTTAATGGTGACACCTCGAATCTGTTTCATAGAAGTTTTGTAGTCCTTGGATTCCTACGCACACCGTGAAGTTGTCGTCGATATGATTGCTGAGTCAAGCGTCACTGTCTATATTGCGATGCGAAGCACGGAGGCAGTAGCACTGCGTAGTCGGATTGGGTATACTTATCGTCCTCACAATACGCTACTCGTTGTTCTAATTCTCACTGGAGAGATTGGTAAACATTTCGCTAGGTCTCTGTACATAGCGCGGACGTATAGTTCTTAGACGGCGCCGAATACGCATCCGTCTCACGCAGCACTCAGGATCGAAGTTTCCTTACTAGCAAAATCTAGTTTCCGCTATCCTCTTGAATTACCCCTACTCTAGTATTTCTCGGAGTTTGCAAAATCACATGACCAAACATTAATTTTCTATTGGCTTTAAGTATCCCCCACTTGATATCAGTGTTGAGAATTTCCAGTTTCGGACCTAGCATCAGAGACGGTTTCTCTAACGGTCCGCGTGCAAAAATTTATTCTAAGACATGCGTTCTCGGATCGTTCGAAATCTTACAGCCTGTTGTCAGAGGCACGCATGGGATTTTGACAATGGGTAGGTTTCGAACCGTGAGGCGCCAAATTTTCCTTGAGGGCAAAACGAACAATAGAGTAGGGATGTTTGCCGACTTTCGTAGAGTGGCCTTGTCACTGTGGGGGGGGGGGGGGGGCGCGTCTCCAGGGTATATGGCAGCATTATGGCATATGTCTGTTCTGTTATACGTCATTTATTTATATTTGTAAATCTATCGTTTATTTATATTTATTCGTTTGTGTCAATGTCTTTCTGTTATCAGGTTATTCCCGTAGGGGAAGGGATCCGTCCCTTTCAGCTGCCAAAGTGCGGGCGCTGAGGACCCTTAGCACTCGTGGTACCTCTGACGTTATTAGAGGAACCTCGGGCCGAACAGCCGAGCCCCTCCTTCGGGAGTTGTTCGGATTGGGATGGACTCGAAGGGCAGTGTGTTCCCGATACCCGTGGGAATCGGGTACGTCTTCGGACGGGGTTGAGGGAAGCCATTAAGTGTCCCGGGTACTAGCCTGCAAAGCTAGTAGAAGGTGTGCTAGATCACCAGGCGGCCCCACCGAGGCTTTTCGGTAGTCTTCACCTTGAGTGTTGACGCGCGTAAGTGGCGTATCCACTTCCATCCCGTCTTGAGTCCATAGGATCAGATGGGGGGGCCTTGTTAGTCTCTAGGTCTTGCCCTATGGAAAGCACCTCGGAGGACGCCGAGCGCCCTTTGGGACAGCTCGGATACTCCCTGGTTGAAGGAGGCCCGGGTCCAGTTCCTACGGGTTCAGGACTAATGGGAGTAGAGCCTCTGGGCTAAACTGTTATCAGGTTATATGTCGTGTCAGTGTTCTTAGGTGACAGTGACTGCTTCACAGGTAGGTTCTTTTTTTTTTTGGTGTGTGTGTGTGTGTGTGTGTGTGTGTGTGTGTGTGTGTGTGTGTGTGTGTGTGTGTGTGTGTGTGTGTGTGTGTAATTTATGTCCTCCAACTTTAAGTCATATCGGACGATGAACGGAATAGGTGAAATGATGCTCAAATGAGCCCAGAGTCCACAGAGCTTAGAGTTACCCGACATTCGTCTATCTGGATAAGGGAAAAACTCGGGAAAAACCTTATCCAGGTAACTCACCCTAACCGAGATTCAAACTCGGGACCTCTTGAATGTGAGGCAGACATGCTACCACCACGCTACCGAGGCGGGCTAGGTAGGTTCCTTGTCCCTCAACCAGGGGGGAAAAACGTTACGCCAGGAAGTTTATCACAGAAACCTGCATCGCTACGAGGAGGAGGGAGAAGATTTCGTGAATCGCATTGTGATTTGTGATGAAATGTAGGTACATCATTACACCCCAGAGTCAAAGCAAGCAAGCAAGCAAGCAAGCAAGCATGCATGCAAGCAAGCAAGCAAGCAAGCAAGCATGCATGCAGTGACGGCGAGGAGACGAAGCAGGTCCGGTCAAAGTCAAAACACGCCCATCTGCTGGAAAGATGCTTGCAATTTTTGTTCTTCTCCGCAGGCGTTTTGCTGGTGGAGTTTCTTCAACGACAAAGGTCAATTAATGCAGCCTATTATTGTCGTATTTTGAATTCAGCAAAAGCTTCATATCGCAACAAGCGACGCTGGCAACCTATCGGAAACTCATTCTTTTCCATGACAATGCAAGGCCACTTACTGCCACTTTAATGCAAGAAATACTGGAGAAAATGAATTGAACACCTCTGGAACACCCTCCTTACAGTCCAGATTTATCATCCTGCGACTACCATTTGTTTGGACCATTCAAACAAGACCCAGGAGGACAGCGGTTTGATGTCGTCAGTGTACAAGAGTTCGTGCGTATCTGACTCCGCTCACGTCCTTCTTCTTTCTATAAGGATGGCATCAAAAACTTACCAATCCAATGGAGAAAATGTGTATCGAAGGCAGGACACTATGTATAAAATTAATCTGTATATGAGCATTTTTGTTTGTTGATACGATAAATTAAAAAAAAAATCCCGTTTATATTTGATCCGCCCTTACAGAAAGACCAAGAGCGTTTCCTTCCCAAATATGCTTTCTCGTTTATTATTTCAGGTATGATTAGTGCCAACTGTCTGTGGTGCCATATGTAGTAAGAAATTAAACACTAATTAAAAGAAAGAAAACTATTTTAAGACAAAACAATGAATTTTAAACAGGAGCCTGACATTAACAATTTATTGATATGATCATTTTTCATGTTTAAATTACATTTTATTACAGCCGTATATCCTGCAGTTACTGTTCAAATTAGCTGTTTTACTATTTGCATTTTGAAAACCTACCGTTTGTTCATTATACAAACGTTTCTTATGACAAAAAATGTTTGTAACAACTGTAAGAGGGGACAATGTTTTGGGGAACACTTCACAAAGGGAGCGCTAGCGGGAAACATTTGGCATTATGTGACACTGTCATTTTCATCCTTTCTTCCTCAAATTTTGCGTGTTTGGGTCGTCGGACTTCACGGCACACAGTGCTATTAGAACAGACACTCCATGGATGGTAGGCAAACTGAAGAACAGAGAAGGGAGATGAGTTAATTTCGTATGCCTATAGTGGCAACCCTACTCTAGAATAACCAATTTTTTATAGTTTTGGCTAAAAGAAAGTTAGCTCCCAATAAGGAGAACAAAATGGAACCGTAATGAAAATAGCGTCTAGCGTTAAGAAAAGATTTTACAAATGACTTGTCTTGACACACCATGTGCAATAATGTTGCTACATTTTGTCCTGCAAACTAGGAACACCCAGCTGAAATGTCTACGGAAACGTAACCAGAAACACGAAAATAAATTACAACCTGTTTTATTGCATGTAATAGCCGATGTTTGGATAGCAGCGGAACTCTTTTATTAACGTAAAAGAGGATAAGTTTATCTATATGATAAACCAAGGCAGTCTTTAAGAATAGTAACATATTCCATGCAATTTTTTTAACTTATGCCCTTCAACGTTAAGTCACATCGACGGTCAACGAATGAAACGAGTGATATGATGGTCAACTGAGCCCACGGTCCGTAGAGCTTTGAATTACCCGATAATAATCATTCAGGATAAGGGACTATCTCATTCATTAATACAGCAATACTTAGAAGCATCATATTCAAATTAATGTTATAGGTATAAAAATTAGTTTTAAGAGACGTGAACACTTGCGAAGCCGTAAATCAACAATCCTTATATCCGTGTGTCCGTGGCTGCTGGCAGGCTGAGGATCAGCCTGAATGCTGTTGCTGTGTATCCAATGTCCCTTGGGGTACCTTCATATCCTACGCTGCCCGCCTCGGTAGCATAGATTGTAGCGTGTCTGACGTTCAAGGGGTCCCGAGTTCCAATCTCGGTTAGGGTGAGTTACTTGGATACGGTTTTTTCCGGGGGGTTTCCTTATCTTGATAGACAAATGTCGGGTAACTAAGCTTCATGGACCCCGGACACACTTGAGCATCATTTCACCCATTTCATTCATCGTCCGACCAACGTTTCCTCGACTACGCTTTGTGACATATCCTGAACTACACCTGTCGTTTTACCTCATGTTTTATATTCAAATATTGGCAGCTCTTTAACTGTGAAGTGTGTCAACAACGAAAGGCACAAAGCTCCTCTGTTGTTGCAAGCGTAAACAAACCAAAGTCGTAAGATACGGAACATTGTCGCAAATACAGAAGAAGGAGTTTAAGTCATATCACTCAAATACAAGGAACTTTCAGTCACAAAACCTACGCTGGTTATGCTACGTTAATGTGCAAATTATTTATGATAGAGGAGTTAAAAGTTAAACTAGCGTGGCGATTGAACAACCACGCCAGCTGAATAATATTGTTTAGAACATGTGTGGCATAATGCTATTTTTTAGACAGTATTTAATCTCTATAGACAAATTATAGATTATGAATTGGATTTTTTTACCTATTTGTACCTGTGATGCTGAGAGCCGCTTAAGCCACTTATTTCCTTTTAGTACCAGCGCTAACAACATGACTATTTAGGGGCGGGGGACATCAAAAAGCCATGAAAATAATAAATCGTTGGATAAAGGGAAACAACATTGTAACTATCAGCAAAGGACTATAATTAATATGAAACAGCTTTAATAATAAAACTGCTCTTTTGAATAAATGAAAAAACTCATTCTAAGTACATTTAATTACAATTTTAAATGATAATTCCCTTGATGAAGGAAATATGTGGAATAAAATTGAAATCTTCACATTCGCCAGGAAACCAAAGATGCTAATCCTGACGTATAATTCGATACTTTTAGCGGTAGGATACTTTCCTTTTTGTTAATATATGCTGTTGAAAGCGCTGCTTTTACCTTCGACTGTCTAAAAACAATATTATAACCCACCCATTACTTGCATTACACTGGCGCCATCCTTAGTTTATATGGCGATGTAAACAAAGCGGGAAAATGTACTACTCCACCGGAGACTGATTGGAGGGAATATTCGCGCAATTTTATCCAACACGTGATAAACACGTGCTATGTCAATGAGCTTCTATGCAAAGTTTTGCTTTACCGTTTTCGTTACTTGAGTAGCTTGTGCGGTAGCGCTTTGACGTTAAGATTAAATGCAAATGTGTGTGTACCGTGTAATGTATTTTCTCTTTTGCACGTTAAAAAGTGACTGAATGCTTACAATTACTTATCGTATATGATTTCTACACATAACCCTCATTTATAAATTAAAAGTTGAGGCACGGGTGCTTCTACTGAATAATAATGCTAAATAAAAACATGTAACCACTTTGAAAATGACTTGATAGCTCTACTGGCATGCAACTGAAAAAAATACTTAACGTACTTAATTGGAATCCGACAACCGAGAATTCCTAAACGACTCCCACGTTCTAATTTTCCTTTAATAACTTCTACTCCACAACAATACATCTTCACGCTAAACAATTATATTGTTTCTGTTCACAAATTCTAAACCTATGTCGCGAAGAATGTTATGGAAGCTCCGAAAGTCGGGATTACTTTTACTGCCTGAAGCACTTTTGTAATTGCTGGTGGCTCATTTCTTTCGAAGAAGTTATGCATCTTATGACGAACAGCACTTAAATTCATCTCATTCACCTTCCAAAACTGGCTTCTTTCATTTTCGATGTTTTCTTGTTTCACAACTTCACTTCGAGTGTCATTAATACCTGGCGCTGAAACACCGGTTTATTCTGCTAAAAAATTAACGTCCTCCATTGCTAAAGTCGGGTATTTTTCACACAATTTGCGAAACAGGCTCAATTTAATTTGTTTTTCACCACTTTTTAACGGTTTCCTTCCTGATGTTTCCATATTGCACGGAAGCAGCCATTTTTAACTGATTCTCCCACTTCCTTCTGCTTTTAAACTACGCAAGCGCAACATGCACTCTGATTAATACATACAAATTATGCTTACATATACCAAATAAAATACTAATTAATTACTGCTTGACTGTTGCATTTGTAACAATCTGAAGTTGTTTATATATTTTGCATTAGATGCAAAATCTTTAAAAAAAAAATTCATCTCAAGAAAGTTACAAGGCTAAACAGCCAATGATGTCGCACACTACACTTGCTTTTGTTTACATCGCCATATAAATTAAGGACGGCGCCAGTATAGGCCTCTGTACAAGGATTGCTATTTTTGTCCATAAATACTTATAATCATATTCATAGCGTCCAATATTAAATACTATAAAAAGATTTGAGAACCTGATGTTACATTCACATGACTTACGCTATTCATTATCGTTTATTTTATATAGATTTTACAAAGTGCTATTTCTTTTTCTATTTATTTAATGTTAATCGAGACTAATCTTTGCCAAAACAAACTCATTAGGCATTTCCTTATGGCCAATACAGAAATAGTGGGATGTGTATAGACTATTCGCTAAATGATGGTTTTGAAATTCCAAATTTTTCAATGAAAAATTTGAACTAATAATAATGGCAAACAATGTCACAATATAAAAGTATTTGAAATAATTTTGTGATTAAAAGAGATTTGTATTTTCTGTATAGTAAGCTTTTATCTATTTCTTATAGTTTTTGCATTTACACGAGTGTTTCTATTCACTCTTCTAGAAATAGCTGACAAAAGTTTATTCTTCTATCGACATAAAACATTATTACCATACTTTCCTTATAGGTGTAAGAACCGTTAAATTAGATTTTTTTCTTTAATGAGAAAAATATAGAGATAAAAGCTAGGCTTCTATTTATTATTTGCAGGAAATAAAATGCATGGATACCAGTTTACAACAAAATCCATCCAATACTGTCACACAAATTAGTTTGAGATGTTTAACAGAAATGGAACCAAATTAATTGCTTGCCAGTTCAAGTACATACGTGCGCATATTGTGAATTGTCTGCAGGCCTTTGAAGTTCAGTGTGTGTTTTTTTCCCCTTCTTCAGAGACCTGCGTACCAGCATAACTAGTTATTTGGAGTATCTGTAGTAAACTGTATTTGAACTTGACTAACTCAAGCTCATAGATACTTTTGTTGTACAAAAAACAAATTTTTTATGTTAGTATATAAAATATAATAAATCATCTAATAAATAACTGGAAATATATTTAATTTCAGACACTTTTCCTCTAAAATACGAGATTTGATTTAGAATGTATGAGGTTTGACCTGTCGTCCTCCGAAGTTTGCCATCCCTTTTTTAATTAAGATTCTCCAACGTTTAGTCATATTGGACGATGAGTGAAATGATGCTCAAATAAGCCCAGGGTCCATCGAGCTTATAGTAGATAGGGGTAACCCCTGGAGAAAACCTATTTGAGATAAATTAACGAGACCGAGATTCGAACTTGGGACTCCTTGAACGTGAGGCAGACACGCACCTATGCTACACAGGCGGGGTTTATAAGTCTGTATGACGCATTGCAAAGATAAACGGCAAACCTCACGCTGGATTCACTCCGGGGGATTATTTCGTAAAACTCTGGAAGGATGCCCTGGGGCTAGCAAAACTGAAACATATACATGAGATGCCGCCTTACGGAACACGTTCTGTTGGCGTCAACGATCAACTCTCAAAAATTGTGAGGAAGGACAAGAGAATGATGACAGCAACGATGAATCACTGACAATGTGTAGGTCAGAAATTTGTTCTTTTAATGTCATTTAAGATGTGTTTGTTGGGAGGCAAGTTTAATGAATCTTCACAGTACTAGAGAGAGAGAGAGAGAGAGAGAGAGAGAGAGAGAGAGAGAGAGAGAGAGAGAGAGAGAGAGAGAAATCGATCATTGGAAATAGATATTAGCTCAACAACATAAAATACAAAGTTCTTTGAATACTTAATAAATATTTGTATTTATTCTGTTGACTATTCATGAATGGTCATTATAAGAAGACTTCACATTGGACTGTGTTTCCGTCAGTTTCCTGGTAGTTTACAGTTTACCTTGTTCTTGAATTGATTTAACTGAAGTATTTACTCAGTCTTTGGTTAGGAAATAATTACTAAAATAATTACTATCTCTTTTACAAAAAGGATAGTAACCCTACTATGGTCATTTATACTACCCCTCGTTGCCCTCAATACCACTATGAACTCAACAAGTTCAACGCTGGTCTGAGCGCAGGAAGCATCTAGCGCTTCCAAGGAGTTTTGTCCACACTACTTTAGGATTAACATTATTTACTTTAAATTCGAAAATATAACCGGATAAACAAGGATATACGAGGGTTGTTCTATAAAGAATGATCACAATTTTTTGAGAACGTACCTTTACTCATCCTCATAATTTTGGTGGTCCTTCTCAAAATAGTCTCCCCTGAATGCGATGCACTTGTCCCAGCGTTTCTGCCAGTCTTCAAAGACTGCTGGAAACCATTTCTTGAGAGATCCTTCAAAATCGCCTCCGCAGCCTTCACCACTGCTTTTGATGATGGATAATGTCTCCCACGAAGGCGTTTCTTCAAGTTAGGGAATAGAAAAAGGTAACATGGAGCTAAATCTGGACTATGGGGAGGTTGAGGGATGCACTTTACGTTGATTTTTGCAAGCTATTCAGCAACAACATTGGCAATATGCGGCCGCACATTATCGTGGTGCAGCATCCAGCCTGCTTCAAGGAAATGTGGTCTTTTGCGCCTGATATGGACTTGCAATGTTTTCAGGACATCCCTGTAGTATTGTCGAGTGTGCAGGTACAACATGCTGATAAACCATTCCATGAATATCAAAGAATGAGATGACCATAACTTTCCCAGCAGAAGCAACCACTTTTGCTTTTTTGGGGGGTTGGTGATGAAGGAGATTTCCGCACTGAGCTTTTCTGTTTGCTCTCAGGATCAAAATGATGTGGCCAAGTTTCATCAGCAGTGATTACGTTTGAAAGAAACTCCATCAACTTTAACTGTCTGTTACCCCCATTGCAGCGGTAGGCGATACTAAACATGTCAGAATTTGCCTGGTTCTCACAGGCGGGAACCAAGAGTACCAACAATGAAACTACTACGGCTTGTTTGTTTCACATTAAGCTAACAGAATATAATAAGATAGAATTTTAGTGCGCAAAATTATGTCCGTAAAAATTATGTTCATTCTCTATTGAAGAGCCTTCGTACTTGCCTCTAAGAGCTAAACTTCCGCAGAAAACTGCAGAGCTTCTTACTGTTATTTGAGCCCACAATGTGAGCATTATGACCGTATTGTAACAAAGACAATGAATGGAGACGAATGCCACGAAATGTTCATTGCCCGTGTCTGAAGAAGTGGGTGTCGCTTTTGTCCAGAAATACTGTGGAGATTGAACACAATGGTATGCCAATACTTTTCAGGACAATAGAGAGACCCCCACGCCATTAATGGATACACCGTCTTTCAGTAAGGAAAATACATATCCTTTCCAGACATGCTTCATTCCGATTTTCTATCTAAAGAAATCTGCCATTGAATTTCCTGCAGATTTCGGACAATTTATTTCAAGTTTCCTTCGATATGTAATCACCAAAAAACGTTTAGTTAAAAACATTCAGTTTATTCATTATGCCACTCTCCTACATTTCAACATTTTTTATCAACATTCTTTGAAGAAATAACCTCTTTTACGTGAATTCAGAATGAATGTATATTCCTAAAATGTTCGACTTGCATTCTTTAGGGGATTGAGGAGAAAGTTTTAATTTCGGAATAATTATGTGTATTTCTTCTTCAGATTTTTCATTTACCTCGAATTCATATTTCATGAGTTGCACTTTGTCCTTGATATTTTTAATATGTAGAACATTGTAAATATATAGGTGTAAAACTGATCTCCCTAACACTAAAGTCCTACGGACTATGCAGTATACACACACAACTGTGATAATGGTGATAATTTCGCGCGGAATATGCGAAAAAGGCGCGCAACAAAATAAGCGGTCAAGACAAATGTTGCTAAATAAGCAGTAAGAGCATCTGATTAATGGTTTAATTTTAAGTAATTCAAGAATGTAAAGAAGTCGGTCAAGTAGCAGGAGTATGGCATTCACATTCTAGTCTTAACTAGAAATGTGATACGTACCGGGTTCGGTGCCAAGGGACCACATGGTGGACAAAGCGGGTTTTCTCCGTTTCCCCTGCCATTTATGCCACCAGCATCGCCTTAATCACTTCTCCTTCTGTATCATCTACTTCCTCACCCTCATATCAGGTATCGACCTCATTTCCCTTCCTATATTCCCTTAGATAGAGTGCCTCTGCCTCTCGTAAGGCGTCTGAGCCCAGGTACCCACTTGTCCTAGTCCTGCATATGGGAAGGGTAAAACGCAAATGGGGGCAAAAAAATGAACCGTCAATTAGTCCCCTTGTTTTTCGTTGAAAGTGATTACTACTTATAAAGGGAAGCCAAGTGCGCTTTACTAAGTTTCGCAAACCAAAATTACAGCGAAGCATTGGGTGGTGTTTTAAAATGGAAAGGTTCAATAAATGTGGCGAATGATTAACAAGAGGAATGAATGGATACCCAATCAAACCTACTCGAGGTGAAAAGCATGCTTATACGGAGAGAAAGAGACTTCAAGAAGAGGATTCTGTAACGGGAATTTGTTGGACTATTCGTAGTTAATTCCGATTTCTTACTTGGATCCTCCTGTACAAGGCATCCACGCCAACATCAGCTCCAAAATTATGTTCGTACGTTCACTTTCATGATTATTTTGAAGTATCAATCGAATTCTAAATAAGTCATGAGACATATGTGTTTCAAGGCGTGGTTCGGAATAAAGAAGTCAAGTTCTGTAATTGGTTATATTTATACGGATTCGAACTACAACTTAAAACGTTTTTGTTCTTGCAGCGGTATACATCACATTCGTCGTTACAACAAAACTCTTTCTCTTTATAACAAGATTACTGATTTATCGTCACTATTCAAGACTGAAGAACATATCTTCCTCCTAAAGATTATTGACTTCTCGTAATTTAACAAAACTGAAGAACATATCTGTCTCTTAAAGATTATTGACTTCTCGTAACTATCGTTACTTCTCAATTCTGTGATTGGCCGATCCAATGACATGTCACCACATCACGTCATACCACGTCACACCACTACTACTTCGGCCAATCACACAACTACATATATTTTATACATTCATAATTCCTCCAAACATGACCCAAAAATACTGTTACAATTCTTAAATATAATTCTTAAAATATAATGACAAAGCTAATCTTGAAACAAGACAATAGCTTTGCCAGTTCAAAGACTGAGAAAATGTGATAGGAATCAGAGTTTATAGCATACGCATTTTCTAAAAGTATTGTTCTTAAGGTGAGACTCTTTCGGTATTAGCTATAATTGCTAACGTGCACCAGTAAACGAGACCATTGTGGAATTTCTACCCTTCCTCAGATCCCTCTTCATGTACCTGCTCCAGAAGGCTAACAGCTTTTTTTTTTTTTTTTTTTTTTTTTTTTTTTTTTTTTTTTTTTTTGCGTGACATGCTTTAACCTGTTAGTGCCCTAACTAATTTTTAACGAACTTTTCATTTTCTTCATTATATTGGTGTTAACGAATTGGAAAAAATAAATAGAACTGAAAATTACTTTCTAAATGTACAGGTCGGCCCTAACATGCCGTACCATATATGTTTTAACACATGAATAGTGAACCTATAGGATGTTTACACAAAGTCCAACGGTTAAAAATTAAGAACCAATCAAAATTGTATGTTACACTCATCTGACCTTCTCAACTCTTGTACAAGTTATTCTTACAAACGCTTACTATCTACTTTGTATTAATCGAAATAAGCATTTTTACAAATGGTTCATTATATATTTACTTATAGGTACAATGGTAATAGGAACTATAGTAGCTTTAAGCGAGTCAAATCTTTTAAGAGCCAGTCGCTATTGAATGGCTTTGAATTTCCATTTTCCTTGCATAGCCAAGAGATAAAAAATAACCACCTCCCACTTTAGAAAAGTATAAATATTAGAAAATACAGATGAGTAACAAGGAATATTTCGGAAATAAATCACTCCACACAAAAAAGAGCATCTCACATAAAGTGTGTGTTTTAACGAGATCTACATGTTTTGTGCCGGAAGATTTTGTTGTTATCTCTTACAGTTTGGCAGTTATGCAAGAGCCATCCAGAATGAAAAGGAGTTCTGAGGAGATCCCCAGAAAATTCAGAATACAATTCTAGTTTTCATAAAAATATTTTAAACATGTATATTTTAACCAACATAGTGAAGAGATATTTATCAGAAGATCAACATTATAAAGAAGTCTTCCATGTAAAGGTAGTCCAGGGCATGGGGATATGAATCCTTCGTATCACATCTTTGTTAGGTGCTGTACTTAAATACTAATTTGGAATCTAATCTACGTTTCTCAAATGTGTTGTTCACAGACACAAAGCACCACAAAGGCCTCTTTAAAAAATGTTTTTTTTTTAATTCAGGGAATCTCCTAACCTGTATTTCCGGAAGAAATCTCGGCATCCAATTGTTTTAGTGGAATACAATACTTTCCCCAATTACTACTATACCTACTAGTAGAGAAAGCAAAATGTAGGACCCTCGAAAACGAAGTCACGGTTCGTCAAGAGCTCAATGGCATGTCTTGTTCATCTGCCATGCTCTTTGGTGGTAGTTTGTAAATATCTGCTAGCCATTTTGTTCTTTTAGTTAGAATTAAAGTATTTTCTTATATGAAAAGCTTTGTAGCGCTGCTGCTGTTAATTAATTCTAGAATTAGGTGTTTGAATTATGTGTTGATCACGTAACAGATCTCCTCCACCTTTAGTTCAAACTTAAGCCTAAGCAAAAAGCTGTTCTCCACAATTTATCAAGTACCAGTATCTCACCATTTTTACCTCTTGATAAGAATAAAGAGAACTAATAACAGTATCTGCACTGCGAGTTTCCTCACTAAATAATATATCGAGAGCTTGCTCGTATGTAAATCCAGGTGCAAGAATGTCAGCAAGCTGTCTAAAATGATATAGGATTTATTGCCTGGAGTTGAGTTTGTTGCTACGGCACCGCAGGCGGTGACACTGATGATACATGAGATGAAGATGGAGCACCGGTGGAATGAGATGGCGGGGGAAACCAGAGGTCCCGGAGAAAACCCGCCCCAGCGCCGTGTTGTCCACCACCAATCTCACTTTGCGGTCGCCTGGGATCAAATTCGGGCCGACTTGGTGAGAGCCAAGCGGTCTAACCACTGAGCCACGGCGTGGCCTAAACTTTAACGAAACAGACGTCAGAACATCTTCCCCACGTGAAACTAAATCAAGTAATACAGTGTGAACATTTTAGTTGCCACATCAGTGGTAAAATGATTAAGTCCGGGGAAATTCCAGGAGCGAATTTTCTCCTTAGACAAAAAGTAAAATTGGGAGACTGTATCCGGAAAGTACAACCTTACCCTGTTGAAATGTGTGTGGAAATACAGTATAAGTTCGGAAATGCGCAATGGTGAACTCCAGCCTGGTCTTTTCTGTTTGACTTTCATAATACCAGTGTTGACATCATAACAATCTTGTATGAAAAGTCTTATGCCCGATTTCACCAACCGATGTTAAAATCGACGTTAACAAATGTAACGTAACAATTGTCACAGCGCTAACAAAGCTGTTAAATTTCTTGTATTTCACCAACCTGTTTTCTGAAAATATGAACAAACACGTGTTAACGCCAAGAGACTTGTAAATATTACAGCTATAGAAGGCTAGGGATGCGTCGTATTATTTTCTGAACGTACTGCGATGTGCTTTTACTTTCATTTTCATCTGCACACAGCTGAAAAAATAGCGGGTAAACAAAATCGTAAACAAAAGCAGTGACACAAATTTCTCATCAATGGAGAAATAATTGCTAATTGAACTGGTGACGAAGTATAAAGATATCGTGGAAAATAAGAGGACGGATGCGGTGAACGTAAAAGATAAAGATGTCACGTGGGAAAAAATTGGAAACGAATTTAATTCAAATGCATGTGTCACTGCTAGAAGCAGAAGCAACCTCGTCGGTATTATGTAAATTTAAAACGAGGTACGAAGGATAGATGACAAGTAACTTGAACGTTTCAAGACGGGAGTTTTTTTTTTTTTTTTTTTTTTTTTTTTTTTTTTTTTTTTTTGGGACGATGAATGGAATGGATGAAATGATGTTCAAATGAATCCGGGGTCCATGGAGCTTAGAGTTACCCGACATTCGTCTTTCAGGATAAGGGAAAACCCCGGAAAAAACCTTATCCGGGTAACTCACCCTGACCGAGATTCGAACTCGGGACCTTTTGAACGTGAGGCAGACATGCTACCACCACGCTACCAAGGCGGGCAAAGACGGGAGGTGGACAGTGTATTATCCACATAATTCAGTGAACTATGAAATAGCAAAGTTATTAATACTTGAAGCAAAGGCGAGATCGGCATATTCCTTTCGATGCATGTTCTAACTCTGTTTTACGTAAATTTAAAACGAGGTGCGAAGGACAAGTGACAAGTGACTTGAACGTTTCAAGACGGGAGGTGGACAGTGTATTATCCACATAATTCAGTGAATTATAAAATAGCAAAGTTATTAATACTTGAAGCAAAGGCGAGATCGGCATATTCCTTTCGATGCATGTTCTAACCTCTCTTGTACTTCCGCTGTAACCTTCACAGCAACTTGTTTTGACAGTCTATACCTCCGCAGAACATTTTCTTCTGATAGCTCCTCAAAATAATTTCTGCTCATAGGCCGTACTCTATTACGAATGTCATTTAGATGGTTTTAAATATAGCAAATCGACATCAACAGCTGCGTTCACGCCCGCCATCTTGACTATTTACAATTGTTAAGGACTTAACAACAGAAATTGGGCTTATTAGTTTAACAAGAGATTTAACACGAGTGTTAAGCTAACACTTGTTGGTGAAATTGGGCATTAGTGTTTCCTCGAGGTAAAAATTCCAACGTAATCTTTTTTCTCCACTGCTTGTAGAAGTTTTGGTTCTTCGAATCCTTTCTGAATTATTCAAATAAATACTCCACTGTTTTATTAATCGTTACAAGGCCACCATTTAATATACATGACATTTCCACTGTAAGAAAAACGGGTGACAGCAACGGAGTGTTATAAATAATTTAAATCTTCCATTTCTAGTATGAACAATGGAATTCTTATATCCTTTTCCGCGGTGAACGTTTATTCCATTTGTTGTTGACCTTGTTGACGATTAAACACATGGACAAGACTAAGAGCAATTTTGGCTGCAAGGACAGACCATACTATCAGTGTCAAATTATCCAGTGCTAGAATCAAAGTGCAACAGTGACAAGTGCTTCTGTTTTCTTATTAATACGGACATTTTATCTTTGTAGATTTAAAACATCTCGCTTATAGATAGAACAGGAAGTGATAAAATATTCAACTTCAAGATATCTACACTTAAACCATACTTATATCAATACAAAGAATGTAAACAACAGCAGTCAAGTACCATATAGGCGTATATGCTAATAAAAGAAAACGATTCTATAACATAAGCAGCATGTTCTTTCTGTCTATTTAAATGAAGGAAGATAAATTACATTTCTTGCCACACGCACGCACACACACACAAAGAGAAGAGAAAAATATAAGCATCTTCTTAAATAACGAGGAAACGAGGAAATAGGACAAGTTGAATCCTTTAAGTACCTGAGAATAACATTCGACAGAAACTTTAACTTGGATCAACATATCCAATATGTTACAGAGAGAACCACAAAACTGATATAAGCGCTATCTAAAGCAGCAAAACTTAACTGGGGACTCACACACGAAGCCGTAAGAACTACGTACAAGGGTGCAATATTACCTTTATTGTCCTATGGAGCACCAGTTTGGATAAATGCATTAAATAGGAAATATAATTGTGTCAAGTACATTAGAGTACCAAGGCTAGCGAATATGAAAATAGTTAAAGCTTTCCGAACAACATCAACGGAAGCACTCTGTATAATAACATGACTGACACCTATTATACTGAAAATCCAGGAGATCGCCCAAGAGTATAAACAAACAAAACAGAACACAGACTGGGAAATACACAGCATTAAGTTACAAGAAATGGCCACCATCTGTCAGACATTCCAAAAATAAAAGAAACAAATGAAAATGAAAACTATAACATTAAAGTTTACACTGACGGAAGCAAAACAGATCAAGGGGTAGGTTCTGGAGTGGTACTTTACAAAAACAAAGAGATAACTAAACAACTGCAGTATAAACTAAACAAAAACTGTTCAAATAATCAAGCAGAACAACTTTCAATCTTAAAGGCACTTGAAGAAATAGATAATATGGCGATAACACAAACTGATAAACAGCAGCAATATATACGGACATCAAAATTACACTGCAATCATTACACAATACTAAAAATCATAACCAACTGATAGAAGCTGTAAGAGAAAAATTACAACTAAATAAAAAAGAGTGGATGATAAGAATAGGATGGGTAAAAAGCCCATACAGGAATAGAAGGAAATGAAATTGCAGATAAACTTGCGAAACGAGCAACAATAAATAATAACATAGAAAGCTATAACCGAATCCCAAAAAGTGCGATCAGGAAAAAATACGAGAAGAAACACTCAAAAAATGGGAAACAGAATGGCAAAACACATCAAAAGGACAAGACACAAAACAATATTTCCCCACAGTAGCAAAACGATTAGAACGAAGACTTAACTTATAAACAAACCTCACAACCATTTTAACAGGACATGGAAGGCTTAAAGCCTATTACAAGAGATTCAACATAATTGATGGTGCTACATGCACCTGCAGCAAAGGAGACGAAACCACAGATCACATCCTGTAGGACTGCATTAAATGGAAGGGCCAAAGGGAAAAACTAAAGATGCAAATAAACAAGAAAGGAGGAAAGTGTCCATTACATAAACCAGCACTAGTGGGACAATATCTAAGGGACTTTAGCGAATATGTCAACACAATCAATCTAAAAAGTGCTGAATAACTAAATAAAAGACTATAGTGACTGTGTGAACACAATCTAAAAACACAATAATATCAATACCTCAGTTAATATGAACAATCAATCTGGAAGCAAAGCAAACCAGAACATGTAATATTACAAGTGTAATGGAACATGAGGATGAATAAAGGAAGAAGAAAAAAAGCACACACACACAAGCTGCCAGAAACAAGTTCGATTCGGAAAACATCGGAAGCGTTCACTGACGCTGCATTATTCACAATACACGCTTTGGAAACGCGGCGTCAGAAAAGTTCAGCGATTTGAATCCAGGCTATGGCATTGAAGTTTTCAGCTCTCCATACTTTGGCCTACACACGCCTAGTGTGAAAGAACAATTATTAATTTTTTCCAATATACGCTTTGATACCACCCTGGCTTCATTTCCAAGTTATGCGATAGATAGGGAGTTGCGTGTGTCTCTTAAGTGGAGCAACGTGAGTTCGAATCGTTGATGTGCATGTTTCTTTTTATTATTGTTACTTTAATAGCAATGCCTTATATATTTGTTGCAGAAGATAAATAAATAAATAATGATAACAATAATTTAAACATGCATTTATAAAAGCACAAATAACATAATATTCTTATCGTTTTCAAAATAAATGCAATGTTATTAGAAAATTGCCTTCATATTGGTTGTGTTAACACTCGGACTCATTCAACTATTATGAAAGGTGCTGGCATATAATGCCAAGTATCCTCTCGTGAAAAGTTCACTAGGCATTTGGTCTCATCCATGTCCCGTAGAATAAGGACAGTAATAGAGGCACAGGATTTACACATCCTCTACTAAGTTAATTTCCATTTTTATTTCATTTTACATAGAGGAATAAAACATTTATTTCAGTTAGTTTAAAACCAGAGTAGAGTGTTTCTGTTTTTAAGTGTGATCATAAATGTCATAAAATCAAGACCACTTTAGCAATTGGAAGTTATATTACAATATGCGCAATACACATTTCGTATTTCTACAATAAAAAAAATCAAAATCTCTGGGATTCGAACCTTTGTAGGTATAGCTCTTATACTTGTCTATTACCGCTCTGCTACCAGTGCAAGTCTAATAACTGAGACTCAATTATGAGACTCCATTTTTCGCACACATTAGAGTGTGCGAAAGAAGGAAAGATTCCCTATGTGAATACTGCAACTTTGTGGGTTCGTGAAATTAAAAGTCCAGGTTACAAACACCAAAAATTGCCTTTTATTTTCATAGAAATCACTTTGTCAACCTTTACCGTCGCAGAATTACGTCACATACACATACACAGACAACTTGTAAGGTCATCGACCACAAACACAGTCCACTTTTACAGCTGTTCACGCGCACGCGTCCAATTAGCGACTGACCGTCTGTGGCGGGCGGCTCCCTTTTTGTAGATTACTCACTATCCGGAATATTCTCAAACAATCAAGACAGCACTACAAGAAAGACGAACTCTCTAGAAATCCGTTCCCTTCCCCCTACCGTTTCGGCGAGCTTTTATCTCCGCACTACACTGCCCGTCTCTTTGATCTCGTTGCCCGCGCCGCCTCAAATCAACAATACGCTCGCGACAATGTGCACGACACAATACACAATGTGTGAACATTCTCATTATTATCATTATCACTATTATTATTATTATTATTATTATTATTATTATTATTATTATTATTATTATTATTATTATTATTATTATTATTATTATTATTATTATTATTATTATTCATGTGTACTCAGAAAAATATACGCTTCCAGAGTCTGCTCTCTCTCTCTCTCTCTCTCTCTCTCTCTCTCTCTCTCTCTCTCTCTCTCTCTCTCTCTCTCTGTTTGTCAAATGGTGTATTTTCGAGGTGCCTGTTGGCAGATTATTCATTACAATTTCTTGAAGTTGTGTTTTTCATTGGGAAGGTACAGATTACGATGGAGTTGACAACTTCTGCCTTTATTTAGCTAACAACTGTCTGGAATACGCGCTGTATACGACTTGTCTCGGCATTTGTAACCACAACAGTCACATACCTTCTTCATAGAACACATTTGAAATGATGTCTTGTGCACAGACACATCTCTGGCAGCTATTACGCAATTTTACGTTAGCACTCAATTCTTCCTGGTTATGCAAATAATATGTTGCGAAAAAGATGTGTTGAACTCGCATGACTTTCTCTACACTTTTACAAGCTGTTCTTACAAATATTATTCTTTTCTCCACTTCATGCTAATCGAGATAACACATCTACCGAAATTGTCGTACTGTGTATTTCCTTGTAATATGAGCAAGGGAATATGGTAGGCTTTAATGAGACGTCAAATCCTTTAAGAACCGGCTGCCATGTAATAGCTTTGAATTCTGTTCTCTTTGCCAAGAGAAACACATAGCTACTTCCTATTTGAGAAAAGTATTTTATACTGCAATCAAATAACAACGAATATCTCAGAAATGGTTAATATGACTAAACCGTGTGTTTTAACGACATCTACAATTTTGTTTAAGTTTCTGTCTATCTGTTAGTTATGCGAAACTCATTCAGGATGAAGAGCTCAGAAAATCCAAGATATACCTACATTTCATTTTTCATTAAAATATCTTAAATTTGTGGCAATCTAAGCAAAATTGATAGAAACATTATTGAGAAAATTCACATTTTCGAAACATGCTCCATGTAAAGTGTTTAGGGTAGAGCGATTTTCTGGAAATCTTAGTGTGTCATCCTTACAATACGCTGAACTAGAATATTAGGTTTGGTTTTTAATAGAATTTTCGTTTTTGAGTTATGGTGTTCACAGACAGGGGTGCACACACTCGCAAACCTCTTTCTAAAATGCTTTTTCATTCAGGGGACTCAAAACAAGTATTTCCGGCGAAATCTTGGTAGTGAATGAATTGTTGGGTGCAATATAATACTTCTTCTACTTACTGTTGATTACGTAGTAGAGTAAAAATTAAAAATAGAACGACCATTAATATAATCCAGCACCCAGTTCCCTACTGGTTACACATCACTGCATGGGTTTACAAATTCTGAGCTACAGTTATAGCTACTATTCAAACATATGATTTTAATTGTATGTTTAATGGCATTCCTGGCGAGGTTTGGGAAATTCGCAATGCCTGTTTAAGCTTTCCGAGACATTTGACTCGGTTCTAATTTTTGTATAGTGTCAGTTTTTCCTCTATAAGAAATCGGCGTTTTAATTTCGATCAGTTCTTAGGTACAAGATAAAATTCAATTTTCCAAAATCTAGCAATATTATGAACTGTTTTCACTTTGAGGCGTATGAAAAGTAAGGAATCTTTTGTTTCTCTACAAGAGTTCCCGTCACGTGGAAGTTATACACGATTCTATGCGCTGAAGTATGCATATTTTATTTGTTTGGCACTATAACACAACAACACAGCATGGCATTGAAACACGTGGTGTCAAAACATATAGACCTCTGTACAACAAAGGACGCAAAGCGGGAGTGGAAAATCGACCAAAGAAGTGACAATACCTTTTGCTTCCTCTCAGAACTTCCTCCGCCAAGATTCCATTTTATTGTTTATAGTGCAGACGACAGGTTTGCCAAGGTCAGCATGCCAATTGCAACGGGAAGCCAATACTTCTTCACAGCTGTCTGCTTGCTTCAGGCATACATATGTGATGGGGAAGTCTTCAAAAGATGTAAAAGAAGCAGTCTGTATAGAAAATTACTATCTTGGAGTGATAGGCTATCTTCCATTTTTATCCCTCCCTACATACTGACCACTAGAAGAAGGCGAGATGAAATGTGTTACGTAAACATTTCCTAAGGCCTCCATTATATAATACACAATGCATCATGTCATATAAATGCATAATAACTATCACAGCAGTTATTACCCGGGACATTTAGAAAGATACTTCGCAGTTCTGTTTATCCGAGGGGAGCAGAATAACATTTACTTATTTTATTCCGATTCCTACATATCCGTTTCACTTGCTGTATCTGTAGAGCTTCCATTTTGGCGATGTCGTCTGAAGAATGGATATCAATTGTTAGAGCTTTTGCCATAGCGTGTTTTCTGATACGGTATCGGCTATTGTCATGTGACTTGAATACGGTATATAGTGTAGCGTATGTTACTGAGTCAGGGTTTTTGCACGAGTCATTGGTTACAGTAAACGTACATTAACGAATGAGAACAGAAAATGGAGCAATTACTTGATATCGCAGCGTTCGGTGGCATTGATGATGAGTTATTGGAAGGTATGATAATTCATAATATTAACAAATATCCCTAAGGAGGCGTGGCAATTCGGACACTAGATTTAAGGGCGGAGGTACGAGAAAATGTTCAAAAAATCTAATTTTTATTATTGTTTTGTAAAATAGTATATAGTGTTAGCTATCAAACACCAAAATATTATGACTGTACGTGGTCTGTATGTACCTTTAAAAAATTAAATGCCCTACTGTTGCATAGTAGCAACACAGTCTTCCATCAGCTGTCTTGGAATCTATAAAGCCCAACTACCAATTCTTAGCACACCCAGACTTGCTAAAAAAAGGTCTCTATGTAGCGACACAAAACCCAAATGAAAGCCTCAACAGTTTGATATGTAAAAAGTGTCCCAAAACATCGTTTGTATCTTCCATATTGGTGAAAGTCGCTATATTTATGCTGTAATAGTGTTTAATGATGGGAATGTTGGCAGAAAGAAAATTATGCATCAGTTAGGTGAGTTTACGGAAATAATTTTGCAGAGTATCGACAACATTCGCTACGCTGGTGCAGAAAGAGCTATCAAATTAATCCAGAAAGAAGCAAGACAGAAGAATTTAAAAGGAAAGGCTGAAGAAGACCAGAATGAGGATACAGACTATGGATATGGGAAGTTCTGACTTAAAATTAAAAGGCAAACTGAATAATACTTATTGTATTTTTAATTGCCTTTCCCCGTAACTTGCATTTTCTACAACTTCAACCCATTTTTCTCTCAAACTATGTCATCTACAGTAATGCAATTTAGCACACAGCTTTCTTATGCCACAATGAATATTTTGTTGGTTCTAGAATTTAAGATTAAGCTCCAGATGGAATGTGATGATACAAAATATATGAAATTTTAATTTTTAAAGGATGCATATGATTAACTTTTTTTTTTAAATTCTATACAGATTCAATAGGAAATCTAAATCCAACAAATTCATTTTTAGTGTGTTTTAAAATAACATACCAAATTTCAGAAAGATAGCATATGTGAATTTTGAAAAAAAAAAAAAGGCTTAAGTTTGTAAATATCTCTGCATATAGAAAAAAGTATGTAGCATTAGTTATAAACAATGGAAAATTATGAAAAAAAATTGTGCACATTAACTGTATTATCTTAAATGAGTATACTAAGCTTCACTTCTCTAACTTGAAAACTTTGGATGCTATGGCTATTTATGTAAGACCCTGAATATTTGCATACGTCCCCCCTTAAATCAAATTACAGATGAAGAATGCCGACTCTATTTTCGTTTTGATAAAATGGATCTACGACGCCAAGTAGAGGCTTTACATATACCGCCTAGAATTGTAACAAGAACGATATTCTGCTAGAGATAAGTTTGAACAAACAATTTACATCGTTCGTATGGATATATATTAGGTTATGTTGTACTGACAGTACATTTAATATTTCAGGAGTGGAAGGTTTGTGCATATATCTTCGGCGCCTAGCATATCTCAACAGACTGATTTGGAAGCAGTTTTTTGTCTATCTTCTTCATATTTATCAGCAATAGCCAATGCAACGATGAATATATAGAAATAAAGGTCACTTATTAACAAATCTGGCTAACCTAACATGGCTTGGCAGAAATAAATTGTACTATTATGCACGTGTTGTATCATTAAAGGGAGCACCTATAAGAAACTGTTGGGCCTTTTATATAGATGGTACAGCTTGAGAAGGTGATCCATATGCTCCTTTATTGTACGGAAGAAAAAGGTGTTTCCAGTTGCAGCTACCATATTTGCAACTATTTCTTTCCATACAGTTGGACCTTCATATGAGTTAGTTGAAATTACCTCCCGCATCAATGTTAGATTGTTAATGGTAATGTTGGGTCGTTTTGCAAGAGAAATGCTAACCGTGAAGCCCCAACGGTAACTGCCCAGAATATGGGCAAGAACGCTCTATTTCTGCATCACTTGCCGTTATCATCTCTGGACTCCATAAAACCGACTAAGGTATTTGCTTCCACTTCCTCTGCCATCCAAACCCACGTTTATTACTATTCTTTCTATTTCTTCTTCCATCAAGGTATCTCGATGCCAGTGTTTTTATTCTAAAGACTTAATTTTGATGTACACATTTTTCCAATCCTCTTCAATGTTGTTTAAACACTATCCGGTTAGTCCTTTAAGTAAGGTTAAATTCATAGAACACACATATTTCTGCTATTTTTTGCTTCATGATATCCCATATCAATTCAGTGGGCTTTAAATCGCTACAATCCATATCCTGGCGTTCCACTACAATGTACCGCACATTCTTAAATTTTTTGAAACTAAATCCCATTTCTTTTAATATTCGCCAAAATGTTTTCTGTTCACCGCCGAAATTTATTTTCTCAGTTACTGTATAGAATAACTTCTTCATTGCTTACATTTCTTTAAGCACTTTATAATACTCTAAAAAGTTCTGCGAACGACGCACTTATCGAAATCGCACATTTGAAACTTCTTTTACGATTTCTCTGGAGTAGTAGCTCGTGTATGTGAAACACCAACTTTTTTCACGTTTTTTAATGATTATTCATATTGTGGCTTCACTTTTTCGGCTATTAGCCGTTCTAGCCAGTGTCCTTTGCAAAGAAAGAACTAGACAGTTGTGCTTATCCTCCAAGCAGAACTGGAAAACATTCTGAATCATTCTGAGTAATCGTTCTGCTTTGGGAGTTTACAACCACCTTCTTGAAGTTTCCATGTTTGAAAATTATTATTAGAGACACCTACTTTGTGATGCGACAGAACACTATACTGCGGTACTCATGCGTCACACCACAGTTAACTTGATTAACAACTTAATACGCAGCCATCACTACACGTTAGTTCCTACTACTGCCACACATTAACAAAACTCAAGCTATTTGTCCCGGGCAATACATGATGCAGTCCTCTGACCAGAAAACATCTGAGGGATGTTCTGCTCTCTGGAGGGGTAAGGTAGAACAATAGCACATGGCAGCGTATGAAGTTATGCATACACCCACATTAACTGTGCTCCTGTCACGAGAGTGTGGCTGTAAGGAGTGTGTTTGACATCAACAACTCTTCTAAGAAAGATTACGGCTAGAATTTCAACATATCCACAATGCTTAGACCTCAATGCGCTGTGCTAGCAATGCTGAGATACTAATGTTGCACCACCGCCCCCACCGGGAGTGGTGCAGACGTTGGCGATTTTCCATCAACACGGAGAAAAGCCATACCATTCTCCTTAACAAGCACCAGAAATACAGAATGGTCGAATATCAACACCTAACTAGGAGTGAAGCTGTACTTTCGCTCATGGAGAACCTGACACATTGGGCCATTGAGGTGTCGGCTCATTGTACCCTACGTTAAGGTGCAGGATGCTCGTTCCCTTGAAGTCAGGTCTTTTTTTTTGGGGGGGGGGCCTCTGATAATCACATCCTGCTTTACGCCTGCCAGATCTGGGGCATGGTTGCAGACTCCAGTCTGCTGCTACTGCAACGGGTGCATAATGGGAGTATCCGGGCTATCTATTCCGTATAGGTACACTACTTCCCCGCAAGACAATTGGAGAAATCTCTTCTCGAGAAATGAATGAATTTAGACGCCGGGCCACAAAATATTACATTTTCTATTCCATCGCGAAGAGACCCTAGTTCTTTCTCTTGGTGACTATAATCCCAGAACACGCCGTTTGAGACGTCACCGGGATCCCCGCATGGCATGCGGGCACATCTGGTAACATTGGAGCAGCTCCAACAGCAGCGAAAGCTCACTTCCATTCAGTCCTAACAAGAGATACTTGAATTTCAATATTTAAAAGTCAACTCCAATAGTTATTTAGATTAGAGATCCCAATAGCAATCAATAAGATCGTTTTACTCCAACCGGCAGTCGCCAAGCACCGGGCTTACTATTACCTTTCATTCCCCAACCTAAGTTAGACCCCATACTGCAAACTCCACAACCCGTTGAGCTTGACACAGCTGTCCTCATCCTGCCATCATCTTGTCGTCCTCAACGTCATTCACAACTATAATTACGCTAGCAAAGCTGCGGATACTGCTATTCCCAGTAAAACTGTAATTATTACTTACTGAGCAAATATTCCTTACATAATAAAGAGCTCACATAAAGTTATTCTTCTATCCATGTTACAACCGTTAAACACAATCTGATGATTTGAAATTATGGAACATATACTTGGTTACATTTAACATTAGGCAACATTTAGTTGCTTATAATTTAAAATCACAAATCGCATTCGTTAGTAACAAAATCGCATGGAGGAAATACATTGGAAAATAGCACAATTTCAAGAATGTTGTAGATGAGAACTTAAAATATTAATGACCATTTTAGAAACTGTTAAGTAGAAGAAAATACATATTGATGTAAGTGTACTAAACGATTAATGCACTTTTCGGATGTAAAACTATCTTTCGCTTATGGCTTCAGTGTTGTATAAAACTAGATGAAAATGAAGACTAATATGGCGTTTAGAGGGAGTCCAGACATTCGTTGAATTGATGGAAATAATCTTCTTCTTCACTTCATGGTATAGGCAATCAAGTGCCTGTTCCGCCTTCGAAGTCCTCCAGCCATCGTTTCCTGGGTCTGCCCACCGATCTCCTACCTTTAGGATGATACTGTAACATTTGTTTTGTAGGTCTATATCTAGCATTCTTTCAACATGTTCCTTCCATTTTTGTTTGAGATCTTTTAACCTATCATTCATACTAAAAATGTCCAGCTCCTCTCTTATATTTTCATTTCTTATTAAGTCCCTCTCCGTGCATCCTTTCACACTTCTCAAGAATTTCATTTCTGAAGCCTGTACTTTACTCTGTTGCTTTTTAGTTGACGTCCAAGTCTCACTTCCGTATATCAGTATAGGTACAGCCATAACTTTGTAGGACTTTAATTTTGTTTCTTTACGTAATGGAAATAATCATTTCTTCCATACTAGCCGTGTGTAGGCTAAGGTTTGAATGAATAGAGCCAGACTGAAAAATTAAATGCCAAGCCGGGATTTGAACCACGGATCTCTCCTGAGTCAGTTGGAGAATTTAATGTCATGTCGGCATGTTGGCCATAGTAGCTCAGTTGGTTAGAGTAACCGCAAGGAGGGCGGGAGATCCGTGGTTCAAATCCCAGCTTGGCATTGAATTTTTCAGTCTGGCTCTACTCATTCCTTGAATTCACGCTGAGGCTTGCGACATTCTAAACAAAAGAGTTAGAACCATTTTTTTTAAATATAAACACAGCATTGTATTTACCTGTGCCTTATTTAGAGTAGAGGAAATTCACCTTGCATCCTTGAGATATGTTAAATTTTAATGTGAAATTCAATATTAAACCGACCTTTCGTTTCTACGCTTGATCAGACATACGCTAGAGGAATTTTGCTAAAAACATTCTATGGTAGGGCTGACAGGGCACACTAAGTTGTATTTCCCGTGTAATCTCGGCATTGAATGTTTGGATGAAAAATATACTCCTCTAGGTAGGTAAGTGGCAGAAACTTTTAAACATGGCGCATTTTCCTACCGTTTTTGCGCGGCGCATAGACGAACTGAAGGCGGCTAAGATTGTCATGCGGAAGCTGTATCACGTCAGTATGTTGACGCACATGTCAGGATAAAATTTAATGCAAATCTTATTTCATGCAGCTTTCACTTAGGATCAAGAGAGCTATATATGTGTTTACAGAGTTGGATAGATCAGCCTATGATCCATATGAAGCTCCCGACAATGACAATGTTTATGCTTTCTCTGTCATTAGGTAAATACCGGAAGGGGATATGTATTATCACTAACACTGAACACGCATATGAGAGAATGATGGTACGGGAAGATGAACAACTGATACTCAAATTGTCTGGATGTACCCATAGAAGGAGTACAAATTTTACCATCCGTTTATGAATGGCATCAGATGGTACAGGAAGAGAACTTAGCAGTAACTTACTTATAGTAGGAGTATAGGAAGGCGACTATACAACTATGGCCATATGTCCAATAACTCGCTTGTTAACATCGCAACATAGCCTACATGCTGAAGCGATTTTAAACAGGTATAAAGTAAGTCTATAGTTCTTTAGGTAATGATTAGCATCAGTACGGTGAAGGGGCCTTAGGTCAGTGGGCCACAGCATTCCAATTAAGTCACAGAGCTCTTGTGCTTGCAACATGAACCAATGGGAGAAAGGAATGATGGTTCTCTTAACGATTCCAAATGAACTAATCCTCACGCCAGCGCGATCTCACCATCAACACCGAGGTTCCCAGAATGAAGGAGTCATTCCAATGGTCACGCAGACACACAACAACCGCGAAAACATATGGGATGAAACAGATTAAAGGAAGATAGATAAATTCGTGATACAAGAAAAGGAACCACTCCCACTGACGTGGAGAAAACCAAGGTGTCACTGGCCGGCCCGACGAGAATCGAATCCGAGCCATAACCCGATCTGCCATTCACACATTCTTGTTTACTTTTTCTACGACATATGTACAGCTTGTCCACCAGCTCATGACGTTAGACGTATGAGGGCGTAAATATTCTGGCGAGCGTTGTCTGCTGCTTATGTTGCCAACTTACCTGCAGTGTTATTCACGCTGTTCACTCACGACTTGCTAATTTCTTTAGTTTCAGTTGTAAAATCGCACGAGTCACTATTGTTATGTCAGAAGTAACGAAAAAAAGGAGTGATACATTCTGAGGGAAATAATTAGGAAAGTGATTGAGAGTTGTGATGAGGTAGCTAGGAACAAATATGAAACTTCCTTTAAGGATACCTATGACCGAAAATTTGAAATCCTGAACTAATAAAGCTGGCTCCCAATTTGCCTCCTTCTATTGTATGTTTAGACAATGCCCCTTATCACAGTGTAGAGGTGAACAAATCCCCACCTAGGAGTGCTGTGAAATCTGTTACGATACTGTGGTTGCAGGACAAAGGGGTCCAGTGTGACAGTTCTTTGCGTAAAACAGACTTATAAGCTCATTGAAACCAAGAAAACTAAAGAGAAGGTTTTTAAAGTGGGCGCATTTTTGGTTTCATTGGGCCACACTGTCGTTCACCTGCCTCCATATATGTGTGATCTAAATTCCATAGAACTAGCTTGGGCTAAGGTAAAACGAACACTTAGAGAAAGAAATGTAACGGGTGACTTATCCCTACAGAAATTGAGCGATATAACGCTTGAAGGTCTGTCACTTGTGACTGAAACAGATTGGCAGGGTTTTTGCGCACATATGGAAAAATTAGAAAACGAATACTGGGAGAAAGACGGTATAGTTGAAAACATCATAGACAGCATTGCGATTTCTCTGAAAGATGACAACGATTCTGCTTCTTCCTCCTCCTGTACCGAGTCTGGCTCCGAAGAGCTGGCTACTCCACTTGTTTGACGTGAGTGTATTGTTTTATAAGCTAAGTCAACACCAACTCCAATACTCAGACCATAATACGAGAATCGATTGTAGGAAAAATGGCGGCGCTCGTGGCCCAGCTTGTTATGTTGCGGTTATATCTACAGAGTAAAGTGTGTGTTTGTTTACTTTGATTGTGTGTGTGCAGAATTAATGTAATTCATATTACAGTGGCAATTAGTGACTAACGAGTTAGTTTATAGTTAGGTAAGTATTTAACATAAAGTGATAACGTTTACCTAAATATATACTGTGAAGTATTGTCGAAATGCATCGTTGTTGTGTTCCCAGCTGCAATCTAATTATGGTAGTGCACCTCACACGACATTTAAATTTGCGAAGGAAAAATCGTAATGGGATAAGTGGATCAGGATCATACATCGTAAAGATTTTAAAGTAAATGACAAAACTGTAGTTTGTATTCATCATTTTGAACAGTGCTTTGAGGTTAAGGAAGACATATTTCCCGTAAATGATGGTGAACCAATTCGTGCCCTTCGAAAAGTACAAAAATTAATAGATGATGCCTACCCCACGATTTTTAAAAATCAGCCATCCTATAACACATTAAAGCTCAACCAGAAAATACGAAATCCTGAAGAATGCATCCAAGACATTTTTAAGAGAGTGAAGATAATTTTAATATTTGGTGTGCACAAGATGTTATTGACAGCTTTTAGTCCTTAAAAACCGAAGTGGTGAGGAGATTTTAACCCATTGATAGCCATTATTAAAGACGATTAGTTACATTCTTTTCAATAACATTCAAGATCCCAGCGTCACTGATGTTCCTTCACTTAATAAGTTTCAAAGTATTTCATAACCTAGAAGAAATATTATGAGCTTACCAGTGGAAAATTTTAAACGAATCTTGCAGTGTGAGGGAACTTGACACCTTCAAACGTGACAATTGGAGTAAACTGGACAATCTGGTGAGTTCTCTTAAATATTATAATATAAGCAGTATGTCCTTGCCAGAAAAGGTTATGATGTAAACAATGTAAAAGAAACTTTAGTACTTGCTACAGACGATAGGATGATACAGTCCAATAAGATAAAGTTTGCTGTGTTTAATGCTTATGAGTTGTCATGCCTTATAAATTAAATTTTGATTGGAAGTATAAGGTGGAAAATGCATAGTACTGGTCGTGCTACTATATAATGTTATAAGCTCTTAGAATTTGTCATGATGCTCTTTATTTATGTTATTACACATTTTAGTTGAAAGTATAAAGTGATAAATGCTTAGGAGTTACCTCGCTGCTCCGTAATATGGATTATATTATGTCCATTGTGTATAGTTTCCTATTCTGCGTAACCAGAGTCGCTGGGCTTCGACGGGCGCCATCTTGGAATCTGTATTATGGTCTGAGTATTGGAGTTGGTGTTGGCTAAGTATATTGTATGAACCAGAAAGCACATAAGTTTCGTTATTTTAGGGACTTCTTTGCTTTACTCTATCGTAAATGCACATTCTGAGGTTGGCAATATTGAAGCAAGCGCAACCACACGTACGACTCCAGCTTCAGATATCGTTCAATTCCTAGAATTGTTTACTGTCGTTCTAGCTCGTTGCTTTCCTGTCAGAAGCCATGAGCTGGTGGACAAACTACACTCCACCCCAAAAATTCCATATCGAGATTTCACATAAAATACACGTTTTGAGGTATCCTGAATAAAAAGTGTCCGTGTGCGCGAATGAAAGGATCACTCAAAATGAAAAGTCAGTTAAATGCCAAACCTGACAATTTCCAAGCATGTGATACGACGATTTTCAAGAAAATCCGTGGTTAAACAGTAAACCGTAAGCGATAGCCAGGACATTGGTGATTCGTACACGATAAGCAACATTTCCCAAAATGTCAATAGTGATATAAATATCATTTAAAATAACTTATCAGCTTACTACATATTAACTCCTTGAAATGTTGCACGTTTCTCTTCAGTTATAGGTTTCTGCGACTAAAATGTCCAATATAAATAAAAAGATATCCCTGGTGAGTAAGAAACCCAAGTAAGTTTTTCTTTGAAATAATTCTTCTTCAAAACATTTTCTAAGATCACAGTTTTGAGGAGTCCTGCGCCATGGCGTAGTGGGCCAGAGCATTGTGCTTTGAATCCCTGAAAGTGCCCGTGCTCGATCCTACCCCTGAGGTAGGATTTTAAGTCCCGGGTATAGGACCAGTGCCCACTCAGCATCGTGAGGAAGTTGAGGAGTTACGATAAGTAGCGAAACCTGGTCTGGAAAGCCAACTTTCCGGCTGGGGGTGCGAAATGCTGACCACATCTCCTCCCCGTATCGGTTGGTTAGGTTGCAGTTTTGCAGATCCACGATACCACTGAGGTAAAACTGCGCTTCATCTGTAAACCAAACCTCAGTCCGCATTTTATTTCAGCTTGCTTATGAAGTTAATCTCCACGTTGTTGAGAGTAGATTTCTCATTCGTCTTTAACATGCATTTCAGTTGCATTTTGCCATCCTCAATTTTGACTCGTCACGGTCTAGGGGTAACATGTTAGCCTAAGTTCCCGAGGTTGCGTGTTCAAACCCAAGGGAGGACTATGGATTTTTTTGGGCGTAAAAAATCCGTAGCATAGCTTCCTTCGGAACGGAAGAAAATCCAATGATCGTAGATTTACGGCAAAAAGGCTTCTGAGTGAAACACAGGTCTTTCAAGCCCAAAACAGAATGGGAGGCTGAGAACCACAGTAGTTAAAAGGCGTCCACACATGACAATAAAAAAGAAGTTGAATTTTGAAACGAAACAGCTTCAAATCGGTTTTCTAAAATCTTCTAAGAGACGTCGTTCTCATCAATATCTGCAGTATCCTTTACGAGACCTCTTATTCAGGGATTGAAAAAAAGCTTGTAAGTTTTCCACAGTTCAACTAATTCTTAGGCAACCTGAATGCGCCTTGTTTAAATTAAGAATTGTTCCTTTTTCACAGAATTTTATTATTATCATCTAAAATGAAGAAATAGGATACTTTCTACAGCTTAAAAGATACGTGGTTTCTCCTGAAAGACTTGGTTAAAGTGTAGAATAAAAAATATTTTATATAAAATTGTTAAAAACATTTTAGCATAAGCTCCCAAGATTAATGTGTGCTCTCCAAAATAACAAATTACTAGTAGCTTCTCTCTGAAAGAGAAAATGCAATTATTTTATTGGTGCCCTCTTGTTATTTAATGTCGGTTTGACATTCAATAGTTCAGTATTCGCTCGCAGATAACCTTAGTCGCATAGTTATCTTCCTGTGCTACCTGCCTGAGAATCTAACTGAGAGATGGATAGATAGTTTCAGCTGGTGTTTCTCTGTCTCTGTCACAAGCTTTCTTGCTAGATGCTTAATTGGAAGTTATGACGTGATATATCGGTATAAATACCGTTCACAAAGTAAGGATTGTAATTTGAAATATACGCTGTTATTTCAACAAACATAGCCTATCATCTTCCCTTGATAAAACAATAGATATTTAACGACGTTTGTAGAATTCTTATAGGTATTTAGCCTTAATCTCGACAGATATTTAACGATGGTTGTAACATTCTTATATTTAGCCATAATCTTGTTTGATATTTAGCGATGTTTGTAGCATTCTTACGTTTAACTTTAATCTGATTACTTTGGATTCTTTTAATGTATATGACGATGAAGCAAGTAATGTCTGAAACATTTAGAACTTTTGAATTAATTTTGAGGACATAAATGTTCTCTTAAACTCATTTTCATTTTACATCACTGAAACACCGTCCTGAATTATGTGACACTAAAATCAAATTTAACAGGATGCTTTAATTTCATAGGCGCAGATTATGTTACGTAATGTCTACGTTCTTTTTATGTATTAGCCAAAGTAGCAGCTATTGCGATTATTCATATGTACCAGATGGAATACCGGTAATGTAAAATAAATGAATATGCAATAAGGTAGCAGAAAACACATGCCGTTAGGCAGTATGACCCACAAGTCCTTGACAGACACGTGGCTATTGTAGAGGAACTGTTAACCGGTTTTTACCCCATTCTTGTCAGTCGAAGCATAACGAACAACAGTTAGGGGCATTCTGTCAATATCTGCATCGACACAATATGTCATTTAAAAGAGAGCACAACTGAAAGCACTGAAATATTTGGAAATGAAGCGTTAGAAAACAGAACTTGATTTTAAGCTGCCCACCACCGAACTAAAATGGCCGATTTGAAATTTCTATTCGGGTAATCTGTACCGGCATTTCTCTTATCCAAACAATAAATGTCTGTTGAACTTCAATTATTTGAACACTGCCATCGTCTTGCGCTAATAAACAGCTAGTCATTGTACAAGAATTTTGAACATGCATAATTATTTTTCCAATAGCATTTCGACCTTTCCGGTTCCACTGAGTATTAGGATTACGATTAAGAATTACTATGGAGGGAATTCGGCACTGCGACCAATCTTTATCTATTGTACCTATGCCCCCAGGTAGGGCATCCCCAGGAAGGATGGGACGAGAGGAGAAATAGGGCGACCGTGCCAAGGAGCCACAACAGTGCAGAGGGCAGGGTCCGTACATTTTACTTAGCTGACAACCTCACCCGTTAGGACAGGACAACGGACATCCCCCTACTGTGGTTCAGAAGCGGTTCCAACAGCCGGTTCAGAGACGGGCAACCGATCTACCGGAGGAGGAAGTGGCTCACACAGAGCATGTCATCCTGCCATGCACCTCCGACTCTTCTACCCTGAAAGAGACCACCAGATGAGACATGATGTAAAATAATAATGGAGATGGAATTGTTATGGAGATGTAATTAACCTACGCAGCATTCGCCTGGCGACCCGGGAAAACTCCCGAAAAACCCCTCGGTTAGGTAGGTCGACCACGGGAATCGAACCCGGGCCTCCCGAATGTGGGTCACAGACGAAACCGCCTGAGCCATTCCGCTCGGTTACTGAGTATGTGGGATTTAAGAGCCAATTAATGGCTAAGTCGTTTGGATCCGTTCCGGTTCCAGAAAGTGCTACGTTCCACATAACCGTTCCAATATAGCAGTACACCCTCCAGTGTTCACTGATTATCTAATAGATACTCTCGGTCCTCTACTTGCCCGAATCACAGTTGTTCGCATTAAGTTGTGATTATTCGTTGCTTCCGTTCCCTCCCAGGATGATTTCGTAATATATTGCTAACAGTTACAACTCTACATGTAATGCAAACTAACTCAAATTTAACAATTAAATATTCCATAATGGTATATTGGTTAATTACCTCAAGAGTTGTAATAACAATTAAGTCTGGGGTGGCGCCACGGCCGAGGCGACCCCAGACTACCACACAAAGCAGTCTGTAGGCGCGTTTCCTCCGAGTTCTCCAGTTTCCGCGCCATTCGTTCTACCAACTGCTCCAGTACCTTTCCTTCTTTCTTACCCTCATACCAAACTACGTGCCGGATCGCCCGCTCATGGTTCTCTGATCAAAAGTCGGTCTGCTCCTCGAAAGCTCTCTAACCACGAGTGCTCATCTATAAGTTCCGGGGCCTGTAAGTAGGGTAAGCAAACTAAGTACTTAAATCTGATTGGACGGAAGGTTTCTAGCAATACTTGAGAAGTAAGAACTCCGAAGAACTACATTCAGATACGAGCTTATAAGTGTTACATATAATATTGTGACTTTGTGGGTTCGTAGAATTAAAAGGCCGAGTTGCAGAAATTAAAAATCTCCTTTATTTCCGAAATACTCTTATAGATTACAGCAGCATTACGTTACGTCACCATCAGTGTACCAAGGTCGATCACAATAACAAACAGTGACAGCAGATTAGCTCTCGTTACAATAACACTTCCAGCTGTCTCTCGTTCACAACACTGTTTCACAACTCACTGTTTTACAAATTACTCACGTATTTAAATACCTAATTCGTAATTCTAGATTGTTCTAAAATATACCAGAACCCGAACAATCTTATCAGTCCAGAAATTTCCGGAAGAATAAAGAAACCAAATATTCTATCACATTCCAGAAGCGTAACTTAATCTAAGCCGGCAAGTCCTTTATCTCAGTTATCTTGCTTGCCGGCGCTTGTTTACAATAGCCGCGCTATCATTAACTACTTAGCAACGCTCATTATTACCATGAAACTTTATCCGCCGACCGTTTTCTTATTTGTGCCGAAACTTTTATGCCTGTTGCCGTGACAATATAGTGTCTCAATTCAGAACGTTACTTTTGTAATATGTTAATTAAAGGTCACGTTAGTGCAGAGGTTCCCAAACTGCACTCTTATGAGCTAATGACGTCACGCTGTCGTTTCACCCCAACCCCTTCAGTTTGTGTTTGTGCGGTGCAAGAACCATTTCCACTCCACTCACTCAGTGACGGCTCTCGCAATGACCAACCAAACGTCCAGCATTCCAGAAAGAATGGACCTTTTTTCTTAAAAGAAAAAGTGGAAAACGCAGTGAGATATCTGATTTGTAAACATCACTTATCGTGGAGTAACCGATTTAACATAAAACGACACTTTAATAAATACCACCATAACGAGTATGGGAAACACATTCCATCAGGTTAATGCATAATTTCATGTTATGATTTCAATTCATATTAGCTAAATTGTGCATTGATTATGTAATCAATATATTTTCATTTACAGGTGCTGCAAGGCTGCAAAAACTGCCAAATATGATAGCGCCGATTCCTGAAAGCCCTCATGCTAAAAAAAAATGTTGTTAAAGTTTCTTACAGAATTGCTGAACAGATTGTAAAGAATATGTAGGATTTTAATGAAAGGGACTTCATAAAAGAATGCTTAATTATTATTGCAGCCGAAGAACTGTGTCCCAATATAATAGTTACTTTTAAATCAATGAGCCTGTCTCGAAATACTATGACAAGATGCATGTCAGAACTGGCGTGTGATATTGAGCGACAATTACAGGAGAAAATAAAATCATTAACTTTCTTTTCACTAATGGACAGAACTAGTTAAGCCCAACTGCCTGTGTTTTTGAGGGGGGTTGATGCCAAATTTAATGTTACCGAAGAGCTTCTAAATATAGATATAAATACAGTCCGTACACTGCATAATTCATAGGGAGGCTTTATGCGCAAAATAAATTGCCTTAAGTAATGTCATGTCTGTTGTGAATTGCGTGGATTTTATTAAATGAAGTTCCCTTCGTCATAGATAATTGAAGAAGTTGTTAGAAGAGCTAGGATCTCATGATAATCTGCCATATTATTGTCTTGTCAGGTGGCTCAGTCGGGGTGCCCTGATGAGGCGTTTTTTCCAGCTAAGAAATGAGATCAATAGTTTTCTGAACAAAGAAGTGTGCAAATGTAAAATTTTAGTTACCTGACTAGAGAATTTAATGTCAGGACAGCGTGTTGGCCATGGTAGCTCAAAGGTTAAGAGCGACTGGACGGAAACCAGGAGATCCGTGGTTCAAATCCCGGCCATAGCATTGAATTTTTCATGTTGGCTCTATCTATCTATCGAAAATGTAAAATATTTATGTACCCATTATATAATCCCGTAGAAGAGGGGAACCGTCCCCTTCAGCTGCTGTGGTGCGAGCGCTGCGGACCCTGAGTATTCATGGTACCTGACGTTACTAGAGGAACCTCTGGCCGAAATGCCGAGTCCCTCCCGAATGGGAGTTGTTCGGATTGGGTTGGACTTGAGAGAGCAGTGTGTTCCCGACACCTCCGGCCAGGCCTCGGCCGCCCGGAGGGGGCATAGGGTTGCCTAATAAGTCCCGGGTACTAGCCTGCAGAGCTAGTAGGTGTGCTAGATCACCAAGCGGCCCCACCGAAGTCTTCCCTGTGGGGTTGATGCGCCTAAGTGGCGTATCCACTTCCATCCCGTCTTGACGTTGTTTTCGATGGGGGGGGGGGCCTTTTTAGACTCCAGGTATTGCCCCATGGAAAGAACCCAGGAGTCCTCCATCGTCTCCCGGGTGACAGAGGCCGGAGTATTCGGACTCTCTGGTAGACCTCCTTTACGTGTACCCATTATAAGGTGTCTAACAAATAACTCTTTTTCCTAATTTACACTATTATTGTAGAGCCATCAAGTTCCGGAACTAACTGAAGAACCATGGCTGTGAGATCTTGCTTTTGCGACCGATCTATTTCACCATCTTGATATCCTAAACATGAGCTTACAGGGGAAACATAAAAGCATAATTACGTTAGTTGACGCAGTGAATAAGTTTATGGCGCAACTAACGCCATGGAAAGGTCAAATGGAAGTTGGTGACATATCATTTTCAGTCCTTGGAATCAATTTTTACCATAAATTCCAATCTGTTAGCAAAATATTTAACAACTCTGAAGGGACTGTATGACTCTTTCGAGTACAAATTTCGAGACGTGGAAACAATACAGGAGGAAACGGGGCTCTTTAATAATCCATTTAATTTTGCCTATAAAGACGCTCCTCGCGCACTGCAAATAGAATTAGATACTTTACAGAATTCAACAACCTTGAAATATTCTCAGGAAAAAGGTTGCAACTTATTTAAATCTCTTCCCAATGAAACCCTTCCCAGGTTGCGAACGGTTGCTGTAAAGTTAATGCCAATATTTGGTTCTACATATATTTGTAAGCACAAGTCCACGAAAATGAATCACTTAAAAAGTATGTATCGTAGTAAAATATCACATGATCATTTGGTCCACCTTTTAAGACTGTTGTTCATCCTTGGAGGCATACATTGATGAGCTGGTTAAAAATAAACAGCGCCAAAAGAGTCAGTAACAAAAATGGCGTTCTGAATGCCAAAAATAACAGTAGGAGTAACTGAGGTAGCCGCCACTGTTAAAAGCAACGTTAGCGAGGTCTGTGACTTATATCAGTAAAGGCATTACGTCATAGCTGCGCGAACTGTAGGTGGAGGTAAAAACATCTTCCGCTTTCGCGGTTAGTCCTGGGCACCCCTGATATAGAGAGGTATATACCTCGCGAAGTGGGTGTTTCACGAGTCTAAAACCAGGTGTCGCATAGGTTTCACCGCTGAGGCAGTTGTAGATTTTGTATCATTACAAAGGATCCAGAAAGGACACTCAGCTTTACGGGTTTTGAATTTCACCATTAAAACCTTTTAGAGTGCATTCTGATGTGTCCACATACCTACTTTGATCGTTTTCTGACGCTCTATGGTCGAGATATGAACGTGCTAAGATGGCCAGCTTTGTTTACGAAAACTACAGTAAGACAGTATGATTTATAAAGAGGTACCTCGCCAAATGGGTATCTCACGAATGTACCACCAGGCGTCGCATAGGTTTGGCCGCTGTGGCAATTGTACATTTGGTTTCCTTGCAAAGGACCGCGATTAGACGTTAAGCCTTGCTTGCTTTTAATTTCATCATTAAACCCTTTTAGAGTACATGCTCAATTTTTTTTAATTTATGTCCTCCAAATTTAAGTCATATCGGACGATAAATGAAATGGGTGAAATGGTGCTCAAATGCGTCCGGGGTCCATGGAGCTTAGAGTTATCCGACATTCGTCTATAGGATAAGGGAAAACCCAGTAAAAATCTTATCCAAGTAACTCTCCCTGACCGAGATTCGAACTCGGGACCTCTTGAACGTCAGGCAGACACACTACCATCTACGCTACCGAGGCGGGCTACACGCTCAATGGTCCACATACCGATTGCCATCGTTTTCTGACGCTCCGTTGTCGAGATATATGCGTACAAATATGTCGAGTTTTACTTCCTAAAACGGCAGTAAGACAGTATAATGTATAGAGAAGTACATTGACAAATAGATGTTTCGCGAGTGTAGTACCAGCAGGCGTAGCACAGGTTTCGCCGCTAAAGTAGTACCTATATATTGGATTTCATCACGAAGGACCGAGAAAAGACAGTTTTGAATTTCATCGATAAAACGTTTGAGAGTATAAGCTGAAGGGTCCACTTTACGATTTGGGTTGTTTTATGAATCACCGAGGTCGAGATATGAACGTACAAATATGCCCAGCTTTATTTTCGAAAAACTGCAGTAACACGGTTTAACGTATACACATGATACTGTCACCTTAATGACAACTTACAATGTGGAAGTACAGCTAATAATAATAGTAGTAATAGTAATAATAATAATCATAGTAATAGTAATAGTAATAGTAATAATAATAATCATAGTAATAGTAATAGTAATAGTAATAATAATAATCATAGTAATAGTAATAGTAGTAATAATAATAATAATCATAGTAATAGTAATAGTAGTAATAATAATAATAATCATAGTAATAGTAATAGTAGTAATAATAATAATAATCATAGTAATAGTAATAGTAGTAATAATAATAATAATCATAATAATAATAATAATAATAGTAATAGTAATAATAATAATAGTAATAATAGTAATAGTAATAATAATAATAGTAATAATAGTAATAGTAATAATAGTAATAATAATAATAATAATAATAATAGTAATAATAATAATAATAATAATAGTAATAATAATAATAATAATAATAATAATAATAATAATAGTAATAATAATAATAATAATAATAGTAATAATAATAGTAATAATAATAGTAATAGTAATAGTAATAGTAATAGTAATAATAATAGTAATAATAATAGTAATAATAATAGTAATAATAATAGTAATAATAATAGTAATAATAATAGTAATAATAATAGTAATAGTAATAGTAATAATAATAGTAATAGTAATAGTAATAATAATAGTAATAGTAATAGTAATAATAATAGTAATAGTAATAGTAATAATAATAATAATAATAATAGTAATAATAATAATAATAATAATAGTAATAATAATAATAATAATAGTAATAATAATAATAATAATAGTAATAATAATAGTAATAATAATAATAGTAATAATAATAATAATAATAATAATAGTAATAATAATAGTAATAATAATAATAATAATAATAGTAATAATAATAATAATAATAGTAATAATAATAATAATAATAGTAATAATAATAGTAATAATAGTAATAATAATAGTAATAATAATAATAATAATAATAGTAATAATAATAATAATAATAATAGTAATAATAATAATAATAGTAATAATAATAATAATAGTAATAATAATAGTAATAATAATAGTAATAATAATAGTAATAATAATAGTAATAATAATAATAATAATAATAATAATAATAATAATAATAATAATAGTAATAATAATAATAATAATAATAATAATAATAGTAATAATAATAATAATAATAATAATAATAATAATAATAATAATAATAATAATAATAATAATAATAATAATAATAATAATAATAATAATAATAATAATAATAATAATAATAATAATAATAATAATAATAATAATAATAATAATAATAATAATAATAATAATAATAATAATAATAATAATAATAATAATAATAATAATAATAATAATAATAATAATAATAATAATAATAATGACGATGAAAAAGAAGAAGAAAATTGGTTTCATAAGAGCCAACTGATATAGAGACGAAAAGTAATCAGCATCTCCTGTGGGATAGTTCGCATTCTTAAACTGGTTTCGCTAACTATTTCTGCACATCAATTTCCTCTAGATGCTACGTGAACGTTTCTGTCCCCGGAACAACAAATCCATACGCCCCTAAAATGGTAACAAACCCAGGCGAACAACATGGCGAGAACCTGCACTACAATGCTGCTGCTACACAGAGTAAATAAGGAATCTCATCTGTTTAAACTATATCGAAACTTAGGTGTTCCAACAGAAAGAATATTACTAAAGTTTTGCCATTTTTAAAGGTTTCACTGCTATATTTTCATGGCATATTCTCATAATATACATTATGCATAAGGTTTCTCATAATGCAAGAGAAACCAATAAAAACTAAGACATATCCAACTAACATAGTTAAACTAGGTGCAAAAGTTTTTAAGTAATTATATATCCTCATTAAAGGTTAAGAAATTCCATGAACAGACATCTGGACTGCGAGCAATGGCACTTCATTAATAGGCACTCCTAGCGGTAAATGAACGTAATTAACTCGCGCCTCCGGAGTCCGCAGACATCTTTTCTTCCCACTTTACACTCAGATACTATATAGCGGGGGAAGATGTCATTTTGGGTGGAATACATTACTTTTCTTACTATAAAGAGAATATTGAATAGAAATATATATTTGCTTTCAGGTTTTTTCATGATGTATTGCTACTGGCAAAAACTACGTACATACACAGTTCTCTTAACATTTGCTTTATGCAACCGAACTTTAGTTTTGAAATGCTCGATTTAATTTGTTAGTCAGTGTTTTCAACCTGTAGTGGGGCATTTTTAAGCTCGCAGAAATCTAGTGCTGCATTCAGTGAGAGAAAACGAGAGTTTTATTAAGGCCACCATTCCTTTTGTTGCAGTAACCTGTCTGTATTCAATGTACTTGAATCTTTGTGCATTCGTGATCTTTGGAGTGAGTAACAGGTTAAAATTACGACCACCACAATATACGAGGGCTGTTCAATAAAGAATGATCAATTTTTTTTTGACTACGTACCTTTACTCATCCTCATAATTTTGATGGTCCTTCTCAAAATAGTCTCCCCTGAATGCGATGCACTTGTCCCAGCGTTTCTGCCAGTCTTCAAAGACATGCTGGAAACCATTTTTGAGATATCCTTCAAAATCGCTCCGCAGCCTTCACCACTGCTTCTGATAATGGATAATGCCTCCCACGAAGGCGTTTCTTCAAATTAGGAATAGAAAAAAGTCACATGGGGCTAAATCCGGACTATAGGGAGGGTGAGGGATAAACTTCACGTTGATTTTTGCAAGATATTCAGCAACAACATTGGTTATATGCGGCCGCGCATTATCGTGATGCAGCATCCAGCCTGCTTCATGGAAATGTGGTCTTTTGCGCCTGATATGGACTTGCAATGTTTTCAGCATATCCCTGTAGTATTGTCCAGTGTGCAGGTGCAACATGCTGATAAACTATTCCAGGAATATCAAATAATGAGATGACCATAACTTTCCCAGCAGAAGCAACCACTTTTGCTTTTTTGGGGGTTGGTGATGAAGGAGATTTCCACACTCAGCTTTGCTGTTTGCTCTCAGGATCAAAATGATGTAGCCAAGTTTCATCAGCAGTGATTACGTTTGAAAGAAACTCCGGATCTTTCTCTAACATCAACTTTAACTGCATGTTACCTCTATTGCAGCGGTAGGCGATACTGAACATGTCTGAATTAGCCTGATTCTCACAGGCGGGAACCAGGGGTACCAACAATGAAACTACTACGGCGTGCTAAGCCAACAGAAGATAATAAGATTGAATTTTAGTGCGCAAAATTATGTCCGTAAAAAATTATGAACATTCTTTATTGAACAGCCCTCGTACATTTAAGAACATGGTCAGTTTAGATTTACTAACCTCTAGTCACGAAACACCTGAATGACAGTGACAAGCGTAATGTGCACATTGGCCTACTTGAAGCATAGTTCACCTCTAACAAGGAACTACAAACCAATTCTCAACAGAATTCCGATATGGAAAAGTAAAATACGTCAATGCAGGTTCCAAAGCCTACCGATTCCTTCGCTCACTAACCCATGAATATTCGGGCTCGCACACAGAGATACACGCACATAGTTTTGTAGAACCACATTTTTAGATTAATTCGTTATATTAGTAATTAGAAATTTTAGTGAATGAAATGGGTTGTACACCAGTTTACCATATTGCTATTTAATGAAACAGACATATGTAGTTGTATTTCGAAGTCATTGTGATGATCACTTTCAATTTGTTACTCAAGAAGATGAGGTTATTTTTCCTTTGTTTCTGTCAGCAACTCAGAAAAATAGCAACGCGACTACACTTTACAATGGACGGAGAGAAACAGGAGTGACAAACGACGAATATCTCCATTTTACGAGATGAGTAAATTGTATTTATTATAAAAGCACGGGGGGAAAGTCAGCAATAAACATTATTTTTGCCAACTTTAAAGATTGGTTTCACTGCAGAGGCCCGAGAGAGGTTATTAAGCATTGATCGTTTTGAATTTCGTCATTAAAACCTTTTACAATAATGCAGAAGGATCGACATACCGAATTTGATAAGTTTTATGACGCATCTTGGTCAAGATATAGACATAAAAAATGGCGAGTTTTATTTCCGAAAACAGCAGTAAATATAATATATAGACGGTTAGTGTCAAAAGAAGTTGTTTAAGAAAGGAGAGGTATGGTTATTTTCCGAAGCGATTACATTAATTTTATTCCTCTACCAGATTAATTTTGAGGCCTTCGAACCTCCCTACCAAATACAAGAGTTCGCGTTTGTTCGTAAACAGTACAACTCATAAACAGAAAGTCCACCAAATGCCAAACTAGGTATTTAAGTTTAGTATCTACCAACCACACGACATGAAAATGTCCAAGAAAATCCTCCTTCCTAAAACAGCCTTTAAAGGAACTTTATTCTTTTTTTTTTTTTAATTCCCTAAAATGGCTGATGATTTAAATGCAATTCCATTTGTAGTGTTTCTACCACGTACACAGTAAGTGGAGAATGTACCCATTGCATTCCACCCAAAAATTCGATATCGAGACTATCGGAATTATGTACATGCATTGAGACTCTTTCTTTCTCTCTCTCTCTCTCTCTCTCTCTCTCTCTCTCTCTCTCTCTCTCTCTCTCTCTCTCTCACGAACACTATGACTTCTTTTCTTATACAAATGCTTTTTAGAGAGCATTTGTATAAGAAAAGAAGTCAGAGTGTTCGTGAGAGAGAGAGAGAGAGAGACAGAGAGAGAGAAAGAGTTCACCTAACTTATCTGTCTCTGTGAACAACTCAAAATCGAGAAGTTGGTTAAATACCTAACTTAGTATTTAGGTGCCGCAACTTCCACGGATGCGACAAGAAGCTTTACAGAAAATTTCCTCAACCCAAACTAACCTTTAAATGAAAATACTGATTTTTTTTCAAAACTAACTATATCGATTTTGATTGCAATACTGTACACACAAACACCGAAACAACACACAATTAAATAAGACACACAAAAGTGAATTGTGGACATCAACGGTCACATGTATCAATGAAGTCACA